>JASVEL010013606.1:0-40000 GCA_032618575.1 Nicotiana noctiflora
AACACTTTGCGGAATGTACAAGTTTATGAACTTTAAACAAGAAATAGCGGAAAATGATATAAATAGGAATGTAATCCGTGCCGCTTGGCACATACACTCGTCAACACACCGCATAAAAATACCACCAAGACCCGGAATCCCACGGGTAACACAGACTAAAAGAAATACAACTGTGGCTCTATGTGTAAAGAGTATCTAAGACAACGAAATGAAGGAAAACATCTACTAATACTATCAGAATAGAAGGAGGGCCTCCGGATCCGAGTACGTAGCAGATCATACCTCGAGGTCTCCAAATGTACTGCTGAATTACCTAGTATGGGCATGTCCTGATGTACCTGGATCCGCACAACAAAAGTGTGCGGAAGAGTAGCATGAGTACACCATGGCGATACTCAGTAAGTGCCAAGCCTAACCTCGATGGAGTAGTGACGAGGTAGGTCAGGGCCCTACTGAGAAAACAATAATATAATGATGATAACAAAATAAACAGTTTAAATGATAGTAATTTCCGAAATAACAACATTATGATGATTACTGCAACTGTCTACAATTAAGCTAACAACAAATAACCAACTCAAATAAACAAATCCAGGATCTGTGGGAATTGAACCCACAGTCCCATTCTCAGTACCTCTGGGTCTCCGGGAATCGAACCCGCAGCCCATGTCTCAATAATATCTCAATAACTCAGGATCTCCGGGAATCGAACCCGTAGTCCTCATTTTAATAATCTCAGGATCTCGGGAATCGAACCCGTAGTCCTCATTTCAATAATCTCGGGATCTCGGGAATCGAACCCGTAGTCCACATTTCAATAATCTCATGATCTCGGGAATCGAACCCGTAGTCCACATTTCAATAATCTCAGGATCTCGGGAATCGAACCCGCAGTCCACAAACAATATCACTCCGGGTCTCTGGGAATCGAACCCACAGCCCTAGGATCTCCGGGAATTGAACCCGCAGTCCACAAACACATCAAATAAAGAAAACGGGAATCGAACCCGCAGTCCCTACCAATAACTTATCAATAAACTTCGGGTCTCAGGGAATCGAACCCGCAGCCCTTGGATCTCCGGGAATTGAACCCGCAGTCCACAAACACAGCAAGTAAAGGAATACACATAGAGAAATATAATATGCTTAACTATAACTCCACCGAGGACTAGTGCCAACAATTATCAAGAAGTTCAAGTAGGACAATTAGGCAATTAGACAGATAAATCCTACCTAATCATGCTTCCCTAACGAATACCAGGTAGATGTCACAATTTAATAAATTAAGAATAGGAATATCACGAATTGAACAATTCAAGTAAAGTGAGTTACAACAACCAGCGCATGTACACGCCCGTCACCTCGCGTACAAGGCATTTAAACTATCACATAATATCCTAGGGGTAAAGGTTCCCCCACACGAGGTTAGACAAGCCACTTACCTCGACTCCGGTACAAAATCGCTATGAAACAACTCTCTTGCCGCGAATGTCGGCCTCCACAAGTGTAGTATCTGATAAAAAATCAATGGAATCACATCAAAATAGGCCAATTGGGCATTACCCAATCAAAACAATCGAATTACACCCAAACCACAAAGTTGCCAAAACCCGACTTTCGGTACGCTTCTCAAAAAATTACGAAAGTTACATTTTCGGATTCCTTATCTCAACACGAGTCTAACCATACCAAGAACACCCAAATCGGACCACAAATGGCCCATCAAATCCTTGATTCTATCCATGAGGGTTTTCTACCATTTTTAACAAAAATTCTCAAATTAAAGACTAAAACTTGCAATAGATTCGAGCTATACAACCAAAATTGAGTTAAGAGTACTTACCCTTTTGATTTCTCCAAAAATCTCCCGAAAAATCGCCTTACCCGAGCTCCAAATCGTCAAAAATGGCAAATGGGACGAAGTTTGAACTTTATTCTGCTGCCCAGGCATTTGTTCTTCGCGTTCGCGGTCCTTCTCTCGCGTTCGCGAAGAACAAACTCCCAGAAATTCATTTTTCCAACTTGCTCGGACAGCCTCTATTGTAATGGTCATAACATTTTACACACAACTCCAAATTACTATTATAATATGTTTCTGAAAACTAGATTCAAAGAGCTACAACTTTCGTTTTTGAATCACCTCAAAATTCCTTGTAGATAAAAAGATATGAGCTTCCGAAGTAGGACCTGTGCGACAGAAAATCCTTCTTCGCGAACGCGAGGGACTCTTCGCGAACGCGAAGAACAAAGTCTCTGATGGAAAATCCTTCTTCGCGAACGCGATGACTTCATCGCGAACGCGAAGAACAAAGTCTTAGAGGCCAAATTCTTCTTCGCGAACGCGATAGGACCCTCGCGAACGCGAAGAACAATACCAGATACCAGAACAGCAGTCCAAAAACTTTCAAAAATGACCCGTTAGGCATCCGAAATCGTCCCGAGGCCCCCGGACCCCAACGAAAACCACCAACATACTCCAAAACATGATACGAACTTGTTCCAATCATAAAAATACCACCCTAAACATCAAAATCACCAATTACACACGGATTCAAGCATAAGTTTCTTCAAAACTTTCGAAACTAACATTCAATCAAAAACACGACCAAACGACGTCCGAATGACCTGAAAATTTGCGGACATATCCAAAATCACATAACGAAGCTACAGAAATTGTCGGAATTCCATTCCGACCCCCGGATCAAAATCTCACCTAACGTTCGGATTCGCCAAAATTTCAAACTTCGGCATTTCAAGCCTAATTGAGCTACGGACCTCCAAAATACATTCCGAATACTCTCCCAACCCCAAAATCACCTAACGGAGCTAATGGAACCATCGGATTTCCGTTCCGAGATCGTCTTAACACTGTTCCGGCTACGGGCCATTTTCTAGCTTAAAAGTTCTCATTTAGGGACTAAGTGTCCCAAAATGCTCCAAATTTCAGAACCGACTCTCCCGGCAAACCACAATAGCAGAAATGAACTTAGGGGAACAGTTAAATTAGGGATTGGGGCGTGATTTTCTAAAACGACCGGTCGGGTCGTTACATCTTCCCACACTTAAAGATTCGTTCGTCCTCGAACGAGCATAGAAAACATACCCGGAGTAGTGAAAAGATGAGGGTACTGGCTGCGCATATCCTGCTCGGTCTCCCAAGTCGCCT
Organism: Nicotiana noctiflora; assembly: GCA_032618575.1. Lineage (NCBI taxonomy): Eukaryota > Viridiplantae > Streptophyta > Magnoliopsida > Solanales > Solanaceae > Nicotiana > Nicotiana noctiflora. Next base: position 3,167 of record JASVEL010013606.1, read on the forward strand.
CCTCGACCGGCTGGCCCCGCCACTGAACCTTTACCGAAGCGATGTTCTTTGACCTTAGCTTTCTGACTTGCCTGTCTAGAATGGCTACCGGCTCCTCAACATAAGACAGATCTTTGTCTAGCTGAACAGATGTGAAATCCAACACGTGCGATGGGTCACCATGGTATCTCCGGAGCATGGAGACATGAAATACGGGGTGAACTCCGGCTAGGCTGGGAGGTAAGGCCAACTCATAAGCAACCTCCCCAACATGCCTCAAAATCTCAAAAGGGCCAATAAATCTAGGACTCAGCTGAGCACATTAGCCTCATATATCTGAAGATATTCCCTCTTGTTTAAACAATTAAGTCTTAGAGCCTAATTCCAACATCCGGAATTCTATGTCAGGCTTGTTTTCATCAAGAGATCACTCAATATTCCTCAAACGCCGTCCTCAAACATGACTGCATAACCTTGCTAGATTTTTACCTTGCAACTCAAAATCCACAGGACCACAATAATATTTTATGATCAAATTAGCCAAAAATTCAACGAATCAGATGCTCCCATCACACCTCATGATCTACATAGGTCTCGTTCCAACTTTTACAATACCGACACGATGGAAGAGATGTGTTGATATCCATAACCAACTACTGAATCAACAATTCATTGGTCCATACTCCCGACAAGATCCATTACCTTGTCCTAAACCAGAGGATGATCATTTCCTCTATAGTATACTTCATATAATCAATTTGCACTGACCCCAAATCACATAATCTCATCTCACCCAGTACGAACTGCTCAGGCGATAAGCCACATCGGACATAATCAAAAGTCCCACAAGATGACACAATGTGCTAGTAATCCACTAATACGTACGTGATACAAAGGAAGGCGAAAACTAGAGAGAATTATTCAGCTCTCACATAAACATGGGCCTCCTCAGAAAATAGGAAACATAACACATAAAAGCAATTATAGACACCGAAATAGACACCACATTGTTGCGGCGTGCAACCCGATCCCAACAATATGCCCATGGCAGCGTGCCACCCGATCCCAACAATATAACCATGGCGGCGTACCACCCGATCCCAACAATATAACCATGGCGGCGTGCCACCCGATCTCAACAATATAACCATGGCGGCGTGCCACCCGATCCCAACAATATAACCATGGCGGCGTGCCATCCGACCCCAACGATATAAAACTCACACAAGGAGTCATATGTCGAGCTGAATAGCTCGTCACATCAAAATACCTGACTATCGATCATAAGCACACTAAGGTGCATGATATCGGACACAATGAAACATATAGCGCTATAGGCTACAACTCAAGCACAACTGAGGTGCGATATAAGATCTGAGTCTCAAGAGCCATCATGCTCCTATAACATCACCGCTGAGCGGAACCCCAACACATAAGGAACTTACCAAGCCGTCTCACACTCATACGACACAATATATCTTACATAAATTAACCAACCGCGAAATAAGACCGCGACCATCCCTTCATAAAGGGCGCATTGCTGGAAGAAACATAACTGGCCTGACGCAAGGCTCACTTCCACATTTAAATCTATCCACCGACCTTAAGTCTATCCTGGTCGTGCCAAGATAAGTCAATAGTATTTCACAGGTCTATAACCCAATAAGCAGAGTGCCCTCCAGGCATAACTTCTCAATTGAATGATATCACCAAAATCCTCATACTTGGTTTAAATTTCTAACCAATCAAGTGAATGCAAGTCACACCTATACAATCTTCTTGTGGGACAAGCTCCCACCATCTTCCGAATAATTAAACGGGCATGCACATTCAACCCACCGGCTGCACTAACACTGAAAAGTGATCAGGAGTCCCTAACCGGGATGCAAAGCCTTTCTCACAGGACACCGACCTCAAATGATACTGATGTTAATACCCATCTTACTTAAAACACTGAAACTCCTTTCCTGCTCATCCGAGCTCTTCATATCACATTCATTGACCAAAATGTGACCTTGGTCCTTACTTCAATTTTCATACTACTCACTGCACCTCACATGCCGATATACAATAGACGCAATTTCCATCATAGCTCTAGAACTGACGATAGACTAATACTTCATCACATAATACTTTCCATTTAGCTCACTGCAGGAGAGCTATAACAACATACGGCGAATTCTCATAGCCATCGAATATGCCAATATCTAAGTAGTGGTCCAAGCCACCATAACCCTTTCCGAGGTCTGCCTACTCAACAGGCCCCTAACAGACGAATACTTCAGAATGACATCAATCACTGCGGTCGACAAGTCTCAAATGCACCGCCACAAATCACATGCATAACTCGTTGCATGAACCGATCATTGACACCAATACGCCAACTCAACTATGGCTGATCAATCTACTTCCTTCCAGGTTATCCTTGATTACCTTAGAAATGTTAATATCTTCCTTCAATACCTAACTTATTTCAACCGCACTTACCCCGAGTGACCTTAAATCATAAGGCCATGCTATCTCAAGAACGACGACCATTTCATGTCTCTCAAATACTACACCATAAGTCAAAACATCATAGATTGTTTTGTTCCTTTCTTCATAAGTTGCTTCAAAAGCTTGAGCCTTAACCTGTACTTATAGACTCAGAATTATCAGGCACCACACTTTACCTCTTGAATTCACTAGGATCGCTATTGAGAACCATCCGGTTCTAACTTGCCCCAGTACGCAACCAACTCTACTGAATTTCTTTATAACATATGAATACCCTCTCGATAAAGCATCCAGTGGAATCACTTCCCGCGAAGTCTACACCTATACGAGGCATAAATCATGAATTTTCCCTCAAGTTTGAACATGAGCCAGTAAGGCTAAACATAACATGCATTCAACAATACATATACTCAAATTGCCACACATGGTCCTTTTCCCGTGGCTGCAATAACACAATAATACGCTGGTATCCATAATTCACACAGGTAATTAACCATGCGACCCAATCTTAAGCGGTGGGACTCTCCCACTTAGCCCAAAGCCACTATTACACGACTCTCGAACACATTATAACCATTCTCTCAAGTCATTTACTATTATTCAACTGCAACTCACTTGATCCAACGAATATAACCACCTGTGCTATATTAGCACTCTGACACCATAGGGTATGAACTCATCCCAATACAACCAAGCATATTCCCGCTCTATGTATCGAGCATTCTTTACCACGACAGCTTAAGACATACTGTGATTCTCACACCTACGAAGCACCATGTAGCCTTCGCCGAAGTCTTCCCTGCCGATAATGAAATGTAGAATTATTATGGACACAGGAACATCAAAAGTCCCAACGTCATACCATACGAGTCTCAACTCTTACTCTTCCACAAGTTTCAAAGAACTTTTTGAATAGCACCTAAATACAGTGCGAGCCAAATCTGATATGATACATGACCCATAATTTGGTCGTTGATAGTGAAATCCTTTCGGTTAGCACGAAGCCTTAAAGATACATCTTGCTAATCCACGATAATAGCCTTTATCATATGTACGTCTTCATCATAAGACAACCCAAGACATTGGTTTGGTACATGTCCTTCTTAAGACAGTTAAACTCATTTCCCCCAGTATCTCTGCTGGCTGAATTCTTCGCTAAATAGATATCTCATATGAACCATATAGTCTTTATTACCACTAACTATCTTTAGATCTACATCCACCTCGTGATTCTACCTTTATTGTGACGATTAGGCAGTTAAGTAAACCTTCTCAAGACCATACTTATCAACTGAATGTCAGAACCTAGTGCACCCCCATGTGCACAGTTGAAGATCTCTCAATTATATTGCATTATCGATATGGATGACACGCGGTAACAATGGTTGAGTAAATTCTTGACTTCCTTGAGATCTCTCTGCAGTGTCACGAACCGTTGGCGCATAGTTGATACCGAGTGCGCAATTTCAATACACGAGTGGATGCAAAAGAACATATGACATAGGCTCCAACTGAATAAATGGCGCACGATAAGGAATTCAAAGAATTGAAGAGTTTCCTAAACGGTTACATAGCCCCTCGTAGATAAATACAGACGTCTCCATATAGATCAATGAGAATCTAAGTAACCGGTCTGTGTCCCGTGACTCCTACGAACCTAGAGCTCTGATACCAACTTGTCACGATCCTAGTTCACCAATCGTGAACATGTCATGACGGCACCCAATCCCCACGACTAGGTAAGCCTAACACTTTGCGGAATGTACAAGTTTATGAACTTTAAACAAGAAATAGCGGAAAATGATATAAATAGGAATGTAATCCGTGCCGCTTGGCACATACACTCGTCAACACACTGCATAAAAATACCACCAAGACCCGGAATCCCACGGGTAACACAGACTAAAAGAAATACAACCGTGGCTCTATACATCAAGAGTATCTAAAAACAACGAAATGAGGGAAAATAACTACTATCACTATCAGAATAGAAGGAGGGCCTCCGGATCCGCGGACGTAGCAGATCATACCTCGAGGTCTCCGAATGTGCTGCTGAATCACCTAGGATGAGCCTGTCCTGATGTACCTGGATCTGCACAACAAAAGTGTGCATAAGAGTAGCATGAGTACACCACGGCGGTACTCGGTAAGTGCCAAGCCTAACCTCGATGGAGTAGTGACGAGGAAGGTCAGGGCCCTACTGAGAGAACAATAATATAATGATGACAAAAAAATAAACAGTTTAAATGATAATAATTTCCGAAATAACAACATTATGATGATTACTGCAACTGTCTACAATTAAGCTAACAACAAATAACCAACTCAAATAAACAAATCCAGGATCCGTGGGAATTGAACCCACAGTCCCATTCTCAGTACCTCTGGGTCTCCGGGAATCGAACCCGCAGCCCATGTCTCAATAATATCTCAATAACTCAGGATCTCCGGGAATCGAACCCGCAGTCCCTTCCAATAAGTCAGGATCTCGGGAATCAAACCCGTAGTCCTCATTTCAATAATCTCGGGATCTCGGGAATCGAACCCGTAGTCCACATTTCAATAATCTCATGATCTCGGGAATCGAACCCGTAGTCCACATTTCAATAATCTCAGGATCTCGGGAATCGAACCCGTAGTCCATATTTCAATAAGCTAAGGATCTCGGGAATCGAACCCGTAGTCCCTACCAATAACTCAGGATCTCGGGAATCGAACCCGTTGTCCACATCTCAATAAATCTCTGGATCTCCGGGAATCGAACCCGCAGTCCCTACCAATAACTTATCAATAAACTTCGGGTCTCAGGGAATCGAACCCGCAACCCTTGGATCTCCGGGAATTGAACCCGCAGTCCACAAACACAGCAAGTAAAGGAATACACATAGAGAAATATAATATGCTTAACTATAACTCCACCGGGGACTAGTGCCAACAATTATCAAGAAGTTCAAGTAGGACAATTAGGCAATTAGACAGATAAATCCTACCTAATCATGCTTCCCTAACGAATACCAGGTAGATGTCACAATTTAATAAATTAAGAATAGGAATATCACGAATTGAACAATTCAAGTAAAGTGAGTTACAACAACCAGCGCATGTACACGCCCGTCACCTCGCGTACAAGGCATTTAAACTATCACATAATATCCTAGGGGTAAATGTTCCCCCACACGAGGTTAGACAAGCCACTTACCTCGACTCCGGTACAAAATCGCTATGAAACAACTCTCTTGCCGCGAATGTCGGCCTCCACAAGTGTAGTATCTGATAAAAAATCAATGGAATCACATCAAAATAGGCCAATTGGGCATTACCCAATCAAAACAATCGAATTACACCCAAACCACAAAGTTGCCAAAACCCGACTTTCGGTACGCTTCTCAAAAAATTACGAAAGTTACATTTTCGGATTCCTTATCTCAACACGAGTCTAACCATACCAAGAACACCCAAATCGGACCACAAATGGCCCATCAAATCCTTGATTCTATCCATGAGGGTTTTCTACCATTTTTAACAAAAATTCTCAAATTAAAGACTAAAACTTGCAATAGATTCGAGCTATACAACCAAAATTGAGTTAAGAGTACTTACCCTTTTGATTTCTCCAAAAATCTCCCGAAAAATCGCCTTACCCGAGCTCCAAATCGTCAAAAATGGCAAATGGGACGAAGTTTGAACTTTATTCTGCTGCCCAGGCATTTGTTCTTCGCGTTCGCGGTCCTTCTCTCGCGTTCGCGAAGAACAAACTCCCAGAAATTCATTTTTCCAACTTGCTCGGACAGCCTCTATTGTAATGGTCATAACTTTTTGCACACAACTCCAAATCACTATTATAATATGGTTCTGAAAACTAGATTCAAAGAGCTACAACTTTTGTTTTTGAATCACCTCAAAATTCCTTGTAGATAAAAAGATATGAGCTTCCGAAGTAGGACCTGTGCGACAGAAAATCCTTCTTCGCGAATGCGAGGGTCGCTTCGCGAACGCGAAGAACAAAGTCTCTGATGGAAAATCCTTCTTCGCGAACGCGATGACTTCATCGCGAACGCGAAGAACAAAGTCTTAGAGGCCAAATTCTTCTTCGCGAACGCGATAGGACCCTCGCGAACACGAAGAACAATACCAGATACCAGAACAGCAGTCCAAAAACTTTCAAAAATGACCCGTTAGGCATCCGAAATCGTCCCGAGGCCCCCGGACCCCAACGAAAACCACCAACATACTCCAAAACATGATACGAACTTGTTCCAATCATAAAAACACCACCCTAAACATCAAAATCACCAATTACACACGGATTCAAGCATAAGTTTCTTCAAAACTTTCGAAACTAACATTCAATCAAAAACACGACCAAACGACGTCCGAATGACCTGAAAATTTGCGGACATATCCAAAATCACATAACGAAGCTACAGAAATTGTCGGAATTCCATTCCGACCCCCGGATCAAAATCTCACCTAACGTTCGGATTCGCCAAAATTTCAAACTTCGGCATTTCAAGCCTAATTGAGCTACGGACCTCCAAAATACATTCCGAATACACTCCCAACCCCAAAATCACCTAACGGAGCTAATGGAACCATCGGATTTCCGTTCCGAGATCGTCTTAACACTGTTCCGGCTACGGGCCATTTTCTAGCTTAAAAGTTCTCATTTAGGGACTAAGTGTCCCAAAATGCTCCAAATTTCAGAACCGACTCTCCCGGCAAACCACAATAGCAGAAATGAACTTAGGGGAACAATTAAATTAGGGATTGGGGCGTGATTTTCTAAAACGACCGGTCGGGTCGTTACATCTTCCCACACTTAAAGATTCGTTCGTCCTCGAACGAGCATAGAAAACATACCCGGAGTAGTGAAAAGATGAGGGTACTGGCTGCGCATATCCTGCTCGGTCTCCCAAGTCGCCTCCTCGACCGGCTGGCCCCGCCACTGAACCTTTACCGAAGCGATGTTCTTTGACCTTAGCTTTCTGACTTGCCTGTCTAGAATGGCTACCGGCTCCTCAACATAAGACAGATCTTTGTCTAGCTGAACAGATGTGAAATCCAACACGTGCGATGGGTCACCATGGTATCTCCGGAGCATGGAGACATGAAATACGGGGTGAACTCCGGCTAGGCTGGGAGGTAAGGCCAACTCATAAGCAACCTCCCCAACACGCCTCAAAATCTCAAAAGGGCCAATAAATCTAGGACTCAGCCTTCCTTTCTTCCCAAACCTCATAACGCCCTTCATGGGCGAGACTCGAAGCAGAACCCGCTCACCAACCGGAATTCTATGTCAGGCTTGTTTTCATCAAGAGATCACTCAATATTCCTCAAACGCCGTCCTCAAACATGACTGCATAACCTTGCTAGATTTTTACCTTGCAACTCAAAATCCACAGGACCACAATAATATTTTATGATCAAATTAGCCAAAAATTCAACGAATCAGATGCTCCCATCACACCTCATGATCTACATAGGTCTCATTCCAACTTTTACAATACTGATACGATGGAAGAGATGTGTCGATATCCATAACCAACTACCGAATCAACAATTCATTGGGTCTATACTCCTGACAAGATCCATTACCTTGTCCTAAACCAGAGGATGATCCTTTCCTCTATAATATACTTCATATAATCAGTTTGCACTGACCCCAAATCCCATAACCTCATCTCACCCAGTACGAACCGCTCAGGCGATAAGCCACATCGGACATAATCAAAAGTCCCACAAGATGACACAATGTGCTAGTAATCCACTAATACGTACGTGATACAAAGGAAGGCGAAAACTAGAGAGAATTATTCAGCTCTCACATAAACATGGGCCTCCTCAGAAAATAGGAAACATAACACATAAAAGCAATTATAGACATCGAAATAGACACCACATTGTTGCGGCGTGCAACCCGATCCCAACAATATGCCCATGGCAGCGTGCCACCCGATCCCAACAATATAACCATGGCGGCGTGCCACCCGATCCCAACAATATAACCATGGCGGCGTGCCACCCGATCTCAACAATATAACCATGGCGGCGTGCCACCCGATCCCAACAATATAACCATGGCGGCGTGCCATCCGACCCCAACGATATAAAACTCACACAAGGAGTCATATGTCGAGCTGAATAGCTCGTCACATCAAAATACTGACTATCGATCATAAGCACACTAAGGTGCATGATATCAGACACAATGAAACATATAGCGCTATAGGCTACAACTCAAGCACAACTGAGGTGCGATATAAGATCCGAGTCTCAAGAGCCATCATGCTCCTATAACATCACCGCTGAGCGGAACCCCAACACATAAGGAACTTACCAAGCCGTCTCACACTCATACGACACAATATATCTTACATAAATTAACCAACCGCGAAATAAGACCGCGACTATCCCTTCATAAAGGGCGCATTGCTGGAAGAAACATAACTGGCCTGACGCAAGGCTCACTTCCACATTTAAATCTATCCACCGACCTTAAGTCTATCCTGGTCGTGCCAAGATAAGTCAATAGTATTTCACAGGTCTATAACCCAATAAGCAGAGTGCCCTCCAGGCATAACTTCTCAATTGAATGATATCACCAAAATCCTCATACTTGGTTTAAATTTCTAACCAATCAAGTGAATGCAAGTCACACCTATACAATCTTCTTGTGGGACAAGCTCCCACCATCTTCCGAATAATTAAACGGGCATGCACATTCAACCCACCGACTGCACTAACACTGAAAAGCGATCAGGAGTCCCTAACCGGGATGCAAAGCCTTTCTCATAGAACACCGATCTCAAATGATACTGATGTTAATACCCATCTTACTTAAAACACTGAAACTCCTTTCCTGCTCATCCGAGCTCTTCATATCACATTCATTGACCAAACTGTGACCTTGGTCCTTACTTCAATTTTCATACTACTCACTGCACCTCACATGCCGATATACAATAGACGCAATTTCCATCATAGCTCTAGAACTGACGATAGACTAATACTTCATCACATAATACTTTCCATTTAGCTCACTGCAGGAGAGCTATAACAACATACGGCGAATTCTCATAGCCATCGAATATGCCAATATCTAAGTAGTGGTCCAAGCCACCATAACCCTTTCCGAGGTCTGCCTACTCATAACAGGCCCCTAACAGACGAATACTTCAGAATGACATCAATCACTGCGGTCGACAAGTCTCAAATGCACCGCCACAAATCACATGCATAACTCGTTGCATGAACCGATCATTGACACCAATACGCCAACTCAACTATGGCTGATCAATCTACTTCCTTCCAGGTTATCCTTGATTACCTTAGAAATGTTAATATCTTCCTTCAATACCTAACTTATTTCAACCGCACTTACCCCGAGTGACCTTAAATCATAAGGCCATGCTATCTCAAGAATGACGACCATTTCATGTCTCTCAAATACTACACCATAAGTCAAAACATCATAGATTGTTTTGTTCCTTTCTTCATAAGTTGCTTCAAAAGCTTGAGCCTTAACTGTACTTATAGACTCAGAATTATCAGGCACCACACTTTACCTCTTGAATTCACTAGGACCGCTACTGAGAACCATCCGGTTCTAACTTGCCCCAGTACGCAACCAACTCTACTGAATTTCTTTATAACATATGAATACCCTCTCGATAAAGCATCCAGTGGAATCACTTCCCGCGAAGTCTACACCTATACGAGGCATAAATCATGAATTTTCCCTCAAGTTTGAACATGAGCCCAGTAAGGCTAAACATAACATGCATTCAACAATACATATACTCAAATTGCCACACATGGTCCTTTTCCCGTGGCTGCAATAACACAATAATACGCTGGTATCCATAATTCACACAGGTAATTAACCATGCGACCCAATCTTAAGCGGTGGGACTCTCCCACTTAGCCCAAAGCCACTATTACACGACTCTCGAACACATTATAACCATTCTCTCAAGTCATTTACTATTATTCAACTGCAACTCACTTGATCCAACGAATATAACCACCTGTGCTATATTAGCACTCTAACACCATAGGGTATGAACTCATCCCAATACAACCAAGCATATTCCCGCTCTATGTATCGAGCATTCTTTACCACGACAGATTAAGACATACTGTGATTCTCACACCTACGAAGCACCATGTAGCCTTCGCCGAAGTCTTCCCTGCCGATAATGAAATGTAGAATTATTATGGACACAGGAACATCAAAAGTCCCAACGTCATACCATACGAGTCTCAACTCTTACTCTTCCACAAGTTTCAAAGAACTTTTTGAATAGCACCTAAATACAGTGCGAGCCAAATCGGATATGATACATGACCCATAATTTGGTCGTTGATAGTGAAATCCTTTCAGTTAGCACGAAGCCTTAAAGATACATCTTGCTAATCCACGATAATAGCCTTTATCATATGTACGTCTTCATCATAAGACAACCCAAGACATTGGTTTGGTACATGTCCTTCTTAAGACAGTTAAACTCATTTCCCCCAGTATCTCTGCTGGCTGAATTCTTCGCTAAATAGATATCTCATATGAACCATATAGTCTTTATTACCACTAACTATCTTTAGATCTACATCCACCTCGTGATTCTACCTTTATTGTGACGATTAGGCAGTTAAGTAAACCTTCTCAAGACCATACTTATCAACTGAATGTCAGAACCTAGTGCACCCCATGTGCACAGTTGAAGATCTCTCAATTCTATTGCATTATCGATATGGATGACACGCGGTAACAATGGTTGAGTAAATTCTTGACTTCCTTGAGATCTCTCTGCAGTGTCACGAACCGTTGGCGCATAGTTGATACCGAGTGCGCAATTTCAATACACGAGTGGATGCAAAAGAACATATGACATAGGCTCCAACTGAATAAATGGCGCACGATAAGGAATTCAAAGAATTGAAGAGTTTCCTAAACAGTTACATAGCCCCTCGTAGATAAATACAGACGTCTCCGTATCGATCAGCGAGAATCTAAGTAACCGGTCTGTGTCCCGTGACTCCTACGAACCTAGAGCTCTGATACCAACTTGTCACGATCCTAGTTCACCAATCGTGAACATGTCATGACGGCACCCAATCCCCACGACTAGGTAAGCCTAACACTTTGCGGAATGTACAAGTTTATGAACTTTAAACAAGAAATAGCGGAAAATGATATAAATAGGAATGTAATCCGTGCCGCTTGGCACATACACTCGTCAACACACCGCATAAAAATACCACCAAGACCCGGAATCCCACGGGTAACACAGACTAAAAGAAATACAACTGTGGCTCTATGTGTAAAGAGTATCTAAAACAACGAAATGAAGGAAAACATCTACTAGAACTATCAGAATAGAAGGAAAGCCTCCGGATCTGCGGACGTAGCAGATCATACCTCGAGGTCTCCAGAAAAGCTGCGGAAATCACCTAGCACGAGCCTGCTCTGATGTACCTGGATCTGCACAACAAAAGTGTGCAGAAGAGTAGCATGAGTACACCACGGCGGTACTCGGTAAGTGCCAAGCCTAACCTCGATGGAGTAGTGACGAGGTAGGTCAGGGCCCTACTGAGAAAACAATAATATAATGATGATAACAAAATAAACAGTTTAAATGATAGTAATTTCCGAAATAACAACATTATGATGATTACTGCAACTGTCTACAATTAAGCTAACAACAAATAACCAACTCAAATAAACAAATCCAGGATCCGTGGGAATTGAACCCACAGTCCCATTCTCAGTACCTCTGGGTCTCCGGGAATCGAACCCGCAGCCCATGTCTCAATAATATCTCAATAACTCAGGATCTCCGGGAATCGAACCCGCAGTCCCTTCCAATAAGTCAGGATCTCGGGAATCAAACCCGTAGTCCTCATTTCAATAATCTCAGGATCTCGGGAATCGAACTCGTAGTCCACATTTCAATAATCTCGGGATCTCGGGAATCGAACCCGTAGTCCACATTTCAATAATCTCGGGATCTCGGGAATCGAACCCGTAGTCCATATTTCAATAATCTCAGGATCTCGGGAATCGAACCCGTAGTCCCTACCAATAACTCAGGATCTCGGGAATCGAACCCGTTGTCCACATCTCAATAAATCTCTGGATCTCCGGGAATCGAACCCGCAGTCCCTACCAATAACTTATCAATAAACTTCGGGTCTCAGGGAATCGAACCCGCAGCCCTTGGATCTCCGGGAATTGAACCCGTAGTCCACAAACACAGCAAGTAAAGGAATACACATAGAGAAATATAATATGCTTAACTATAACTCCACCGAGGACTAGTGCCAACAATTATCAAGAAGTTCAAGTAGGACAATTAGGCAATTAGACAGATAAATCCTACCTAATCATGCTTCCCTAACGAATACCAGGTAGATGTCACAATTTAATAAATTAAGAATAGGAATATCACGAATTGAACAATTCAAGTAAAGTGAGTTACAACAACCAGCGCATGTACACGCCCGTCACCTCGCGTACAAGGCATTTAAACTATCACATAATATCCTAGGGGTAAAGGTTCCCCCACACGAGGTTAGACAAGCCACTTACCTCGACTCCGGTACAAAATCGCTATGAAACAACTCTCTTGCCGCGAATGTCGGCCTCCACAAGTGTAGTATCTAATAAAAAATCAATGGAATCACATCAAAATAGGCCAATTGGGCATTACCCAATCAAAACAATCGAATTACACCCAAACCACAAAGTTGCCAAAACCCGACTTTCGGTACGCTTCTCAAAAAATTACGAAAGTTACATTTTCGGATTCCTTATCTCAACACGAGTCTAACCATACCAAGAACACCCAAATCGGACCACAAATGGCCCATCAAATCCTTGATTCTATCCATGAGGGTTTTCTACCATTTTTAACAAAAATTCTCAAATTAAAGACTAAAACTTGCAATAGATTCGAGCTATACAACCAAAATTGAGTTAAGAGTACTTACCCTTTTGATTTCTCCAAAAATCTCCCGAAAAATCGCCTTACCCGAGCTCCAAATCGTCAAAAATGGCAAATGGGACGAAGTTTGAACTTTATTCTGCTGCCCAGGCATTTGTTCTTCGCGTTCGCGGTCCTTCTCTCGCGTTCGCGAAGAACAAACTCCCAGAAATTCATTTTTCCAACTTGCTCGGACAGCCTCTATTGTAATGGTCATAACTTTTTATACACAACTCCCAATTACTATTATAATATGTTTCTGAAAACTAGATTCAAAGAGCTACAACTTTCGTTTTTGAATCACCTCAAAATTCCTTGTAGATAAAAAGATATGAGCTTCCGAAGTAGGACCTGTGCGACAGAAAATCCTTCTTCGCGAACGCGAGGGACTCTTCGCGAACGCGAAGAACAAAGTCTCTGATGGAAAATCCTTCTTCGCGAACGCGATGACTTCATCGCGAACGCGAAGAACAAAGTCTTAGAGGCCAAATTCTTCTTCGCGAACGCGATAGGACCCTCGCGAACGCGAAGAACAATACCAGATACCAGAACAGCAGTCCAAAAACTTCCAAAAATGACCCGTTAGGCATCCGAAATCGTCCCGAGGCCCCCGGGACCCCAACGAAAACCACCAACATACTCCAAAACATGATACGAACTTGTTCCAATCATAAAAACACCACCCTAAACATCAAAATCACCAATTACACACGGATTCAAGCATAAGTTTCTTCAAAACTTTCGAAACTAACATTCAATCAAAAACACGACCAAACGACGTCCGAATGACCTGAAAATTTGCGGACATATCCAAAATCACATAACGAAGCTACAGAAATTATCGGAATTCCATTCCGACCCCCGGATCAAAATCTCACCTAACGTTCGGATTCGCCAAAATTTCAAACTTCGGCATTTCAAGCCTAATTGAGCTACGGACCTCCAAAATACATTCCGAATACACTCCCAACCCCAAAATCACCTAACGGAGCTAATGGAACCATCGGATTTCCGTTCCGAGATCGTCTTAACACTGTTCCGGCTACGGGCCATTTTCTAGCTTAAAAGTTCTCATTTAGGGACTAAGTGTCCCAAAATGCTCCAAATTTCAGAACCGACTCTCCCGGCAAACCACAATAGCAGAAATGAACTTAGGGGAAAAGTTAAATTAGGGATTGGGGCGTGATTTTCTAAAACGACCGGTCGGGTCGTTACACAATTAAACACAAAATTGAAGAAACAACCATATATTGGTGAATTATAATCAAAGTCAAGCTAATATCAAACAACAATATTCATGGCTAAATCACAGCCTTAAAACAATGGGTGGCCACTCATTATGCAATCAATTAATTGCATAAGTTTTGAATAACTGAAATATAGAAAAGATGAAGAAATCTGAGATGTTTTTACTCCCTGATATTTTTTGTGTGTCTTTTTCCTCCTAAGTGCATCCCTCTCTTCAAAAACAGGCTTAGTCTTTCTTTTATACATGTTGGATAGGTTTAAGGCTGAATAAACTGTGTGTCGGATAAAATAGGATGATAACCACGTCAATGACACCCAGCTTGGCGCCAGGCACTGCCCAAATTGCCAGCACTGTCTCCAGCGCCACAAGTGGCGCCAGGTGTAGCCTATGGTGCCCGAATGCGCATGTTTCTGGTTTTATTCATTTTAGCTCAAATCTTGCGCGTTTCGCCCCCAATTGCTCCCGAATTCTTACAAGTGAAAACACTTCAAATTAATATAAATCATAGAATTTAACATCCCAAATTCATGAAACAACAGTAAAATATGAGGCGATATACATGGAAATATATATACTTTAAGCTAAACATCAACACCCCACACTTATACTCTTGCTCTTCCTCGAGTAATGGGACTATCTAATAAACCCTCAACTACGTACACGTTTCAATCATAGAGGAGCACCTTAACTTTTAACCACACACTATACCCTTGACTACGTACAATACTGGAACACAAATATGAACACACAAATGTTCACATTCTTCCTGTTTAAGCATACCCAAGTATAATGTTTCAATTCAATAAATTCCAACAACCTATTTGTCACCACCCAACCTCAAATGTCGACTTGCAACCACTAAGCACCCTCAATTCATGCACTTACCCAACAAGAAAGTTTACAATATTACCAATCATTCATGAGATCGTGTGTCCTCACCAACAAATAAAAGAGTGAATATAAATTGGTCCACACATTCAAATATGCTGTTGAATATTGATTAAGGACATCACACAATTGAACAAAATTCGCTCACTCTCACAAAGAATTCATATGCATCCCGTGGTTGTACCATAAGCTTGCTCGTAATGTATATCTCTACTAATTTAAGCTAGCAAAATATAGGATCAATATAGACTTTTAATGTTATAATGTAGGCTAAGGGACGAGTAAGATATATTAGGAATATTGACAAACCCTCCTAAGTACTTTAATACCATACATTTACAATTCAAGCTCATATTTTTCTCAACCAATTCACTTGTCACATACAACATAGCCCTATATTCAATTAAGCACTTATATATTTTCATTTGCACACATCAATAAGAATTGGAGGTGTTTATTTTTCTACATATTTTCACTATAATTTTTCTTTTCCTTTTTTTTTCTTTTCTTCCCACACGCCATACATTAAAGTTCATCGGCTAGTGACCTTTGATTTCAGCTTTAGTACACCAACGGGCCCTTCCATGATTCGACTCAAAAGATACTCGACTCAAAAGATACTCCCGAATCTCTAACCTTACTTATTTTAGCGACTAAGTTCCTTAGGAGGTAAATGTTCAATCAATATCAAGTTAAGAATAAAATAGGGTATGGCTTTTAATGTGGGTGCCAAAAGATAGGTCTATAGTCTCAAAGGGGTAGCTACGAAAAATTTTATTTTAATGTGACAAGCATATATACGATCAAGCAAGAAAATGCCTACGTCATCTCCTAGATTAGCAAAACTTAGAATTTTGCTTCAATTAACACATGGCGCAAGTTCTAGACTACACATGATATCACAAGAAATCACAAATCTCCATACACATGTTGCACATGACTCAATCGAGATGGTTCTATTCAACTCTCAAATCAAGCAAGCACAATCAAATGAGAAATTTAAGCAACTTTGCACTATATGGCATACGAGTCAAACAACTTAGATAAGGCATTACAAAATAGGCTATTTACTTTACTTAGGCTTCACATGTCAAACCAAATATAAGAAAAAATAGAATGTATGTCATAACCTAATGTGCCAGCATCAACTATGTCAACGAGTATCTCAGAGCAACTCCATTTCTTCCTAAACTACTCCTAAAAAAAATTAATAAAGTACCCAGTTCGAGCTCATTCTTGGAAAAGAACCGGTGCCTAAAGAACCAAGGAATACTACCTAGTTTGTCACGACCCAAACTGGAGGACCATGACTAGCACCCGACCATACTTGCCGAGCACCAACGTACATTTTATCTAACCTTCTTTATTATCTTTTAGACTGACGAGACCAATATAAATGGTAGACATGGATCATGAACAACCAACAATAAAATATGATTGCATGAACCTACATAACATGGGATGACCAGACAATCAAGAAACATGGTACAAGCTTCCACGCTAAAATGAAAGACTATACAACAAAAACCAGCCGATAAGGCATACCAAACTATACATGAGTCGACACTTATCTATGAGCCTCTAAAGGAACATAAGTGCTACAACATAGCCGGA
The DNA here is from genome assembly GCA_032618575.1 of Nicotiana noctiflora. Taxonomy (NCBI): domain Eukaryota; kingdom Viridiplantae; phylum Streptophyta; class Magnoliopsida; order Solanales; family Solanaceae; genus Nicotiana; species Nicotiana noctiflora. Next base: position 20,375 of record JASVEL010013606.1, read on the forward strand.
ACAGGGCCCCGACATACCCATAATGTCTATGACAAAAATGCATACCAAGACCAAGGCAAGTCCGGAGAAGGGATCTCGCCAATCACCGCTGAACTGGACAACCTACTGTGATGGGGGAGCTACACCTGCCTGTCTATCAGGACCTGCAGCACGACATGCAGCGTCCACAAATAAAAGGACGTCGGTACGAATAAAGTACTGAGTATGTAAGGCAGAGAACCATAAATATGAACAGCAATGTGAGCAGGGATAGAGAATATACAACCTGTAACTTCTGAGTACCTCTAAGGGCTACTGACATGAAATACATGATACATATGTATAAATACATAATCTTTTAAAACATACGCCTCTGTGGGCATCATCATTATCATATCGTACCCGGCCGTAATAGGCTCGGTAAAAACATACCCGGCCATTATAAGGCTCGGTAGAATCGTACCCGGCCACGTGGAGCTTGGTAAAACCCAACTTATCAGTGGTTGCACAATAGGTGCCGTACCCGGCCGACTATAGTGCGGCTCGGTAGAGTAAAATAGATACATATATATAATGCATGCTCGACTCATGGAAACACCTTGTAGACCTTTCGGAGTGATGTAAAGTCGGTATCCTATGTACAACTTATTAGGACTAAATCTTCACTATGAACCTTATAGGAATCAGGAAGTACCAACAAGATTGATAACATAAGAATAAGAGAAGCAACATCAACATCAATCGTTCCATAAGAGGGGAAACAATGTAAGTATACTGCTAGCTTCTAAGAATAGAGTATCTTTGGAAGCTCGTTCATTACATTATGTTAATCGGAGTCGTGCAAAAGAAGGAAAGGGACAGCCACACATACCTTGTATATACTGCCACAACCTCAAGCTATGCAAACGTCACGACTCCTTAGTCTACAATAGGAGAAATGACACTATCGTTAACGTTTAAGCGTCGCAACTATTATGTACCAACCACAATCTATTTTGTGATGAAACGGACAGCACCTCCCCTATATATAGGACTTCACACCATTCAAAACAATCACCAAACAGCCTAAACAACATCAATAATAAACATATTGAGCCTTCCAAAACAGTCCACACACAACCTAATCACATCATAGATATGACGGCCACTATAGTCGTATCAAACGACCCAAAACTATTACCAAGAACTAGCAGACCACAACCCAACATATATATGGTGTTTCTCCACACCCTACCTCCTCCAAAACTCCACAAAACAGTAATAAAAACGCAGCCCAACAGCAACACAAAACAGTCCACAAAACAGTCCGCTACAAGTGAATAACTTGAACTCACGGCTTCCGATCACCGTCCCGTGAGTTCTTACATGTATATAACGAATTGCCATGAATTTACAGCAGAATAAATGTATGAAATATAGCAGTAAACTCACCTTTGTTGTTGGATAACTCAGCCTTTAACTTGGTTCTTCAAACTCTAGTGTTTACCCCCAATTTGAACTTGAAAGAGAGGGAAAATCAATTAGGGTTTGTGGATAATTTTTGGGAGGAACTTTGCAGGGTCTTAGGTCTGGTTATTTGTGAAATATAAAGAGGTATATATTGCAGAAGATAAGACTTTTAATGGGCTGCTTTTCTGACCCGAAATTCCCTCTTTTGGGCCGACATTTAACCAAGTAGGTGACTCACCTACTTGCACCTAGCAGCTTGTGCAGTCTCACGAAAATGTCTATATCTCTCTATTCCAATGTCGTATTGCTAAACCGTTTAATGCGTTGGAAACTAGACTCATAGATCTTCAATTTGGTGAGTATATCACCCCGTAATTCCAAGTATATTGGGAGAAATACGTAATAACATTTGACCTAAAGTTTAGGTAAAACTATGAACCTAAGTTGCAACAACTTTTGTCGACTTTTGTTTCATAACTCGTTTGACTTCAAGAATTATGATACGGATATTATATGATTCAAATACCTTAAATCATGACCTCCTAAGTATACTAAGCATTTATAGGTTTACCCAAAAGTACGAGTTACAACATCCTTGATTCGTTTAACGTCTAATACTTGTTAATCACCCTTATGCACCCTTGTATCACTTAAGATTAATCGGATTAACTTCTTATCATCTCAAGGATAATTCCTTCTTGGATTTGTGTTATCTAACTTATGGAATGAACTAACGTGTGTGGATATGGGTTATAACACCCTCCCCCTTAGGAACATTCGTCCTCGAATGTAAGGGTTTATGGGGAGTCCAAATCATCGTGGATTCTAGCGGAAATATTTGGTCAATTTTCCCCTATAAAATGGTCACTAGCAAAATTTGCAAGCAGTGAAGCTCAAAGTATGACCACACAAGGCTACACAAAGCATTATGGACATGGACATTATTTACATATCACCACTTTGTATTAAGGAAGAGAGTTCTCAAGTTATTGCTTACCTCATAAAGCCATTTCACCTTTATAATGTATCTTGCGTTCCACCAACATCCTTGTTATCATCATTCTGGAATAGGTAAGGGTATTTAGACTTCATCTCTTCTTCCGCTTCCCATGTCATTTCTTTCACATTCTTGTTCCTCCACAATACTTTGACGGAAGCTACATCTTTTGTTCTCAGCTTGCGGACTTGTCGATCTAATATGGCCACTGGCACTTCTTCATATGATAGATCCTCCGTAACTTGAATATCTTTGATAGGGACAACTCGAGAAGGGTCTCCAATACATTTCCTCAACATAGATACATGGAATACCGGGTGGATAAATTCTAATTCGGATGGCAATTCTAACTCATAAGCAACTTGTCCAATTCGTTGAAGAATTTTATACGGACCGATATACCTTGGACTCAGCTTACCTTTCTTTCCAAAACGCATAACACCCTTCATTGGTGAAATCCTCAGGAAAACCCAATCACCAACCTCAAATTCTAAATCACGACATCGGACATCGGAATAAGACTTTTGCCTGCTTTGTGCCGTCCTCAATCGTTCCCGTATCACTTTCACCTTCTCAATGGCTTGGTGAATCAAATCTGGCCCATATAATTCTGTTTCACCGACTTCGAACCATCCAACTGGTGATCTACATCTCCTCCCATATAGTGCCTCATATGGGGCCATTTTAATACCGGAATGGTAGCTATTATTGTAGGCAAATTCTATGAGTGGAAGATGGTCATCCCAATTTCCTTTAAAATCTAGAACACATGCTCGTAGCATATCTTCCAATGTCTGAATGGTACGTTCAGCCTGTCCGTCAGTCTGCGGATGAAATGCAGTGCCGAGATTCACCTGTGTGCCTAAACCTTTCTGAAAAGACCTCCAAAAGTTAGCCGTAAATTGAGCTCCTCGATCCGATATAATAGATACCGGCACACCATGAAGCCTAACAATCTCCTTGATATACAACTTCGCATAATCTTCAGCCGAGTAAGTTGTCTTAACTGGCAGAAAATGAGCACATTTTGTAAGTCGATAACCTATCACCCAGATAGAGTCAAACTTATGATAAGATTGAGGTAATCCAATAACGAAGTCCATATTAATCACCTCCCATTTCCAGGTCGGAATTTCTATATTCTGAAGCAATCCACCGGGTTTCTGATGTTCTATCTTTACTTGTTGACAATTGGGACACTGGGCTACAAATTCTGCAATAGACTTTTTCATGTTATCCCACCAATACTGCTCCTTGACATCATGATACATCTTTGTTGAGCCGGGATGGATGGAATATCGGGATTGATGAATTTCATTCATAATCTTTTCTCGCAACCCTGCTACATTCGGCACACATAATCGGCCCCGGTATCTCAGTGCCCCATCTCCTCCGATCTCAAAAGCCGTAATTTTACACTCTGCTGAATGTTCTCTCTCAATCGTAGTAAGATAGGATCTTCATATTGCCGTGCTTTTACCTCTGCTACCAAAGATGATTCCGATGTATTCTGTACAGTAACACTTCCGTCATCAGAGTCTAACAATCTGATTCTCATATTGGCTAGCTGATGAAGCTCTTTAGTCAACCCCCATCTACCCTGCATCAATATGTACTAAGCTTCCCATTGACTTACGGCTGAGAGCATCCGCCACAACATTGGCTTTACCGGGATGATACAATATCTCGACGTCGTAGTCCTTCAGTAATTCAAGCCACCTACGCTGCCTTAAATTCAACTCTTTTCTGCTTGAAGATGTATTGTAGACTCTTGTGATCTGTGTAGATGTCAACATGGACGCCGTATAAGTAGTGCCGCCATATCTTCAAAGCATATATTACCGCAGCCAATTCCAAATCATGGGTTGGATAATTCTTTTCATGCTTCTTCAATTGTCTTGATGCATATGAAATCACCTTCCCATGCTGCATCAACACGCACCCCAAACCTATACCTGAGGCATCACAATATACCACATATCCTTCTGTTCCTTCAGGGAGAGTGAGCACCGGTGCAGATGTCAATCGATCCTTCAGCTCCCGAAAACTACGTTCACAAGTGTTAGACCACTGGAACTTGGTAGCTTTCTGTGTTAACTTAGTCAATGGTGCTGATATAGAGGAAAACCCTTCTACAAACCGCCTATAATATCCTGCTAGCCCTAGGAAGCTACGAACTTCTGATGGTGTTGTAGGTCTCGGCCAATTCTTTACTGCATCAATCTTCTGAGTGTCGACACTAATACCCTCGTCAGATATCACATGGCCAAGGAATGCTACCGAGTTCAGCCAGAATTCACATTTGGCGAGCTTAGCATATAACTTACGATCCTGAAGCATCTGTAATACTATCCGCAAGTGGCTCGCATGTTCCTCATCCGAACGAGAATACACCAGAATGTCATCAATGAATACAATCACGAACACATCAAGATAGGGCCTGATAGAGTATTCATGAGATCCATAAAAGCTGCCGGGGCATTTGTTAGCCCGAACGACATCACCAAGAACTCAAAGTGCCCATATCTTGTCCGAAAGGCCGTCTTTGGAATATCCTTCTCCTTAACCCTCACCTGATGATATCCTGAACGTAAGTCAATCTTGGAGAAATACTTGGCACCCTGGAGTTGGTCAAACAGGTCGTCAATTCTTGGAAGTGGATACTTGTTCTTTATAGTAAACTTATTCAACCGCCGATAGTCGATACACATCCGTAATGACCCATCTTTCTTCCGCACGAATAGGACTGGAGCACCCCAAGGTGAAGTGCTAGGCCTAATGAAGCCCTTATCCAGCAAGTCCTTTAACTGCGCCTTCAACTCTCGCAGCTCTGCCGGGGCCATTCTATATGGCGGGATAGAGATCGGTTGAGTGTCAGGCAACACATCAATGCTAAACTCAATCTCCCTTTCTGGAGGAAGGCCTGGGAGTTCATTTGGGAAAACATCTGGAAATTCATTGACCACGGGGATAGATTGTAGAGTAGGCAGCTTCGCCTTCGCATCCCTAACGCGAACAAGATGATAAATGTAACCTTTTGAGATCATTTTCCTTGCCTTAAGATAGGAAATAAACCTACCTTTCGATGTAGCAATGTTCCCCTTCCATTCAATGACGGGTTCACCAGGAAATTGAAACTTAACCATCTTCATATGACAATCAACATTTGCATAGCATGAGGCCAACCAGTCCATTCCCAAGTATCACATCAAAATCAACCATTTCTAATTCAAATAAATCTGCCGAGGTTTGACGACTACAAATCATCACAGTCCAACCTCTATATACCCTTCTAGCAATCACAGAATCTCCTATTGGAGTAGATACCGCAAGGGGTTTACTTATCAATTCAGGTTCAATGCCAAACTTATTAGCCACAAATGGTGTAACATATGATAATGTAGATCCCGGATCAATCAACGCATATACATCATAAGAAAACACAGATAATATACCTGTAACAACATCTGGAGATGACTCGAGATCCTGTCGACCTACTAGAGCATATGTTCGATTTTGAGCACCACTCGAACTCGGTCCTGCACCTCTACCTCTACCACGACCTGTCGACTGCTGAAAACCCCGTGCTGGAGGTCGAACTGATGAGGAAGAACCAGACACAGATCTAGTCGGTTGAGCCATACCATCACCTCCCTTGTTAGGACAATCCCTCATCATATGGCCAGGCTGTCCGCAAGAATAACACGCATCAGAACCTCGACGGCACAGTCCAAAGTGGGCCTTGCCGCACTGATCACAACGTGGTGTTGGGGGTTTCGTCTGACTAGTATCCCTGTGATGTTGCGATCCAGATGCCTGCGAACTCTGACCTGGACCAGAATAGGATCGATCATATCGAGGCCTCTCAAACTGTGGAGGAGCACTAGCTACAGATGGCGCCGAACTCCTCGAAGACTGGGGCCTGGCGCTGCCTCTTAAGTCATCAGAATACCTTGCAAATCTCGCCCTCTTATGCTGGCCCCTATCCTGCTCCCTATCTGCCCTCTGCTGGCGCTTACGATCCTCTAGGGTCTGAGCATAAGCTTGAATACGGGAAATATCTATGCCTTCTACCAAGGAGGCTGTCATACACTCATTTATCAGATGGGGTCCCAACCCGTTCACGAACAAATGCACCCTATCACTCATCTCGGCCACCATATGGGGAGCATACCTTGCTAAAGAATCAAACTGCATACTATACTATCGCACACTTAAATTACCTTGTCTAAGGTTCAAGAACTTATCAGCTCTAGCTCATCGTATCTCAACCGGCAAATAGTGACGAAGAAAGGCCTCAGAAAAATCCTTCCACACAGCTGGAGGAGCGTTCGGACCCCTGGATCTCTCCCAACTATCATACCAAAGAACCGCTAAATCTCGTAGCCGATAAGAAGCCAACTCTACTGCCTGTCTATCACTAACATGCATAACCCGTAGTGTACGATGAACCTGGTCAATAAAAGTCTGCGGATCCTCCTTGGGGTCTGATTTGGTAAAGACTGGAGGGTCTAAATTAATAAAATCACGAACTCTTGTACTAACTGGTTTATCAGCAGCACGTGTATTCTGCCTTTGAGCCTGAGCAACTACCAAGCTAGTCAATAACTGCAAAGCACTCCGCATATCCTGGTCTGTAGTGCCAGACGGAGGAGCTGGAGGTGCTGGGTGCCACCTAATATCCTCTGGAGGAGACGGAGTAGATGAGGTATGAGACGGCATCTCACTCTGAGCCTCACTTTGGCCTGCTCCGGCTTGGGGCACCTGACTGGTACCCTCTCCCGCAGCTGTATCAAGCCATCTACTAATTGTTTGTTTCCTAGTCGAAGGCATCGCTGAAAGAAAACAAGGTGAATATTAGAGACGAACACTTATGACTCAACTCTATGCACGATCTAGATTCAGGAAGAAGGTAACAACCCTAGATGTCATGTAGCCTCCCGATTATAAATGTGGCGCGCTACACATCCATAATCAAGACTCTACTAGACATGGCTCATAGACAATCCCTAGGACAGACTTGCTCGATACCAAGTTTGTCACGACCCAAACCGGAGGACCATGACTAGCACCCGACCATACTTGCCGAGCACCAACGTACATTTTATCTAACCTTCTTTATTATCTTTTAGGCTGACGAGACCAATATAAATGGTAGACATGGATCATGAACAACCAACAATAAAATATGATTGCATGAACCTACATAACATGGGATGACCATACAATCAAGAAACTATATACATATGGTACAAGCTACCACGCTAAATGAAAGACTATACAACAAAAACCAGCCGACAAGGCATACCAAACTATACATGAGTCGACACTTATCTATGAGCCTCTAAAGGAACATAAATGCTACAACATAGCTGGAACAGGGCCCCGACATACCCATAATGTCTATAACAAAAATGCATACCAAGACCAAGGCAAGTCCGAGAAGGGATTTCGCCAATCACCGCCGAACTGGACAACCTACTGTGATGGTGGAGCTGCACCTGCTTGTCTATCAGGACCTGCAGCACGACATGCAGCGTCCACAAATAAAAGGACGTCAGTACGAATAAAGTACTGAGTATGTAAGGCACAGAACCATAAATATGAACAACAATGTGAGCAGGGATAGAGAATATACAACCTGTAACATCTGAGTACCTCTGAGGGCTACTGACATGAAATACATGATACATATGTATAAATACATAATCTTTTAAAACATACGCCTTTGTGGGCATCATCATCATCATATCGTACCCGGCCGTAATAGGCTCCGTAAAAACATACCCGGCCATTATAAGGCTCGGTAGAATCGTACCCGGCCACGTGGAGCTCGGTAAAACCTAACTGATCAGTGGTTGCACAATAGGTGCCGTACCCGGCCGACTATAGTGCGGCTCGGTAGAGTAAAATAGATACATATATATAATGCATGCTCGACTCATGGAAACACCTTGTAGACCTTTCGGAGTGACGTAAGGTCGGTATCCTATGTACAACTTATTAGGACTAAATCTTCACTATGAACCTTATAGGAATCAGGAAGTACCAACAAGATTGATAACATAAGAATAAGAGAAGCAACATCAACATCAATCGTTCCATAAGAGGGGAAACAATGTAAGTACCGCTTAGCTTCTAAGAATAGAGTATCTTTGGAAGCTCGTTCATTACATTATGTTAATCGGAGTCGTGCAAAAGAAGGAAAGGGACAGCCACACATACCTTGTATATACTTCCACAACCTCAAGCTATGCAAACGTCACGACTCCTTAGTCTACAATAGGAGAACTGACACTATCGTTAAAGTTTAAGCGTCGCAACTATTATGTACCAACCACAATCTATTTTGTGATGAAACGGACAGCACCTCCCCTATATATAGGACTTCACACCATTCAAAACAATCACCAAACAGCCTAAACAACATCAATAATAAACATATTGAGCCTTCCAAAATAGTCCACACACAACCTAATCACATCATAGATATGACGGCCACTATAGTTGTATCAAACGACCCAAAAATATTACCAAGAACTAGCAGACCACAACCCAACATATATATGGTGTTTCTCCACACCCTACCTCCTCCAAAAGTCCACAAAACAGTAATAAAAACGCAGCCCAACAGCAACACAAAACAGTCCACAAAACAGTCCGCTACAAGTGAATAACTTGAACTCACGGCTTCCGATCACCGTCCCGTGAGTTCTTACATGTATATAACGAATTGCCATGAATTTACAGCAGAATAAATGTATGAAATATAGCAGTAAACTCACCTTTGTTGTTGGATAACTCAGCCTTTAACTTGGTTCTTCAAACTCTAGTGTTTACCCCCAATTTGAACTTGAAAGAGAGGGAAAATCAATTAGGGGTTTGTGGATAATTTTTGGGAGGAACTTTGCAGGGTCTTAGGTCTGGTTATTTGTGAAATATAAAGAGGTATATATTGCAGATGATAAGCTTTTTAATGGGCTGCTTTTCTGACCCGAAATTCCCTCTTTTGGGCCGACATTTAACCAAGTAGGTGACTCACCTACTTGCACCTAGCAGCTTATGCAGTCTCACGAAAATGTCTATATCTCTCTATTCCAATGTCGTATTGCTAAACCGTTTAATGCGTTGGAAACTAGACTCATAGATCTTCAATTTGGTGGGTAGATCACCCCGTAATTCCAAGTATATTGGGATAAATACTTAATAACATTTGACCTAAAGTTTAGGTAAAACTATGAACCTAAGTTGCAACAACTTTTGTCGACTTTTGTTTCATAACTCGTTTGACTTCAAGAATTATGATTTAAGCAGTCAAAGCCATAAATGATTTCATAATTTTTTCACATATAACATGCTTTTGGATCCTAAACTACCTGGACAATTGCATAATAGTAGCTACGCACAGACTCTTATCACCTCATGTGCACGTAAACCCTACAACTAGGAGCACATAATTAAATTGACTCACTTATGGGGTAATTTCCCCCTCAAAGAATTAGAAAGGAGACTCACCTCGCTCCGAAGACTCGCAAATGTCATTCTACATCATTCTAAAGGCTTGAACCAATGCAGAATGCACCAAAACAAGCCAATGATCATACAAATTCATTAATATATGCTCAACTATACCTTACAACTCAATTTATAACGATTCCTAACCCCGAATGAAAAGTTGACCAAAATGCCCTCGGGCCCACGTGCCCGAAATCCGAAATATCTCGAAGATAAAGATTACCCATAACATTGGGAACTCAAATATATAATTTTCTCCTAATTTCATACTCAAAAATTGTGGCTAAAATCTCAGTTTATAAATTTTCGGGGTTTTCCACCAAAACCCAATATTTACACTAATGTCCATGGTTTATCTCATACATAATCAATGTATTGAACTTATAATAGGTGGAAATAACTTACCTTAACATTTTTGATGAAGACCCTCCTTTGAACCCTCCAAAATTGTCAAATGAAGTGAAGAAAATGAGTGAAATGGCCCAATTCGACCTTTAAAACACCCTAATGCCTTCAGGCATTTCCGCTTTTGCGAAAATATAGCCGCTTATGCGGCTCCATTTTTGCGGTCATAAGGTCGATTCTGCGGCTTCCCTGGCTACGCCCCCATTTTACTCCTATGATCGCATCACCACAGATGCGGTTTCACTTTTGCGGAGCCTTGACCGCATCCGCGGTCCTTCCCCACGGCCCTCAAGTCCGCTTCTGCGATGCCCTTTCTGTAGATGCGATTTTGCTTCTGCAGAAATTAGACCGCAGCTAAGATCCTCAAGCTTTGCACCAAAATCCGCATATGCGGTTCCACATTCTCTTCTGCAGTGCCTCTTCTGCGGTTAACCAACTGCAAAAGCAAAAATACCAGCAACCAGGTCCTTCAGCCATCTTCAAAATTCTATTTTTGATCCGCTAACCACCCAGAATCCACCCGAGGCCTTCGGGACCCCAACCAAACATACCAACAAATCCCAAAACTCATTGCGTACTTGCTTGAGGTTTGAAATCACATCAAATAACGGTAAAATCATGAATTACACCCAAAATTCAAGTTTATGAACTTTAAAATTTCAAACTTCTATTTCTGATGCTTAAACCTATCAAAACACGTCCGATTGGCTTCAAACATTGCACTCAAGTCATATTCGACATTACGGACTTGCTCCGACTTTCGGAATTTGGTTCCAACCCCGATATTAAAAAGTCAACCCCCGATCAAACTCATAAAAAACCTTCAAATTTCTATCTTTAGCCAAATGGCTTCAAAATGACATACGGACCTCTGAATTCAGTTTCGATCACATCCGCAACTTCAGAATCACCATACGAAGCTATTCCCAGTCTCGGAATCCCAAACGGACATCGATAACACTAAAATGCACTTCATTTCAAACTTAAGGAATTTCTTCAATAATGCTAACTTCCACAATAGGCGCCAAAAATGCTCCCGTGTTATCCAAAACCCGCACCGGGCATATGCCCAAGTCCGAAATGATCATACGAACCTGTTGGAACCTTCAGATCCCGATTCCGAGATTGTTATATTCAAAATTCCAAATCTCAGTTCCTTCTTTCAACTTTAAGCTCCCGAATTAAGATTTCCTTTCTCAAATCAACTCTAGACTTCCCGAAATTCAATTTTGACCATGTGTACAAGTCATAATACCTGAAATGGAGTTTTTCATGGCCTCCGACCGCTGAACAGAGCGTTAGAACTCAAAATGACCGGTCAGGTTGTTACAATTCCCATTCTCATCCTCAGTGTCTGAGACTTTAATAGAGTCGTCGTCCTCTGACGAGTGAATGGTGCTGCTAGGTGCAATCCACAACATCTCCTTGGACGTGCGGGACAAGTTATCATGCAAATGCATAGGCTCCTCGTCTGAAATACCTGCTCTGCTCTTGCGTAAGTTCAACGAGTTATAAATGTACCACTTGAAGTTTTCTTCTCGCTCCATCCGGGATGCGGGGTGAGTTTTGATGATGTCTCCATCAGAGATGTGATGTCCATAAGCCCTGATGGAGCCTCCACCACCTCATCATGTCCGTGGTACTCCAGCCCTTCTCGAAATAGCATATATTGAGTAATTAAGTTTCCGAAGAAGAACCGCCTAATCTGTCAACCAAATCTCGTGTGGGCCATCTCACTGAGCATAATCAAAGCCAAATTAATGGGTTGTCGTCAAGAAGAAAATGACACACACTCTAGCTCGAGTGCAGTCGCTTTTGTGCTCCGCCGGCATAAGTTTCGCTTGCACAAAATTCTGCCCCACCTAGGCAGCTTTGTTGAAGTCGGAGCGAACCACAGAGAGATAAATGTTTCCTTATTTCCTTATCCACTTAGCATTGGAATTCACATCACAAAGAGTATGTCATATCGACTCATATTTTGGAATTCTGATAAAGCATTGGAGTCTCCTTGGGTTAGTACTCTCAACCCCCAAATAGTCACACAACGACTCTCTATCCATCGGAATATCCTTCGCTCTTACACGTGAAGTGTCCAATTGGTAATACCAGCTGGCATACAGCTCTTAACCATGCTTAGGTTTGCAGGTCCCAGGTAATCTAAGAACATGTGCATATTCAAAGCTTTCAGCCGTCAAGTTTCTCTGGGAAGTTTTTGTCTAAGGCTGTGGTATTAATCACCTTCTCAAAAATATACCGACCAGATGGAACGAAGTCCCTGTGCCATGCAATAGCTACAGCATCAACCAAATCCAAACAAAGCCTCGGCCTTAATAGTGCCTGCTGAGATCACTCAGCGACCTTTTTCCCTTTGGACAACCATGAAAAGCTTTCTCCCTACTTGCGTTTTTAGGGCGCAAGAGAAGTGGTGGAAGACTTTCCAATGCCTTTTCCCTTGCCAGAGACATCACGGGCCATAGTATTCTGCAGACAATTAAATGTGAATGTGAGAACTGATCAAGAACTATGCCTACGGTTGTCGTGCAAGTCATGAAATGACCCCACACTTAAAATTGAAGGCACAATGTACACTATGTCATAATTTTTTGTCCACTATGTACAAGTGTTGCACTTTAAAGATATGGGTACTCATGACTTCACCATGCTACACAATAACGGTTGATCATGGCTACATGAATTCACATTAAGGTAAGCAAGAGGCATATGGTATGCACCTTTCACAACTACGAGACTATACTAAATTTGTTAAACTTACAAGATTTTACAACATACAACATATAAGATCGATGGTGTAGGAACATGTATTGCATCAAGGCCACACCCCTAGCATGTAAAAGTATCCCTATACACCCTACACTTAGCTCGAATGCATACACAATTGCATCCAGTTACTCAGACTTCACCGGTGTACCAAAAATCCTCATTCAAGTATTTAAAGTAATACATTGCGGGCATAAAGTGCGTACTTCTAATTCAACAATGGTAGAACATGGTGGCCCTCTCAGTTTTTAATGAATTAGAGGGAATTTTAGTTTTACTACTCTGTACATACATTAATCACACAATTTTCGACCAACCAAAGTCACACACCATAAAACAAATTCATAAGAACTACATAGGAAAAGATATTGGGGATTAGGGCTCTTGGGAATGGGATGATGTTTATCAACTAGTTATAACACAAAAAAGAAATAGAAGAGAAGAAGAAGAACATATTAATAGACTGTAGAAGGAGAGCAAGAGAGAAAGATATTTTTGGAGAAAATATTCGTGAAGAAGAAGAGGGGAGTCAATAGAAGCAGTAGCGTTTTTCGCATCTTTGGGGTTTAAATTGGGGTTGGTATTGTTTGGGTGGGTTTTGGAAAAGTATATGGATTAGGATTGGGTTTTAGTATTAGTATAAATGGGTATTTGGGTTGGGTTAAATGGGTAAAGGTTAAGAATACAACAAATAACAAAATACAAAAAATAAAGAAAAAACTTACCTGGCACACCCTAGCTAGGTGCCTCGCGCTATGCCTGACACTGGTTTATTGGACCACACTGTTTCCAGCACTCAAGGTAGCATTGGGCACTGTTTGCAATAATTATTTTTATTTTAAAATCAAACATTCCGATCCCCCGAGCTTTATATATACCCATTTTACACGTCATATACCATTACATTTAAAATTTCTATACCAATAAAGAAAATGCAATATTCTACCTACTCTAAAATAAAAATTAAGAAGTTAAACTAGGAAAGTAATAAAAATAGGGTTGCCTCCCAACAAGTGCCTGGTTTAACGTCGCGGCACGACACATAGTCTCGCTTACTCATCAATGAGTACAACCTTGGTCTTCTCACGATTATTCATTCCTCCCCAATAATGCTTGACTATCTGAGCATTCACCAAGAATTTCCTCTGACCATTTAAAGCTTGCAGATCTATTGCACCATAACGAGTGACTCTCACCACCTTAAAAGGACATGACCATCTCAATTTTAGCTTCCCAGGAAACAACCGTAGCCTATAATTGAATAATAATACCTGTTGGATTGGCTCTAAGTAATTCGACTTGATATTCTTGTCATGCCCTTTTATTATTTTTTATTTATGTAGCTTAGCATTTTCATAAGAGTGCAGTCTGAAGTCATCTAACTCATTCAACTGCATAAGTCTTTTCTCGCATGCGTCCTCAAGGTCCGTTTTTAGCTTCATAATGGCCTAGTATGCCTTGTGTTCCAGTTGAACAGGCAAGTGACATGCCTTCCCATAAAACAACTTGTAAGGGGACGCTCCAATTGGCGTTTTATATGCAGTCCTGTACACCCTTAAGGCATCATCAAACTTTGCAGCCCAATCTTTCCTACTCATACTCACCTTCTTCTCTAATATTTGCTTCATTTCTCTGTTTGACACCTCAACTTGCCCACTTTTTTGAGGATGATATGTTATAGTAACTCTATGGCGAACTCCACATTTCTCTAGAAGGTTATTCAACAATCGATTGCAAAATGATTCCCCTCATCACTATTAAGGTATGTGGAGTCCCAAATCTCGAGAATATGTTATTTTTCACAAATGTAGCTACCACCATGGCATCATTTGTTAGCAAAGCAATCGTCTCCACCCATTTTGACACGTTGTCAACTGCTAGTAAAATATATTTGTTTCCTCTGCACAGTGGAAATGGCCCCATGAAATCTATCTCCCACACATCAAAAAGCTCAACTTCTAGAATGTTATTCAAAGGTATCTCATGCCTCATTGTGATTGTTCTGGTTCTCTGACATAGTTCATACTTCTTAACGAATGAATGGGCATCCTTGAGTAAAGTCGACCAAAAGAGACCGGATTGTAGCACATTTGGAGTTATTCTATCTCCTCCATGATGGCCCTCATAAGGTGGTGCGTGACAATCATACAACACTAGTTCTACAAGAATGCATCTCTTCATCAACTAATCAGCACATTACTTGTACCAACAGGGCGCATCCCAATAGTATAATTTTACATCATGTAGAAACCTCTTTCTAGCTTCATATTGGATTTCAGGGGGACTACCCAACTTACAAGATAATTCATATAGTCTGTGTACCATGGGGGCGGGTCTTGGGTGATAGCAAAAAGTTGCTTATCAAGAAAAACTTCTTTAATTTGGCCACCCTCCTCCACGTGATCGTGATTTTCTAGCCTTGATAGATGGTCAACTACTTGATTCTTTGTCCCCTTTTGATCTCGTATTTCTACATCAAACTCCTACAGCAAGAAAACCCAACATATCAATCTAGCTTTAGATTATTTTTTTGTAAACAGATACTTGATTAGTGCATGATTGGTGTGGACTATGACTTTCATTCCCACCAAGTATGCCCAAAATTTCTCTAAGGTCCACACAACAGCTAACAACTCCTTCTCAGTGGTTGTGTAATTCAACAATACATTTCAAGAGTTTTACTCGCATAGTAGATGGAATAAAATACCTTGTCCTTCCTCTGGCCTAATGCTGCACTGTGTCCCGGGTCTAGGCCTAAACGGGCCTGGCGGTCCGCTCTTCGTGGGCTTGGGTCTGGGCTGTGGTGGTACCGGGATTTTTGGGCCTGGAGTGTAGAACCGGCTCATGACGGGCCTAAGCCCGCTGTGATCCTAGGCTTAGCGGGCTGGGCTTAGCGGGCTTTGCGGGCCTAGTTGGCTTTTTAATTTTCGGGGTTTTTTTAAATTTTTTTTGTATATATATATATATATATATATATATATATATATATATATATATTGTAGTATATATATATATGGTGTATATGTATATATGTTAAGTATATATATTATGTATATATATACGTAATATATATTATGTATATATATATATATATTATATACATATATATAATATATATATGTATATATGTATATATATTATATACATATATATAATATATATATGTATTAACGTCGCGGCACGACACAGAGTCTCGCTTATATATAATATATATATATATATATGTATATATATATATATATATGTATATATGTATATATATTATATACATATATATAATATATATATGTATTAACGTCGCGGCACGACACAGAGTCTCGCTTACTCATCAACGAGTACAACCTTGGTCTTCTCACGATTATTCATTCCTCCCCAATAATGCTTGACTATCTGAGCATTCACCAAGAATTTCCTCTGACCATTTAAAGGTTGCAGATCTATTGCACCATAACGAGTGACTCTCACCACCTTAAAAGGACCTGACCATCTCAATTTTAGCTTCCCAGGAAACAACCGTAGCCTATAATTGAATAATAATACCTGTTGGATTGGCTCTAAGTAATTCGACTTGATATTCTTGTCATGCCCATTTTTTATTTTTTATTTACGTACCTTAGCATTTTCATAAGAGTGCAGTCTGAAGTCATCTAACTCATTCAACTCCATAAGTCTTTTCTCGCATGCGTCCTCAAGGTCCGTTTTTAGCTTCATAATGGCCTAGTATGCCTTGTGTTCCAGTTGAACAGGCAAGTGACATGCCTTCCCATAAAACAACTTGTAAGGGGACGCTCCAATTGGCGTTTTATATGCAGTCCTGTACACCCTTAAGGCATCATCAAACTTTGCAGCCCAATCTTTCCTACTCATACTCACCTTCTTCTCTAATATTTGCTTCATTTCTCTGTTTGACACCTCAACTTGCCCACTTTTTTGAGGATGATATGTTATAGTAACTCTATGGCGAACTCCACATTTCCCTAGAAGGTTATTCAACAATCGATTGCAAAATGATTCCCCTCATCACTATTAAGGTATGTGGAGTCCCAAATCTCGAGAATATGTTATTTTTCACAAATGTAGCTACCACCATGACATCATTTGTTGGCAAAGCAATCGTCTCCACCCATTTTGACACGTTGTCAACTGCTAGTAAAATATATTTGTTTCCTCTGCACGGTGGAAATGGCCCCATGAAATCTATCTCCCACACATCAAAAAGCTCAACTTCTAGAATGTTATTCAAAGGTATCTCATGCCTCATTGTGATTGTTCTGGTTCTCTGACATAGTTCGTACTTCTTAACGAATGAATGGGCATCTTTGAGTAAAGTCGACCAAAAGAGACCGGATTGTAGCACATTTGGAGTTATTCGATCTCCTCCATGATGGCCCTCATAAGGTGATGCGTGACAATCATACAACACTAGTTCTACATGAATGCATCTCTTCATCAACTAATCAGCACATTACTTGTACAAACAGGGCGCATCCCAATAGTATAATTTTACATCATGTAGAAACCTCTTTCTAGCTTCATATTGGATTTCAGGGGGACTACCTAACTTACAAGATAATTCATATAGTCTGTGTACCATGGGGGCGGGTCTTGGGTGATAGCAAAAAGTTGCTTATCAAGAAAAACTTCTTTAATTTGGCCACCCTTCTCCACGTGATCGTGATTTTCTAGCCTTGATAGATGGTCAACTACTTGATTCTTTGTCCCCTTTTGATCTCGTATTTCTACATCAAACTCCTACAGCAAGAAAACCCAACATATCAATCTAGCTTTAGATTATTTTTTTGTAAACAGATACCTCATTAGTGCATGATTGGTGTGGACTATGACTTTCATTCCCACCAAGTATGCCCAAAATTTCTCTAAGGCCCACACAACATCTAACAACTCCTTCTCAGTGGTTGTGTAATTCAGCAATACATTTCAAGAGTTTTACTCGCATAGTAGATGGAATAAAATACCTTGTCCTTCCTCTGGCCTAATGCTGCACTGTGTCCCGGGTCTGGGCCTAAACGGGCCTGGCGGGCCGCTCTTCGTGGGCCTGGGTCTGGGCTGTGGTGGTACCGGGCTTTTTGGGCCTGGAGTGTAGAACCGGCTCGTGACGGGCCTAAGCCCACTGTGATCCTAGGCTTAGCGGGCCGGGCTTAGCGGGCTTTGCGGGCCTAGTTGGCTTTTTAATTTCCGGGGTTTTTTTAATTTTTTTTTGTTTATATATATATATATATATATATATATATATATATATATATATATATGTGTATATATATATATGGTGTATATGTATATATGTTAAGTATATATATTATGTATATATATACGTAATATATATTATGTATATATATATATATATTATATACATATATATAATATATATATGTATATATGTATATATATTATATACATATATATAATATATATATGTATTAACGTCGCGGCACGACACAGAGTCTCGCTTACTCATCAACGAGTACAACCTTGGTCTTCTCACGATTATTCATTCCTCCCCAATAATGCTTGACTATCTGAGCATTCACCAAGAATTTCCTCTGACCATTTAAAGCTTGCAGATCTATTGCACCATAACGAGTGACTCTCACCACCTTAAAAGGACCTGACCATCTCTATTTTAGCTTCCCAGGAAACAACCGTAGCCTATAATTGAATAATAATACCTGTTGGATTGGCTCTAAGTAATTCGACTTGATATTTTTGTCATGCTCTTTTTTTATTTTTTATTTACGTACCTTAGCATTTTCATAAGAGTGCAGTCTGAAGTCATCTAACTCATTCAACTGCATAAGTCTTTTCTCGCATGCGTCCTCAAGGTCCGTTTTTAGCTTCATAATGGCCTAGTATGCCTTGTGTTCCAGTTGAACAGGCAAGTGACATGCCTTCCCATAAAACAACTTGTAAGGGGACGCTCCAATTGGCGTTTTATATGCAGTCCTATACACCCTTAAGGCATCATCAAACTTTGCAGCCCAATCTTTCCTACTCATACTCACCTTCTTCTCTAATATTTGCTTCATTTCTCTGTTTGACACCTCAACTTGCCCACTTTTTTGAGGATGATATGTTATAGTAACTCTATGGCGAACTCAACATTTCTCTAGAAGGTTATTCAACAATCGATTGCAAAATGATTCCCCTCATCACTATTAAGGTATGTGGAGTCCCAAATCTCGAGAATATGTTATTTTTCACAAATGTAGCTACCACCATGGCATCATTTGTTGGCAAAGCAATCGTCTCCACCCATTTTGACACGTTGTCAACTGCTAGTAAAATATATTTGTTTCCTCTGCACGGTGGAAATGGCCCCATGAAATCTATCTCCCACACATCAAAAAGCTCAACTTCTAGAATGTTATTCAAAGGTATCTCATGCCTCATTGTGATTGTTCTGGTTCTCTGACATAGTTCATACTTCTTAACGAATGAATGGGCATCCTTGAGTAAAGTCGACCAAAAGAGACCGGATTGTAGCA
>JASVEL010013606.1:42500-457086 GCA_032618575.1 Nicotiana noctiflora
AACAGTTAATAAGTTCACAAAGAAAACAAGGTATAATGGAAACACAAGTAGTATCAAGTCAAGGAATGATAAATGGTTGCACGACATCACTCAAATAAAATATAATGGAAAAACAAGTAATATCAAGTCAAGGAACGGCAATTAGTTGCACGAGCATCACCCTTCGTGCTTTTACTCTCATCCTCACATCCATAGTACGGCATGATCCTTCGTACATGGTTCAATAACAGAGCACGGCATGATCCTTCGTGCATAATCAATAATAGGGCACGGCATGATCCTTCGTGCATAATCAATAATAGGGCACGGCATGATCCTTCGTGCATAATCAATAAATAAACATGGCACGGCATTAACCTTCGTGCATAAATAAATAAACATGGCACGGCATCACCCTTCGTGCATTATCTCTCTTCCTCACCCAAATAACAATCACGGTTAAGGGCAAAGGAAGAAACAAGTAATTCATAAACCGTCCCATCAAGGGCAATCAATAATTATCTTCACAACAAGTCCCAATCAAGGGAGAACAATAACAATTCATCTGTAATATATCTCAAAATAATCATTTTTCCAACGACTCACGGTCATACTAGACGCCAGTGTATGGATGCTCGTCACCACAGCCCATATACCGCACTCGATCACATAACACATAACACATAATCCTATTCCCTCAAGCTAGGATAGAACAAACACTTACCTCGAATGCTTACGAACAATTCACTCCGTGGAAATGTCTTTTCTTTCAATTTGGCTCCAATCCAACCGTATCTATACACAATTGATTTAATATCATCAATTCTACTCAACAAACTAATTCTTAATACCAAATACAACTTTTACAACATTTTGTCATGAATAGTGAATTTCAACCCCGGGCCCACATGGTCGGAATTCGGGGTTAAGACCAAAATCCGGTTACCCATTCCCCCACGAGTTCATATATATAATTTGTTTCAAAATCGGACCTCAATTCGAGGCTCAATTCCCCAATTTATGAAAAACCCTATTTTCTAACAAAAACAAGAATTTTACCATGAAAATCTTTGATTTCTTATGAAAAACATGTTTAATGATGTTAGGAATTGAAAGAATTAAGTAAAAAGTGACTTACAATCGTTTTGATGAAGAAGAAATCCTTGAAGAATCGCAAATGGGTGTTTTGGCTTTGTAAAATGTGAAGAAATGACTGAAATTCGTGTTTTTCAGGTCTCTGTGTTCGCATTTGCGAACATGGGTTCGCAATTGCGAACCCCGACCAATTTCTGGAGTTTGAAAAATAAGCTAAGGGTGGGAAGTTCGCATTTGCGAACTTTTCTTCGCATTTGCGAAGCCAAGGCAAAACTGGGAAGTTCGCATTTGCGAACTATTGTTCGCAATTGCGAACATAGGCTAAATATGGGGAGGTTCGCATTTGCGAACTATTGTTCGCATTTGCGAACCCAGGCAGAATAGTGGCTAGTTCGCATTTGCGAACTATAGTTCGCATTTGCGAACACAGGCACACTAGGGTCAAGTTCGCATTTGCGAACTATTGTTCGCATTTGCGAACTATTGTTCGCATTTGCGAACTCTGCAGACCAGTTGCAGACAGCAACTTCTAACATGAAAAATTGATCTCGTGGCCTATCCAAAGTTCACCCGAGCCCTCGGGGCTCCAAACCAAATATGCACATAACCTCAAAAACACATTATGAACTTGTTCGTGCGATCACATCGCCAATATCACCTCGTTTTCATCAAATCAAGCCTCAAATGCATGATTTTCATACCTTTAGTTTTCAAAACTTTCAAACTTGGGACTCAAGGTCCAAAACATCTCAAACGACATCCAAATGTCACCAAACTTTACAGAAATCACATATATAATATTTAAGACTTGTACCGGGCGTCGGAACCAAAATACGATCCCGATACCAAGGTCAATTAATTTATTTCCTTTAATAATTGCATCAAAAACAATTTCACATAAAAATTCATAACTTGGGCTCTAGGCCTCAGAATTCGACTCCGGACGCATGTCCAAGTCCCATATTTTCCTACGGACCTCTCGGAACCATCAAATCTCGGGTCCGGATCCGTTTACCAAAAATGTTGACCGAAGTCAACCATATCAATATTAATATCATTTTTATCCAAATTTCTCATAGAATTCATATTTTCTATCACAAAATCTTTCCGGCTACATGTTCGGATCGTGCACGTAAATCGAGGCAACATAGAATGAGGTTTTCAAGGCCTCCAAAGCTCGAAATGATTAATTAAATAAGTGATGACCCTTTGGGTCGTCACAATCTCCACCTCTAAAACAACCGTTCGTCCTCGAGCGGACAAAAGAAAGAAGTACCTGAGTCAGGAAACAAGTGTGGGTAGCGGCTCCGCATATCAGACTCGGACTCCCAGGTCGATGCCTCAGGAGGCTGACCTCTCCACTGAACACGCACAGAAGGATAACTCTTCGACCTCAACTGTCGAACCTGCCGGTCTAGAATGGCTACCGGCTCCTCCTCGTAAGATAGATCATTGTCCAATTGGACAGTACTGTAGTCTAACACATGTGTGGGATCACCGTGGTATCTCCGAAGCATAGATACATGAAAAACTGGATGCACGGCTGATAAGCTAGGCGGCAAAGCTAATCTGTAAGCCACCCCTCCCACTCGTCTAGAATCTCAAATGGACCAATATACCTAGGGCTGAGCTTGCCCTTCTTTCCGAACCTCATCACGCCCTTCATAGGCGACACCCGAAGCAATACTCGTTCACCAACCATGAAATCTACATCTCGCACCTTGCGATCCGCATAAGTCTTTTGCCTAGACTGAGCTGAACGCAATCTCTCCTGAATAGTCTTGACCTTATCTAAGGCCTCCTGAACTAAGTCTGTACCCAACAACCGAGCCTCTCCCGGTTCAAACCATCCGACTGGTGATCGACATCGCCTACCATACAACGCCTCATACGGAGCCATCTGGATGCTAGATTGGTAGCTGTTATTGTAGGCGAACTCTGCTAATGGTAGAAACTGATCCCACGAGCCTCCGAAATCAATAACACAAGCTCGAAGCATGTCCTCAAGAATCTGAATAGTCCTCTCGGACTGGCCATCCGTCCTGAGGATGAAATGCTGTACTCAACTGAACCTGAGTGCCTAACTCCCGCTGGACCGCTCTCCAGAACCGCGAGGTAAACTGCGTACCCCGATCAGAGATAATAGATACCGGCACCCCATGGAGACGAACAATCTCCCTAATGTAAACCTCCGCTAACCTCTCCGACGAGTAGGAGACAGATACTGGAATAAAGTGTGCTGATTTGGTCAACCTATCAACAATGACCCAAATAGCATCAAATTTCCTCCGAGTCAAAGGAAGTCCAGTAACGAAGTCCATAGTGATCCGCTCCCATTTCCACTCGGGAATTTCAATCCTCTCGAACACACCACCAGGTCTCTGGTGCTCATATTTCACCTACTGACAATTTAAACACCGAGCGACATACGCAACAATATCTTTCTTCATTCTGCGCCACCAATAGTGTTGCCGTAAGTCTTGGTACATCTTCGCGGCGCCTGGGTGAATAGAATACCGTGAACTGTGGGCCTCTGCTAAGATCAACTCTCGAATCCCTTCGACATTGGGCACACAAACTCGACCCTGCAATTTCAATACCCCATCATCATCTAGGTTTACCTGTGTGGCACCTCCCCGCTGTATTGTATCTCTCAACTCACGCAAATGAGGATCATCAAATTGCCTATCACGGATACGCTCTAATAAAGAAGAACGAGCGACCGTGCAGGCTAACACTCTGCTAGGCTCAGAAATGTCTAATCTCACGAACCGGTTGGCTAAGGCCTGGACATCTAGAGCTAATGGTCTCCGATTGACCGGAATATATGCAAGACTACCCATGCTGGCATACTTTCTACTCAATGCATCGGCCACCACATTGGCCTTACCCGGGTGATATAATATAGTAACATCATAGTCTTTTAGCAACTCTAACCATCTCCGCTGTCGTAGATTCAACTCCTTCTGTTTGAACAAATACTGTAAGCTTTTGTGATCAGTGTACACCTCACATGTCACACCATATAGATAATGCCTCCAGATCTTTAAGGCATGAACCACTGCTGCTAACTCCAGATCATGAACTGGATAATTCTTTTCATGTATCTTTAACTGCCTTGAAGCATAAGCGATAACCTTACCATCCTGCATCAATACCGCTCCAAGCCCTGTGCGAGATGCGTCACAATAAACTGTATAAGGCCCTGTACCTGTAGGTAGTATCAACACTGGTGCGGTGGTCAAGGCTGTCTTTAGCTTCTGAAAGCTCGCCTCACACTCCTCTGACCACTGAAACTGGACACCCTTCTGGGTCAACCTGGTCATCGGGGCTGCAATAGAAGAAAACCCTCTACAAAACGACGGTAGTAACCTGCTAATCCCAAGAAACTCCGGATCTCAGTCACTGAAGCTGGTCGAGGCCAATTCTGGACTGCCTCAATCTTCTTTGGGTCTACCCGAATACCTTCCACCGATACAATGTGACCCAGAAATGCTACCGAACTCAGCCAGAACTCACATTTAGAAAATTTGGCATATAGTCGGTTATCTTTCAGAGTCTGAAGAACCACTTTGAGGTGCTGCCCGTGCTCTTCCTAGCTGCGGGAGTACACCAGGATGTCATCTATAAAGACAATCACGAACAGATCTAAGTAAGGCTTGAATACCCGATTCATCAACTCCATGAATGCTGCTGGGGCATTGGTCAACCCGAAGGACATGACCAAGAACTCATAATGCCCATATCTAGAGCGAAAGGCTGTCTTAGGAATGTCAGCCGCCCCGATCTTCAGCTGATGGTAGCCTGACCTCAAGTCTATCTTAGAGAATACCCTCGCTCCCTGGAGTTGGTCAAACAAATCATCAATCCTTAGCAGTGGATATTTATTTTTAATAGTCACCTTGTTTAACTGTCGGTAATCAATACACATCCGCATCGAGCCATCCTTCTTCTTTACAAATAACACAGGTGCTCCCCAGGGGGAAACACTGGGCCTGATAAAGCCCTTCTCAAGAAGGTCCTGCAACCGATCTTTCAACTCTTTTAGTTCCGGCGGGGCCATACGATAGGGTGGAATAGAGATGGGCTGAGTGCCCGGTGCCAAATCAATACAGAAATCAATATCCCTGTCGGGTGGCATGCCCGGCAGGTCTGAAGGAAAAACCTCAGGAAACTCCCGTGCAATAGGGACTGAATCAATGGAAGGAACTTCTGCGCTGGAATCACGGACATAAGCCAAATAAGCTAGACACCCCTTCTCGACCATACGTCGAGCCTTAACATAAGAAATAACAGTGCGAACGGAGTGGCTTGAGGTACCTTTCCACTCAAGTCGGGGTGATTCTGGCAAGGCTAAGGTGACAGTCTTAGCATGACAATCAAGAATAGCATGGTATGGGGACAACCAATCCATCCCCAATATGACATCAAAATCTACCATATCCAAGAGCAACAGATCAACACGGGTCTCAAGACCCCCAAATATAACTACGCACGAACGATGCACCCGATCGACTACAATAGAGTCACCCATTGGCGTAGCCACATAAACTGGAATATCCAGAGCATAGCTGGGCACAGCCAAATACGGTGCGTAGTAGGAAGACACATAGGAATACGTAGATCCAGGGTCAAATAATACTGAAGCACCTCTGGCACACACAAGAATAGTACCTGTAATCACAACATATGATGCCTCTGCCTCTGGCCTAGCTGGTAAAGCATAGAATCGGGGATCTGCACCTCCCCTCTGAACTGCGTCTCTAGGACGACCATCAACTGGCTGACCTCTACCTTCGGCTGGACGGTCTCCACCTCTACGGTCTCGACCTCCACCTCTATAATCTCTACCCCCGCCTCTGGCTGGTCGGGTAGGCCGAGGGTCAGCTGGGGCTCGAATCATAGGACGAGGACCTCGCTCCCCGAGAGTTGCCCGCTGCTAGAGGGCAATTCCGATAATATGACCCGGGTCACCACAACCGTAGCAACTCCTGGACCGATAGGGCTGCTGGCCCCGACGACCCGAATGGCCTCCACGAACACTCTGAAGAGGCCGAGCATTAATAGGAAGCTTGGTCCGAATGATGCCCACGAGAACTCGCGATCACCTGGTCCACCCCGAGAAGCCTCGAAGGGCGGAATGAAAAGGCTCGGAGGGACCGGCCTCTATCAAAAGATTCTCTCGCCACCGGAGGAAGGACCACCAAATCTACCCGAATGACGAGGCCTCTTATCCGAAGAATAACCGCCTCCCCTAGCAAGAGCCATCTCAACTCTGCGTGCTGCATTGGCTGCCTCCTGAAATGATATGTCACTCCCCACGCCCATAGCCATCCGGAGTCTAATCGGCTGATTAAGCCCATCTATAAATCTGCGGACCCTCTCCCGCTCCGTGGGAAGTATCACCACCGCATGACGAGCCAAGTCGATAAATCTCGTCTCATACTGTGTAACTGTCATAGTGCCCTGATGGAGGCGCTCAAACTGCCTCCGAAGTACATCCCTCTGAGTAGCAAGGAGAAACTTCTCCATAAATAGTTCCGCAAACTGGTCCCATGATAAAGCTGGGGACCCCGCTGGTCGAGTCAAGCAATAATCTCTCCACCAAGTCTTGGCGGATCCTGCAAGTCTGAAGGTACAGAAGTCAACTCCGTTTGTCTCCACGATCCCCATAGTCTTGAGAATCTCATGGCAACCGAATAAAAAGTCCTGAGGATCCTCTGATGCGGCTCCACTGAATGTAGTGGTAAATAGCTTGGAGAACCGATCAAGCCTCCATAACGAATCGGAAGTCATGGCCGTTCCATCACCGGCATGAGCTGTGGTACCTGACTGAGTGGCCACAGCTGGCTGAATTACTGGTGCCTGAGGCTGAGGAGCTACCGGCTCCGGAGTATGAGCAATAGGAGTCTGGGCCCCTCCTCCAGCCTGAGAAGTAGCTGGGGCAACTGATAATAAACCCGCTCTGGCAATGCTGTCCATAAATCCCGCTATTCCGACCAAAGCATCCCGGAGATCCGGGGTAAATAAAGCCTCTCCTGGGACCTGAGCTGGGCCCACTGGAGCTGCTGGGACTGGAGCCTCCTCGTCAATCTCAATATGAGGCTCCACCTCTGGAGTAGCTGCCTGGGGCTGAGCTCTACCCCTACCACGGCCTCTAATACGGCCTTGGCCCCTGCCCCTCACGGAAGCTGCCTGGGGCTCGGGCTGCTGGTCAGCGGACGAAGAAGCGCGTGTCCTTACCATCTGCGAAAGGACAGAATAGAAATTCAATCGGTATTTGAGGAACAAGTCGCACGACAAGAAAGAACAAATGAGAGACTCTTTCCTAACTCAATAGACTCTGGAGGACAAGTACGGACGTCTCCGTACCTACCTCTCAAACTCTACTAAGCTTGTTCGTGAGTGGTGAGACCTATGTAACCTAGAGCTCTGATACCAACTTGTCACGACCCGGATTTTTCCCCAACATCAGGATCGTGATGGCGCCTACGCGTGGTAGCTAGGCAAGCCACTGTATTCATACTATCCTGTTTTTAACACAATTTTAATCAAATAAATGCGGAATACTTTATCGAAATGGAAATAACAAATCACAAGGTGAAAATCATACTGAAATCCTCTACCCAAGACGTGGAGTCACCAACTCACAAACTACTATGGAATACTACTCATAAAAGTCTGAAGAAATATAACACAATTCTGTTTGTCTCGGAAAAAAGAGACTCCAGCTAATAATATAGATAAAGAGAGGGACGCCGGGCCTGCGGACGCCTACAAGCTACCTCGGTCTCAAATATGATCAACTCCCACGCAATCTACTTACTGCTGCCGCTGCTGCTGTCCGTAACCTGTATCTGCGCAAAAAGAGCGCAGAGTGTAGTATCAGCACAACCGACCCCATGTGCTGGTAAGTGCCTGGCCTATCCCGGCGAAGTAGTGACAAGGCTAGGACCAGACACTCACATAAACCTGTGCAGTTCTATATACATATATATATATATATATATATATATATATATATATATATATATATATGTACATAAACATTTATAAGGAAATACTCTACTCTGCAATAACAATCAATAAACTCATAATGTCCAGATTAATCTAATCCACAGAATTAAATCTTACTTTCGTGTATCAATTCTTTATTTTCCTTTTCATATCTCGTGGTAGGCGTACCACCCGCTCCCAACTGTATCAATAAATATTATCTTGTGGTAGGCATACCACCCGATCTCATTGTATCAATAATTATATCTTATGGTA
Source organism: Nicotiana noctiflora (assembly GCA_032618575.1). NCBI lineage: Eukaryota > Viridiplantae > Streptophyta > Magnoliopsida > Solanales > Solanaceae > Nicotiana > Nicotiana noctiflora. Next base: position 50,847 of record JASVEL010013606.1, read on the forward strand.
GGCGTACCACCCGATCCCAATTCTTTAATATATATATTACCACAAATAACAAGAATTAACCAAGTAATAACACAATAAGGAATATTTCAAAGAATTCAACAATTAACAACGGTTAATAAGTTCACAAAGAAAACAAGGTATAATGGAAACATAAGTAGTATCAAGTCAAGGAATGATAAATGGTTGCACGACATCACTTAAATAAAATATAATGAAAAAACAAGTAATATCAAGTCAAGGACGGCAATTAGTTGCACGGCATCACCCTTCGTGCTTTTACTCTCATCCTCACATCCATAGTACGGCATGATCCTTCGTACATGGTTCAATAACAGAGGGCACGGCATGATCCTTCGTGCATAATCAATAATAGGGCACGGCATGATCCTTCGTGCATAATCAATAATAGGGCACGACATGATCCTTCGTGCATAATCAATAAATAAACATGGCACGGCATTAACCTTCGTGCATAAATAAATAAACATGGCACGGCATCACCCTTCGTGCATTATCTCTCTTCCTCACCCAAATAACAATCACGGTTAAGGGCAAAGGAAGAAACAGTAATTCATAAACCGTCCCATCAAGGGCAATCAATAATTATCTTCACAACAAGTCCCAATCAAGGGAGAACAATAACAATTCATCTGTAATATATCTCAAAATAATCATTTTTCCAACGACTCACGGTCATACTAGACGCCAGTGTATGGATGCTCGTCACCACAGCCCATATACCGCACTCGATCACATAACACATAACACATAATCCTATTCCCTCAAGCTAGGATAGAACAAACACTTACCTCGAATGCTTACGAACAATTCACTCCGTGGAAATGTCTTTTCTTTCAATTTGGCTCCAATCCAACCGTATCTATACACAATTGATTTAATATCATCAATTCTACTCAACAAACTAATTCTTAATACCAAATACAACTTTTACAACATTCTGTCATGAATAGTGAATTTCAACCCCGGCCCACATGGTCGGAATTCGGGGTTATGACCAAAATCCGGTTACCCATTCCCCCACGAGTTCATATATATAATTTGTTTCAAAATCGGACCTCAATTCGAGGTCCAATTCCCAATTTATGAAAAACCCTATTTTCTAACAAAAACAAGAATTTTACCATGAAAATCTTTGATTTCTTATGAAAAACATGTTTAATGATGTTAGGAATTGAAAGAATTAAGTAAAAAGTGACTTACAATCGTTTTTATGAAGAAGAAATCCTTGAAGAATCGCAAATGGGTGTTTTGGTTTTGTAAAATGTGAAGAAATGACTGAAATTCGTGTTTTTCAGGTCTCTGTGTTCGCATTTGCGAACATGGGTTCGCAATTGCGAACCCCGACCAATTTCTGGAGTTTGAAAAATAAGCTAAGGGTGGGAAGTTCGCATTTGCGAACATTTCTTCGCATTTGCGAAGCCAAGGCAAAACTGGGAAGTTCGCATTTGCGAACTATTGTTCGCAATTGCGAACACAGGCTAAATATGGGGAGGTTCGCATTTGCGAACTATTGTTCGCATTTGCGAACCCAGGCGAAATAGTGGCCAGTTCGCATTTGCGAACTATAGCTCGCATTTGCGAACACAGGCACAGAAGGGTCAAGTTCGCATTTGCGAACTATTGTTCGCATTTGCGAACTATTGTTCGCATTTGCGAACTCTGCAGAATAGTGGGGAGTTCGCATTTGCGAACTATTGTTCGCATTTGCGAACTCTGCAGACCAGTTGCAGACAACAACTTCTAACATGAAAAATTGATCTCGTGGCCCATCCAAAGTTCACCCGAGCCCTCGGGGCTCCAAACCAAATATGCACATAACCTCAAAAACACATTATGAACTTGTTCGTGCGATCACATTGCCAATATCACCTCGTTTTCATCAAATCAAGCCTCAAATGCATGATTTTCATACCTTTAGTTTTCAAAACTTTCAAACTTGGGACTCAAGGTCCAAAACATCTCAAACGACATCCAAATGTCACCAAACTTTACAGAAATCACATATATAATATTTAAGACTTGTACGGGCGTCGGAACCAAAATACGAGCCCGATACCAAGGTCAATTAATTTATTTCCTTTAATAATTGCATCAAAAACAATTTCACATAAAAATTCATAACTTGGGCTCTAGGCCTCAGAATTCGACTCCGGACGCATGTCCAAGTCCCATATTTTCCTACGGACCTCTCGAGACCATCAAATCTCGGGTCCGGATCCGTTTACCAAAAATGTTGACCGAAGTCAACCATATCAATATTAATATCATTTTTATCCAAATTTCTCATAGAATTCATATTTTCTATCACAAAATCTTTCCGGCTACATGCTCGGATCGTGCACGTAAATCGAGGCAACATAGAATGAGGTTTTCAAGGCCTCCGAAGCTCGAAATGATTAATTAAATAAGTGATGACCCTTTGGGTCGTCACGAGTTTGGAGGAGGTTCCGTTGGTGGTGGTGGAAAAGAAGCTTGTTCATCACCACTTCCGGCGAAGCAGCATCCTCTGCAAGTTTGGGTATCATTTCTTTGTAAGCTTCATCCACATCCGGTTGTGATTCCGCAAGTCCAAAGTTTCTTCTTTCCGAGAGGATCCAATCTCTGAATAGCACTGATTTTTTCAAGCTCTCCCTCATAGATGCTCTATGATCACCTATTTGAAGTCTTGCTTGACTGAAGGCGCTCTCTGATGCAACAGTTGAAGCTTGAATTGATAAAGGATCGCGAGCCATCCTTGCAAGAACAGGAAAATGTTTTTCCCTTGACTTCCACCATTACAAAAGCTCAAAACTGCCGCCTGGATTCTCTTTTTCAGGTCCCTGCAACAAATAAACTTGAAGCTTATTTAGATGTGAAGTTTCATCATAATTATCACCTTGAGAACCCCTAAACTTCATCCAAGATTTAAGTGCCTTCAAGCCCGCAGCTCTTTTAGACGAATGTGAACTAGACGAAGTAGGAGTTGGAACATTTGGCCTAGCATGTTCTAAGGAACGTTGGTATGCATTATATATTGTTTTAGTATTAATTTTAATTGAGGACCTCCTAATTTCATCTATTAAAATTAAAGATCAAAAGCCCTATAAAAATATATATAATGCATACCAACTTTCCTTAGAACATACTAGGCCTCCTAATGAAATATATTTATAGGGCTTTAGATCCTAATGTTAAATCCTGCAATGAAATTAGGAGGCCCTATAAAAATATATATATAATGCATACCAATATTTCCTTAAAATATATATCACTTGTAGATACAAAAGCATCTATTAAAATTAATACTCAAACAATATATAATGCATACCAACTTTCCTTAGAACATGCTAGGCCAAATGTTCCAACCCCTACTTCGTCTAGTTCACATTCGTCTAAAAGAGTTGTGGGCTTGAATGCACTTAAATCTTGGACGAAGTTTAGGGGTTCTCAAGGTGATAATTATGATGAAACTTCACATCTAAATGAGCTTCAAGTTTATTTTTCGCAGGACTTGAAAAGGAGAATCCAGACGTTAGTTTTGAGCTTTTGGAATGGTGGAAGTCAAGGGAAAAAGATTTTCCTGTTCTTGCAAGCATGGCTCGCGATATTTTATCAATTCAAGCTTCAACTGTTGTATCAAAGAGCGCCTTCAGTCAAGCAAGACTTCAAATAGGTGATCATAGAGCATCTATGAGGGAGAGCTTGGAAAAATCAGTGCTATTCAGAGATTGGATCCGCTCGGAAAGAAGACTTTGGACTTGCGGAATCACAACCGGATGTGGATGCAGCTTACAAAGAAATGATAGACGAACTTGCAGAGGATGCTGCTTCGCCGGGAAGTGGTGATGAACAAGCTTCTTTTCCACCACCACCAACGGAACTTCCTCCAAACCTTGAAGGATTTATGAGATTTGTTAGAGATACAATGTAGATTGTATTGTAACTTGTACTTTGGCACATCTTCTTTAGTTTTTTATACTTTTAATGGTGGTATTAGTACCTTGTTGTGCTCATTCCATTGGGGGGAAGAAGACTAATAAAGATATGTCATTTTTGGTAATAAAAATTATAAGACATTTCTTTGATTCTTTGAATATCTCTTTGCAATATATATATATATATATATATATATATATATATATATATATATATATATATATATATATATATATATATATATATATATATATATATATATATATATATATATATATATATATATATATATATATATATATATATATATATATATATATATATATATATATATAATAAAACATACTATATATATACACATCATATATACTTATATATATACATAATATATAGACATAATATATATACATAAAGCCCTATAATTAAAAGATCTAAAGCCCTATAAATATTTGTATACCAAAATTGAGGACCTCCTAATTTCATTGTAGGATTTAACATTGCAGCTACACCATAAAAAGGGGGGATAGGAAAAAAGTATTTTTTAAACTTTTCTTTCATTACATTTATAGCAAGTTGATAATTTTCTCCACCCTCCGAAAAATCCATAAATAATTCACATAGGGCTACAATATAAACTAAACAGTTTGAAATAGTCGGATAATATTGCCCGGAAAATGCATTTGTAGCAGCTTGAAAATGTTCTAAAAAATCTATACGAATTTTAACATTCGTCCAATCTTGAGTTTTAAGCATTTCATCATCATCTACACCCACAACCCGAGCATTGAACGTTGCATTAATTTGGTTCCTATATTCGTAAGCAACTAGTAAACTTTCGTACATATAATTCCATCTAGTGGGGCAAGGTTTAGGAACCTTTATTTCTCTAAGGCCATATTCATCATATTTTTTAAAATACTCCCTAAGTCTGCTTCTACGGTTAGAATAAAAAAGACTATTAAGAGCCATTCCAACCATTTCAACTTCTAAATTTAAAATTCGCTTACCATCACTCACAATTAAATGATAAATATGACAAATACATCTAATATGAAATATAACTAAATGCAAGATTTAATATTGTTGTAAGAATGCCAACTGCACTAGTGTTGCTAGCAGCATTATCCATAGAAATTGATATTATTTTATCACTAATGCAAAAATATCTACAAATATCTCCAACAGTGTTAGCGATAAACTTACCTGTGTGGCGTGAATTAATTATTCTATACGCAATATGCGTTTTGCATTATCCACTCCTCATATATCCAATAACTAGTAATAGTTAGATAATCACAATCATTATTACTTCTACCAATATCAGTAGTAATAGAAATCTGATTACTTATATGACTAAGTAAATACCGCAAATATTGTTGTGACGACCCGGCCTGTCGTCACGGGAATTACCACCCCGTTATGTTGTAATTACATATTTTATGCTTTTATATCAGTATTAGAGTCTATCGGGTGAGTTAGGAGTGAATTGGATTGAAAATGAGGCATATAGCCTTTTTGAAGGAAACTTGAATAAGGAAAGTCAACCCCGAGTTGACTATTTGGTTAGAGGGCTCGGAATCGAATTCTGATGATTCGGTTAGTTCCGGGAGTTGATTTGTGACTTAGGGGAGCGATCGGAATTGAATTTGGAGGCCCGGTGTAGAAATAGGCTTGAATTGGCTAAGGTTGAATTTTGGCGAAATCCGATCGGTAGGTGAGATTTTGATCCGGGGGTCGGAATGGAATTCCGACAATTCCTGTAGCTTTGTTATGTGATTTTGGATATTTTCGCAAAATATTAGGTCATTCGGACGTTGTTTGGTTGGGTTTTTGATCGAATGTTAGTTTCGAAAGTTATAAAGAAACTTAGGCTTGAATCCGTGTGTAATTGGTGATTTTGATGTTCAGGATGGTGTTTTTATACTTGGGACAAGTTCGTATCATGTTTTGGAGTATGTTGGTGGTTTTCGTTGGGGTCCCGGGGGCCTTGGGGTGAATCCTGACCATCATCCGGCATTTTTGGATCATGGAGAGTCCGCTGTAAATTGCAGATCACTGGGCACATTTTAAGCCTTCGCGTTCGCGAGGGCACGGCCCGTGTTCGCGTAGGCTGGGCACCTTGGTCATCGCGTTCGTGAGGGGGAGTCACGCGTTCGCGAAAAAAAGGAAGTTGGAACGCATGCGTTCGCGTGGAATAAGGCCGCGATCGCGAAGGAGGAATAGGCGAATCCACGCGTTCGCGTAAGAGCCTACGCGTTCGCGTAGAGGAAAAGTCCGGAGGCTGGGAAGTTGACCTTCGTGGACGCATGAATGTGTGTCACGTTCGCGATGGGGGAAATGATCAAGGCATCGCATTCGCGTGAGGAACATCGCGAACGCGTAGGGTTAAATTGCCTGGCAATGAAATTAAAAACCAGAACTGGCCAGTCGCGGGTTTAACACCAAAAACCTCCATTTTTGAGTTCCAAGAGAAGGTATTGACGGGAGATTGCTGGGAAATCATCGGGGTTTCGTCGAAGGTAAGTTTTGTGGCTTAATTACATCTTTTTAACATGAAATCCTTGGTTAATTTTCTGTAAAAAGAAGATTAAAGGTGGGTTTGAGTCCTAGGCCTAAATTGAAGAAAAATACTGATTTGAGTGGGAAAATGGAGTCCGATTTTGGTAAATTTTATATGCCTAGACTCGTATCAAGATGAGGATTCCGAATATGTGACTTTTCTAAATTTTTGACAAGCGTGCCGAAAGTCGGGTTTTGGCAACTTTGCCATTTTTGGTGTAAATCGAATTGTATTGATTGGGTGTCGTCCCATTGGCCTAATTTGTTGTATTTCTACTGTATTTGATCACATTCTACGCGTGCAGAGCTTGATTCTCGTGGCAAGGGAATTGCGGAGTAGTCGTCGCGCGGTATTGAGGTGAGTAGTAGATGTGGGTGATGACCAGCAGGTTTGAAACCCCGGTATACCACATTGTGACGCTGTATAGCGGCGAGACACGTACTCTCTTGTGAGTGCGGGGTCGATTGTAATTGGGGACTATGGCTTAGTCCGACTTGTTGATACTGTATTATGATATTAGGCTATTCTTGAGCCGTCGAACCTCCTTCTCGGATGGTTGCATACTATATTGTGATATTGGCTACTCTTGAGCCGTTGAACGTCCTTCTTGGACGGTTGTGGGCTGTGAGCCAGTTATTGGATCCTGCGAGGATCGTTATCACTGTCTGGTGATATTGACATGCTAGTTTACTACCAGTCCGTAGCTATTTCTGTTATCATGCTATTTCCAAACTCTGGAACTTGATATTACTGTTTTCCAACTGAAAAATGATAAAAGAGTTTTCAAAACTACTTTTGAGCCTGCGAGGCTGCATTTGCATATTAGCTGACTGGTAGTGGATCGGTGCGCGCCGCAGCGGTATATATGTTGGATTGGACTGCACGCCGCAGTAATATTATGCTTGGGCTGTAGGAGTCCCTCCGGAGTCTGAACCCCCACAGTGAGCATGGGTACCCAAATTGGATCGGGCTACGCACCGTAGTGGTCATGTCATGCATTGCATTGCATTTAGCTACATCTGATAGCTGTTATACTGTTTTACTGGTACTTGTTGGTACATGTACAGTCGCTATTGATTATGTGACAGGGTATTTGATTACAGCTTTACATAGTGCTTTATTGCGGATTTCTTATCTGCGATATCTTACCCCTGTTTATTACCACTGAGTCTGGCAGTACTCATTTTACTCCTTTCACCTTGTGTGCAGATCCAGGTACTTCTCAGCAGTGATCCATTAGCTGTTCGAGGCGACATCTGTGGGATATTCGAGGTAGCTGCAGAGTTTGCAGGACCCGATATTCCTTCTTACTGTCTTTTGATTCTGTATTGATGTTTCTTTCCGTACTTGGTATCTTGTAAACCATTATACACTTATGTTCAGTAGAGGCTCATGACTCTTGACCCTTTGGTCTATGGGAGTTGGTATATTTTGGGATTTGGTTCCCCGTTTTCAATATATATATCACTGTTGCTTCATGTTTTGATATGCTTAAATGGGATAAAGCGAGCTTCTAGCTCCGTCGTTGTTATTGATTGGTCAGGCTGGCCTAGCAATGTACTGGGCGCCATCACGACCAGATTTGGGGTCGTGACAAGTTGGTATCAGAGCCTAGGTTTACTAGGCCTCATGAGTCTTGAGCCGGTTTGTCACGACCCAAACCGATGGGCCGCGACGGGCATCCGGTACCTTACTTAACCGAGTACCAACGTAACATATCTTTCTTATTATACTATTATGAGTAAATTAGCCAGAAAACCCGCCATGAGATAACAAGAATAAAACATAAGGGAATACTCAACATATGATGACCCAACATGATATACAAACTTATACATATGACACACGGGCCTATAAGGACGACATGACCATTTGTAAACTCAAAATATAGGCCGACAAGGCCATACAAGTATCCATACACCTGACATCTGTCTACAAGCCTCTAAGACTACATAAAATCACAAAGGTCGGGACAGGGCCCCACTATACAGTCCAATACATATCTTAAGCATACTGACCAAATAGGCAACTCCGGAGCAAGTGGAGTGCGCCAACACCTTCGCTGAGCTGATAGCCTAATAGGAGGACAATCAATCTATCAATCGGGACCTGCGAGCATGAAACACAGCGTCCCCAGGCAAAAGGGACGTCAGTACGAATAATGTACCGAGTATGTAAGTCAAGAAAGCATAAACAAGAATAGTAATGTAAAGAGACATAGAGGAGATACAACCTGGAACACCTGAATGCCTCTGGAGGCTACTGACATGAAATGCATAATACATATATATACATATACCTTTAAAAACATTTGCCTCTGGGGGCATCATCATCATCATCATATCGTACCCGGCCTCAAAGAGGACTCGGTAAAAACGTACCCGGCCACGTGGAGCTCGATAAACCCAACTGATCAGTGGTTGCACCATAGGTGCCGTACCCGGCCGACTATAGCGCGGCTCGGTAGAGTAAGATAGATACATATATATAAAATGTATGCTCGACTCGTGGAATCACATTCTAAACCTTTCTGAGTAACGTAAGAACATTATGGACATACAATATGAACTTCACTAGGACTTATGGATCATACATACTTTCTTAGAATAACTTTGTATGGAAAGAACAACATGGGCAACCTTAGTTGCTAGGAGTAGATTCATTATGAAATAGCTTATTCATTTCATATTAGATCATGCCAAAAGAAAGAAGGAAATGCCTTAACATACCTTAACCATGGTGAGTCCTTAATACCTCTCAAGCAACTCTTCAAACAACTCAACTCCATCTACCATGGCATAAAGATATTCAAAATCAGTGTTGAGCAAACGCTAAGTCTGAAACTTAAGCTAGTAGCTCATCTACGTAAATTCGGGCAGCATCTCCCTTGTAACAAGGGCCTCCTCCAATACCATATACCAATAACAACAACAGCCATGGAAGTCTAGCAACCTATAAATATCAATAACAAGACACCATATAACAACAACAAGTCACAACTACTTCACGACGAGCGGCAAGCTCCGGTTGGAATCCGTATAACCCATATCACCCCTTATAGACTTCTTACATTAATTTAAAACTATCATTAACGTGATTATGAAGTCATTCATCAATGATTCCATCCTTATACCAAATATTCATAACAAAGGAAACAATCCTCAACTCCAACTATCTTCAATTAGTAGCTTTATTCACTAGTTCATGTCTACTCTATCCATTTAACTTAATCTACATCAAGATAACCTTAAGCACATGAAAGAACACAATATACATACTTGCTAAAGCAACTACAAGTCGAAATCCAAGTTATAAACAGCTTACAACAACCCTCAATGGCAATACAACACCATAGAAGTGACTTAAGCTAATCCAAGTATTATCTTGTAATTTAACATCCTAAAAACTTAACCAACATACAAGAAAGCTTAAGCACAATTAGTAGGCTGATATACTCACCTTATACAGCAGCAACAACTTGGAATTTCATCCAAATACAGCCCATAACAATCCTCAATGACAACATAACCTCAAAGAGGTGTTGTTCTTCACTAGAACTAAGTTTTGCTGTTGAAATATGGTGTAATCACTTTGGAATCACTTCAAACCCTTGTGGAATCTGTTTATAAGGGTTAGGAGAAGGTTGGAGACGAAGTTGAGTTGAAAATAAGTGAAAAATAGGCGTCCAAATCGTTTAATAATTGAAGTAGGTCAACCACCGCCTAAGTGGGTCCCATTGGGAGCTGCTTGCGCGGTCTCGCAAAAACATGAATATCTTTCTACTCCGATGTCGTATTGACGAACGGTTTAATGCGTTGAAAACTAGACTCGTAGATCTTCAATTTGATATGTAGATCATCCATTTATTCAAAGTATATTTGGAGAAAAGTGCATCTACATTTGGCCTAAATTTCAGCATATTATGAATGCAACTTGTGATGGCCTTTGCTAACTTTTGTTCTATAACTCGTTTGACTTAAAAAGAATAACACACGACTATCATACGACTACAATAACTCATAACTTAACCTCCTCATCATGTTAATCACCCTAGTCTCACACCAAAAGAATATGTTATAACATTCAAAACTTGTCGATTTTCGATGGAACTTATTTTCTTCAATTTGTTTAGCGATTAAGCTTTCCAACCCTTTTGGTACTTGTCATTCATGATCTTAAGTATTTGTAACCTCCAAAGTAACATGATTAACTTACTTTATTTGCTTTCAAATATAATCTCATTTATGAGCTTACATCAATTGACTTACGACATACTCTCACGTATGAAAACTTGGGGTGTAACATCATTCCCCCCTTTGGAACATTCGTCCTCGAATGTTGACTAATGCATTTATATCATAACCTTTAGCTCTGATGAATACTTGAATATTTTCCTTGATAGATAGTAAACTATTTTGTAAGTAATCCCAAAGGCCAGGGTATTCCCCCCTTTAGGCCTCTTTCTCACACCACAACCTGTGGTCGGAATTCTTTTAATCTCGTAAATGCTTCTGTCATGCATCATGTACAACCGTGTATTTGTATGTGTGTCTATGCAACTCTTCTCTCCCTTTTCCTCTTGGGTTTTAGCCAATCTATAGACCTCACTTTGTGGACATATACAGAACTATGACAAGTTGTCACTCTAGGCATCTATAGTTATACTAAAGTTCTTCGCTTGGTACTTTGTCGAACTTACGACTATTGCTATACCTTGCTTCATATCCTCGGGTTTTTATGCTTATGTTTTTACTATATCTAGGTAGGTCATACTATATCCTAACTCTTACTTCGGTTTATTATTAACGTGATCTGCCACTCGGCTCCGGGTTATTCATTCGCTGCTTGTCCTATAAGTATAAATCTATGTCCTTTAATGCATCCTCATTACTGTAAATCTTAATAATGACAGTCTAATCTCATCTCATACTTTGTGAATTTTGTCCATCCATTGTTGATTCATATCAATTTTGATCCATAATCCACCCCTGATAACTTAACCTTTTATGTAATATTGGTGCTAGGATTCATATTTTATTAGGGGATATCTTAATGATCAGATTGATCCATCTGGGGCGATACCCTGCTTTCATAACCGTATCTCACGGTATCCCAATGTGATTTACCTTGCGTGGATATTTTAATTCTGTCCAATTCATGAGACCCCTTTCTTTTATTTGTCAGATCATTACTCAATCGAAGGCTCATGGTACCAGTTATCACCTTAGCCTTTCATGGGCATTATGAAATATCCATGATACAATCTTCTAACAATTTAATCCTTTGTTTATGCCCCGGGTTCAATTCTTTATTTCAACTTATACCGGAGTCTTCTATGGCTGTATGATTGTTAATAGATATGCTGCCTGGATAATGTTCCAAAATCTTGAGTGTAATAATTCTTTCCATATTAGCTTTCTTTCAATGTAAGCTATTTCGTTTCCATGTTTTTCTGCCTCCTTGTTGCGTCCATACTTAGCTTATATTAGTGCCCACACTTGCCAAAATTTTTATACTACTCATGATTTTGAATATTACTTTTAACTCTTATTTCCCATTCATTAGCCAAGGTAGGTGCCACTTTCCTTTGGAATTCTTACAATGTTGTTGCGAGATTGTTGTTACATGACTATTTCCTCTTTAGGTCGTTGTGCTTAGGTTGGAGCCTTCTTTCTTATCTCCTCGACTAGTCTTTCATTATAGTACTTAGGGATAACCTTTGACTCTCATAAAGTTGTGACCTTATTACGGACCTTTTTGATGTCCTTACTTTCCTATAATCATCTGTAGTTGCTTGCTTTCATGCCCCTGTGCTTGTATGGTTGCTTTTGAACTGATATTTTGACTGCCTTTCCAGTGGCTCTTTCTTTTACCCCCAAAACACTTATACGGTACCTTTAACTACGTCGACTTTTGTTTGAATATATATCTCAAAATGATATTCTCCGAAACTGAATTCTCCATGTTGGGTTCTACTATGTTTATCTTACACGATCTGATGATTCGTCTATAACCTCCTATTTTTCCATAACTGAGATCTTCCTGACCAATTACTAACTACTCGTTAGCCCATTCTCATATCAATATTCCTCGTAATATTTCTTAGGTTAATTACTTTGTTTTAACTTATGTCTCGCACTGGCTCCTTATTTATTAATAACAGCTCGAGCAGGAACCTTTACTTCCTCTCCTTGATGTCGTGCTTGTAGAATATTCTTGAATGGTAGCGTATCTATATGATTTGGATAAGTGCCATCTCATTCCACTTTTATTTATCTCATTCTTCCTTTACCATTTCATAGTTACTAGAACCATTTAATTTTGACTTAATGCCATATCACTCCATATTCCCCCTTTTAGGGGTGTACTAAAAGCTGAAGCCACGAGGATCTACCTATAGATGTTTTACCTCTTCATCTTTGGCGTTGTTTCTCATCAATGATCCTTATTTGCCTTGCGGAAATTCTGCTGTAGCAAGGATGAAAAATTCCCTACTCGCGAGGGTGACACTTAGCGTAACTGGAACATACAGTCTCTTAAGGTTAACTTTGCTCACATTGCTTATTATATGGAAGCGTCTCCATAATGACTATTCTCTGCATTCATCGTGAATCTTCTTCTGTGGTCCATTTTATTACCGCTGGAATGAAATCTGAAATTCCCATGATGCCGAGTACTTTCCAATCATTCAGTCCCTAATTCATATTTAGATTAGCGTATTTAATAGTCCATATAGATTTTTGTTACTCTAGGGATTAACTCTCCCCTCTGGTAGTCGCGTTGGCGTCACGAACTTATTTCTCAAAATGAGGATATAACCTTATGGCCTATACTCTTTTGTTGTCTCAAGGCTTGTCACCTCTTGTATTTCCTTTCACTTGACTATAAACTCTATAATATTGTCATTTTTTTTCTACTGTTGTCATTCATGTATTAGCTCTTACTCATAATGCTTCATTAACTCTCTTCTTGTTTTCTTGCTAACATTTCTGTCAATCACTTTATTTTGAACATTCGAACAAAACATTATTTTGCCTGTAGCTTCCGTTTGCTCCATCCAGTGGCTCTTCAGGTTGCTTAATGCTCTCGCTTTAATAGGAACACGAGCCACACTGAGGTAATATGTATCAATTCAAGACTTATGGTGCATGTCTTTGTCGTACTCAAATCTGGCTACACTATTTTAAAGTGTACCATCTGGGTGTCTCACAAGGAGATCTATTAGCACATTTACAATATCCTTCAGAAATGTCAACTGACACAAACAATTCCGCCATCCTATCTTCATATACTACTTATATTAACCCCCATAGGGCATATCTTGAATAGGTGCGAGCAATTGTATATACCTCTGCTACTATTGAATATAACTCAAAAAGCTTATATTCCTCTGCCTCAATTATAAACACTGTTAACCTTCATTAATTAGGCGCCTCGTGCCCTTCTTTATCTTGCTTCTTTTGCTTGTTGAAACTTGAAGTTTTTAATCTCTCATTGTCTTTCACCATAAAGGTGGGTAGGCATTCTTGGCTTAAGGCTCCTTATCAAGAGGCTTACACCTTTCACTACACCCATGATCTGCTGAAGACCTCAAATTTACTTATCGTAGGCATTATACAAAATCCAGTTCCTTTGATTCAGCTCTTCCACAACTATATTTCTTTCCAATCCTTCTTGCAGGATGTACGTATCGTCTTATTACGAATAACAAAAAAAAATATCGGATTTGAATTCTTATAATTGGGCTCTACCACACGATCTAGAGTAAGAAGAAAGAGTGACAATCCTAAATGCCCTGTAGCCTCCTGCTTATAAGTGTGGTGCACGACACACCCATAAACAAGACTCTACTAGACACGGCTTGTAGACCCCCTAGGACGGAACTGCTCTGATACAACTTTGTCACGACCCAAACCCATGGGCCGCGACGGGCATCCGGTACCTTACTTAACCGAGTACCAACGTAACATATCTTTCTTATTATACTATTATGAGTAAATAAGCCAGAAAACCCGCCATGAGATAACAAGAATAAAACATAAGGGAATACTCAACATATGATGACCCAACATGATATACAAACTTATACATATGACACACGGGCCTATAAGGACGACATGACCATTTGTAAACTCAAAATATAGGCCGACAAGGCCATACAAGTATCCATACACCCTGACATCTGTCTACAAGCCTCTAATACTACATAAAATCATAAAGGTCGGGACAAGGCCCCACTATACAGTCCAATACATATCTTAAGCATCCTGACCAAATAGGCAACTCCGGAGCAAGTGGAGTGCGCCAACACCTTCGCTGAGCTGATAGCCTAATAGGAGGACAATCAATCTATCAATCGGGACCTGCGAGCATGAAACACAGCGTCCCCAGGCAAAAGGGACGTCAGTACGAATAATGTACCGAGTATGTAAGTCAAGAAAGCATAAACAAGAATAGTAATGTAAAGAGAGATAGAGGAGATACAACTTGGAACACCTGAATGCCTCTAGGGGCTACTGACATGAAATGCATAATACATATATATACATATACCTTTAAAAACATTTGCCTCTGGGGGCATCATCATCATCATCATATCGTACCCGGCCTCAAAGAGGACTCGGTAAAAATGTACCCGGCCACGTGGAGCTCGGTAAACCCAACTGATCAGTGGTTGCACAATAGGTGCCGTACCCGGCCGACTATAGCGCGGCTCGGTAGAGTAAGATAGATACATATATATAATGTATGCTCGACTCGTGGAATCACATTCTAAACCTTTCTGAGTAACGTAAGAACATTATGAACATACAATATGAACTTCACTAAGACTTATGGATCATACATACTTTCTTAGAATAACTTTGTATGGAAAGAACAACATGGGCAACCTTAGTTGCTAGGAGTAGATTCATTATGAAATAGCTTATTCATTTCATATTAGATCATGCCAAAAGAAAGAAGGAAATGCCTTAACATACCTTAACCATGGTGAGTCCTTAATACCTCTCAAGCAACTCTTCAAACAACTCAACTCCATCTACCATGGCATAAAGATATTCAAAATCAGTGTTGAGCAAACGCTAAGTCTGAAACTTAAGCTAGTAGCTCATCTACGTAAATTCGGGCAGCATCTCCCTTGTAACAAGGGCCTCCTCCAATACCATATACCAACAACAACAACAGCCATGGAAGTCTAGCAACCTATAAATATCAATAACAAGACACCATATAACAACAACAAGTCACAACTACTTCACGACGAGCGGCAAGCTCCGGTTGCAATCCGTATAACCCATATCACCCCTTATAGACTTCTTACATTAATTTAAAACTATCATTAACGTGATTATGAAGTCATTCATCAATGATTCCATCCTTATACCAAATATTCATAACAAAGGAAACAATCCTCAACTCCAACTATCTTCAATTAGTAGCTTTATTCACTAGTTCATGTCTACTCTATCCATTTAACTTAATCAACATCAAGATAACCTTAAGCACATGAAAGAACACAATATACATACTTGCTAAAGCAACTTCAAGTCGAAATCCAAGTTATAAACAGCTTACAACAACCCTCAATGGCAATACAACACCATAGAAGTGACTTAAGCTAATCCAAGTATTATCTTGTAATTTAACATCCTAAAAACTTAACCAACATACAAGAAAGCTTAAGCACAATTAGTAGGCTGATATACTCACCTTATACAGCAGCAAAAACTTGGAATTTCATCCAAATACAGCCCATTACAATCCTCAATGACAACATAACCTCAAAGAGGTGTTGTTCTTCACTAGAACTAAGTTTTGATGTTGAAATATGGTGTAATCACTTTGGAATCACTTCAAACCCTTGTGGAATCTGTTTATAAGGGTTAGGAGAAGGTTGGAGACGAAGTTGAGTTGAAAATAAGTGAAAAATAGGCGTCCAAATCGTTTAATAATTGAAGTAGGTCAACCACCGCCTAAGTGGGTCCCATTGGGAGCTGCTTGCGCGGTCTCGCGAAAACATGAATATCTTTCTACTCCGATGTCATATTGATGAACGGTTTAATGCGTTGAAAACTAGACTCGTAGATCTTCCATTTGATATGTAGATCATACATTTATTCAAAGTATATTTGGAGAAAAGTGCATCTACATTTGGCCTAAATTTCAGCATATCATGAATGCAACTTGTGATGGCCTTTGCTAACTTTTGTTCTATAACTCGTTTGACTTAAAAAGAATAACACACGACTATCATACGACTACAATAACTTATAACTTAACCTCCTCATCATGTTAATCACCCTAGTCTCACACCAAAAAAATATGTTATAACATTCAAAACTTGTCAATTTTTGACGGAACTTATTTTCTTCAATTTGTTTAGCGATTAAGCTTTCCAACCCTTTTGGTACTTGTCATTCATGATCTTAAGTATTTGTAACCTCCAAAGTAACATGATTAACTTACTTTATTTGCTTTCAAATATAATCTCATTTATGAGCTTACATCAATTGACTTACGACATACTCTCACATATGAAAACTTGGGGTGTAACACAGTTAGTAGAGTCTTGTGGATTGGTACGGGGACGCCTGCACTTGTCCTAGGGAGGCTGTGAACCTTTAGGAAACACTTTACTATTCTTGAACTCTATCGTGCGATCTTGTTGTTCTGAGAACTGAACTTCTATATTCTATTCTCTCGCAGATGGCGAGTACGCGAGCATCAGGACGAGGTGGACGACGTCTATTGCCACCTGTTAGAGGCCGTGGGCGCGGTCGTGCTAGAGGTAGAGGTAGGGCAGCTAAGGCAGTGCCAGCTGACCCGCCCGTTGTACCAGTTCAGGAGCAGGCCCCCAGTGGTTGATGCTCCAGCAGCCCCAGTTCAGGGCCAGACCTGTATCTATTGCTATTCCTGGTCTTCAGGAGACTCTTGCTCAGACATTATCGGTGTGTTCCGGTTTGGCTCAAGTAGTTTCAGCTACCGCTACTGCAGCGACATCTCAGACAGGGGGTGGTCAGCAGACCCCTGCAGCTCGCACACCTGAGTAGGTTGTTCAGGGACTTCAGATGCCAGAGGCAGTCCCCGCTCAGGAAGTTGCACCAGTCATTCCTCCAGCTGCACCAGCTCCAGAGCTTATGGTTCAGGCTATGCCCGATGACGAGCAGCGTCATCTTGAGAGATTTGGTAGACTTCATCCACCCCATTTCAGTGGCGTTGAGGGCGAGGATGCCTAGGGTTTCTTGGATAAGTGTCAGAGGATGTTGTGGACGGCTGGTATTCTTGAGTCCAGCGGAGTTTCATTTACTACCTTTCAGTTCACTGGTTCCGCATTTGATTGGTGGGAAGAGTTTGAGAGGCGTAGGCTTGCAGGAGCATCACCTCTCACATGGCAGTAGTTCTCTACTCTCTTTCTAGATAAGTATGTACCTCAGTCTCGTCGTGAGGAGCTACGTCGCCAGTTCGAGTGGTTGGTTCAGGGCGACTTGTCTGTGACTCAGTATGAGCTTAGATTCACACAGTTGGCTAGGCATGCCACGTGGATGATCCCTACTGATAGGGAGAGGATCAGGAGGTTCATTGATGGCCTCAACTACTCCATCCACATTCTTATGACCAGAGAGAGAGTTTTGTAATCATTATTTGAGCAGGTTGTGGACATGGCACGCTCTATTGAGGCGGATCATCGCCGAGAGAGAGAGGAGTGGGAGGACAAGAGGCCTCGTGGTTCCGACAGTTTCAGTGGTGCTCCATCTAGAGGGCATTCCCAGCAGAGTAGAGGTCACTCATCTAGACCTTCTCATTCAGGCCGCCCAGAGCAGAGCGGAGGTTCTTATAGTCATGGTCGACAGGGGTTTCAGTAGGGTCAATCATCACTTAGTGCCCTTCCAGCCCAGAGTGCAGCACCTACTTCTTCAGCCCAGGGTTATTCTGCGGTGAGGGGTTCCCTTCAGTCCCCTTCTCTAGCACCAGGTGCATGTTATGAGTGTGGTGAGTTTGGCCACATGACGAGACAATGCCCTCGACTCCGTAGGGACAGGACTCAGCAGAGGGACCAGCCCTCATCTTCAGCACCATCTCAGGCTAGTAGAGGTGGAGGTCAATCTTCTCGTGGTTGCCCGGAGGCGAGGAGAGATCTGGTAGAGGCCAGGCACGGTTCTATGTACTTCCTGATAGGCGTGATGCAGTTGCCTCCGATGCAGTGATCACATGTATCATTTCTGTCTGTCACAGAGATGCCTTTATTCTATTTGATCTAGGGTCCACATATTCTTTTGTGTCCTCTTATTTTGCACATCATTTGGGTGCGACTCATGGTAGTCTTGACTTACCTGTTCATGTATCCACCCGCGTGGGTGATACGATTGTTGTGGATCACGTCTATAGATCCTGTGTTATATCTATTGGGGGTCTGGAGACCCAAACAGATTTGTTATTGTTGGGGATGGTGGACTTTGATGTTATATTGGGCATGGACTGGTTGTCTCCGTACCATGCTATATTGGACTGTCATGCTAAGACAGTTACGTTCGCCATTCCTGGTATTTCTCGGATTGAGTGGCGGGGTTCGACCGATTTCGTCCCTAGCCGTGTCATTTCGTTCTTAAAAGCTCAGAAGATGGTTGAAAAAGGGTGTTTATCATACTTGGCTTTTGTGAGAGATGTGGGAGCTGAGTCTCCTAGCATTGATACTGTACCTGTTGTGAGGGACTTCCCATATGTATTCCCCTCAGACCTGCCGGGCATGCCCCCGGACATGGATATTGATTTCGGCATTGACTTGGTGCCGGGCACTCAGCCCATATCCATTCCTCCTTACCGGATGGAACCAGCTGAGTTGAAAGAACTGAAAGAGCAGCTTCAAGAGCTTCTGGATAAGAGTTTCATCCATCCTAGTGTGTCCCCGTGGGGTGCGCCGGTGTTATTTGTTAAAAAGAAAGATGGTTCCATGCGAATGTGTATTGATTATATGCAATTGAACAATGTGACAGTGAAGAACAAGTACCCTCTACCGCGCATAGATGACTTGTTTGATCAGTTACAGGGTGCGAGGGTGTTTTCTAAGATTGATCTTCGTTCAGGCTATCATCAGCTGAAGATCAGGGACTCGGATATTATGAAGACTGCATTCAGGACCCGATATGGTCATTATGAGTTTCTTGTGATGTCATTTGGGCTGACCAAAGCCCAGTAGCATTCATGCATCTGATGAATAGTGTGTTCAGGCCCTATTTGGATTCATTTGTGATTATGTTCATTGATGACATTCTAGTCTACTCCCGTAGTCAGGAGGAGCATGCTCAGCATTTGAGTATTGTGTTGCAGAGATTGAGGGAGGAGAAGCTATATGCTAAATTCTCCAAGTGCGAGTTTTGGCTCGAGTCCGTAGCATTTCTGGGACATGTGGTGTCTCGTGATGGTATTCAGGTTGATCCGAAGAAGATAGAGGCGGTGCAGAGTTGGCCTAGACCGTTCTCAGCTACAGAGATCAGGAGTTTTCTTGGCTTGGCGGGATATTATCGCCGGTTTGTTCAGGGATTTTATTGATTCTTCATTGACTAAACTTACTCTGAAGGGTGCACCATTCGTGTGGTCGGATGAGTGCGAGGAGAGCTTTCAGAAGCTCAAGACAGCTTTGACCACAACTCCAGTGTTAGTATTGCCATCGGCTTCAGGTTCATATATCGTTTACTGTGATGCCTCGAGAGTGGGGATAGGTTGTGTGTTGATGCAGGAAGCTGGGGTAATTGCTTATGCTTCTCGGCAGTTGAAGCCACATGAGAAGAACTATCATGTGCATGATTTGGAGCTAGCCGCCATTGTTCATGCCTTGAAAATTTGGAGGCACTATTTGTACGGCGTGTCTTGTTAGGTGTATACTGACCATCGTAGTCTCCAGCACTTGTTCAAACAGAAAGACCTTAATTTGAGACAGCGGTGATGGCTTGAGTTGCTTAAGGATTATGACATCACTATTTTATGTCATCCAGGGAAGGCCAATGTGGTGGCCGATGCTTTGAGCCGGAAGGCGGTCAGTGTGGGGAGCTTGGCATATATTCTAGCCGAGGAGAGGCCGTTTGCTTATGATGTTCAGTTGCTAGCCAATCGGCTAGTGAGGTTAGATATTTCGGAGCCCAGCCGGGTATTGGATTGTGTTGTATCTCGGTCATCTCTATATGATCGTATTCGTGAGCGCCAGTATGATGATCCACATTTGGCTGTCCTTAGAGACAGAGTTCAGCATGATGATGCTAGAGATGTCACCATTGATAGTGACAGCGCATTGAGGATGCAGGTCCGGATATGTGTGCCCAATGTTGATGGCCTTCGTGAGTTGATTCTGGAGGAGGCCCATAGCTCGCGGTATTCTATCCATCCAGGGGCCGCGAAGATGTATCAAGATTTAAAACAACACTATTGGTGGAGAAAGATAAAGATGGACATTGTCAGATATGTAGCACGGTGCCTCAAATGTCAGCAGGTTAAGTACGAGCATCAGAGGCCCGGTGGTGTATTTCAGCGCATTGATATTCCTGAGTGGAAATGGGAGAGGATCACTATAGACTTTGTTACTGGACTACCTCGGACAGCGAGGAAGTTTGATTCTGTTTGGGTGATTGTGGATAGGCTGACCAAGTCAGCTCACTTCATTCCAGTTAGTACTACCTACTCATCGGAGCGGTTGGCAGTGATCTTTATTCGGGAGATTGTCCGGTTGCATGGAGTCCCAGTGTCTATCATATCCGACAGGGGTACTCAGTTCACTTCTCAATTTTGGAGAGCATTTCAGCGAGAGATGGGTACGCGGGTTGAGTTGAGTACAACATTTCACCCCCAGACAGACGGGCAGTCTGAGCGCACTATTCAGATCCTGGAGGATATGTTGTGAGCATGTGTGATTGACTTTGGTGGTTCATGGGATGAGTTCTTACCACTTGCAGAGTTTGCCTACAATAACAGTTATCAGTCGAGTATTCAGATGGCCCCGTATGAGGCATTGTATGGCAGACGGTGTAGATCCCCCGTGGGATGGTTTGAGCCTGGTGAGGATAGATTGATAGGGACTGAGTTAGTTCAGGATGCTCCGGATAGAGCAAAGTTGATCCAGGAGAGGCTTCGTATAGCACAGTCTCGCCAGAAGAGTTATGCAGACCGTAGAGTTCGAGAGTTGTCTTTCATGGTTGGTGACAGAGTATTGTTGAAGGTTTCACCCATGAAGGGTGTCATGAGGTTCGGGAAGAAAGGGAAGTTGAGTCCCAGGTACATTGGTCCTTTTGAGATACTTAGGAGAGTTGGAGAGGTGGCATATGAGTTGGCCTTGCCGCCCAGCTTATCCAGCGTTCATCCAGTATTCTATGTGTCTATGCTCTGGAAGTACATTGGAGATCCGTCTTATGTATTAGACTACAGTACCATTCAGCTTGATGATGATCTATCCTATGATGTGGAGCCTATTGCTATTTTGGGTCGTCGGGTGAGAAAATTGAGGTCCAAGGAGATTGCATCGGTTAAGGTTCAGTGGAGAGGTCGACCCGTGGAGGAGGCCACTTGGGAGATCGAGCGGGAGATGCGGAGCAGATATCCTCACTTGTTTGAGACTTCAGGTATGTTTCTTGACCCGCTCGAGGACGAGCGTTTGCTTAAGAGGGGGAGAATGTGATGACCCGGCCTGTCGTCATGGGAATTACCACCGTGTTATGTTGTAATTACATGTTTAATGCTTTTATATCAGTGTTAGAGTCTATCGGGTGAGTTAGGAGTGAATTGGATTGAAAATGAGGCATATAGCCTTTTTGAAGGAAACTTGAATAAGGAAAGTCAACTGGAGTTGACTATTTGGTTAGAGGGCTTGGAATCGGATTCTGATGATTCGGTTCGTTCCGGGAGGTGATTTGTGACTTAGGGGAGCAATAGGAATTGAATTTGGAGGTCCGGTGTAGAAATAGGCTTAAATTGGCTAAGGTTGAATTTTGGCAAAATCCGATCGGTAGGTGAGATTTTGATCCGGGGGTCGGAATGGAATTCCGACAATTCCTATAGCTTCATTATGTGATTTTGGATATGTCCTCAAAATTTCAGGTCATTCGGACGTCGTTTGGTCGGGTTTTTGATCGAATGCTAGTTTCGGAAGTTTTGAAGAAACTTAGGCTTGAATCCGTGTGTAATTGGTGATTTTGATGTTTAGGATGGTGTTTTTATACTTGGGACAAGTTCGTATCGTGTTTTGGAGTGTGTTGGTGGTTTTCATTGGGGTCCCGGGGGCCTCGGGGTGAATCCAGATCATCATCCGGCATTTTTGGATCATGGAGAGTCTGCTATAAATTGCAGATCACTGGGCACATTTAAAGCCTTCGCGTTCGCGAGGGCACGGCCCGCGTTCGCGTAGGCTGGGAAGCTTGGTCATTGCGTTCGCGAGGGGGAGTCACGCGTTCGCGAAAAAAAGGAAGTTGGAACGCATCGCGTTCATGTGGAATAAGGCCGCGATCACAAATGAGGAATAGGCGAATCCACGCGTTCGCGTGAGAGCCTACGCGTTCGCGTAGAGGAAAAGTCCGGAGGCTGGGAAGTTGACCTTCGCGGACGCGTGAATGTGTGTCACATTCGCGATGGAGGAAAGGATCAAGGCATCACGTTCGCGTGAGGAACATCGCGAACGCGTAGGGTTAAATTGCCTGGCAGTGAAATTAAAAACCAGAACTGGCCAGTCGCGGGTTTAACACCCAAAACCTCCATTTTTGAGTTCCAAGAGAAGGTATTGACGGAAGATTGCTGGGAAATCATCGGGGTTTCGTCAGAGGTAAGTTTTGTGGCTTAATTACATCATTTTAACATGAAATCCTTGGTTAATTTTTTGTAAATAGAAGATTAAAGGTGGGTTTGAGCCCTGGGCCTAAATTGAAGAAAAACACTGATTTGAGTGGGCAAATGGAGTCCGATTTTGGTAAAGTTTATATCCCTAGACTCGTATCGAGATGGGGATTCCGAATATGTGACTTTTGTAATTTTTTGACAAGCGTACCGAAAGTCGGGATTTGGCAACTTTGCCATTTTTGGTGTAAATCGAATTGTATTGATTGGGTGTCGTCCCATTGGCCTAATTTGTTGTATTTCTACTGTATTTGATCAGATTCTACCCGTGCGAAGCTTGATTCTCGTGGCAAGGGTATTGCGGAGTAGTCGTCGCGCGGCATTGAGGTGAGTAATAGATGTGGCTGATGACCAGCGGGTTTGAAACCCCGGTATACCACTTTGTGACGCTGTATAACGGCGAGACACATACTCTCTTGTGAGTGCGGGGTCTATTGTGATTGGGGACTATGGCTTAGTCCGACTTGTTGATATTGTATTATGATATTATGCTATTCTTGAGCCGTCGAACCTCCTTCTCGGATGGTTGCATACTATATTGTGATATTGGCTACTCTTGAGCCGTTGAACCTCCTTCTTGGACGGTTGAGTATACTTGTGGGCTGTGAGCTAGTTATTGGATCCCGCGAGGATCGTTATCACTGTCTGGTGATATTAACATGCTAGTTTACTACCATTCCGTGGCTATTTCTGTTATCATGCTATTTCTAAACTCTAGAACCTGATATTACTGTTTTCGAACTTAAAAATGATAAAAGAGTTTTCAAAACTACTTTTGAGCCTGCGAGGCTGTATTTGCATATTAGCTGACTGGTATTGGATCGGGCTGCGCGCCACAACGGTATATATGTTGGATCGGACTGCACGCCACACTAATATTATGCTTGGGCTGTAGGAGCCCCTCCGGAGTCTGAACCCCCACAGTGAGCACGGGTACCCAAATTGGATCGAGCTACGCGCTGTAGCGGTCATATCATGCATTGCATTGAATTTAGCTACATCTGCTAGCTGTTATACTGTGTTGCTGGTACTTGTTGGTACAGGTACAGTCGATATTGATTCTGTGACAGGCTATTTGATTACATCTTTACATAGTGCTTTATTGCGGATTTCTTATCTGCGCTGTCTTACCCTTGTTTATTACCACTAAGTCTGGCAGTACTCATTTTACTCCCTGCACCTTGTGTGCAGATCCAGGTACCTCTCAGTAGTGATCCGGTAGCTGTTCGAGGCAACATCTGTGGGATATTCGAGGTAGCTGCAGAGTCCGCAGGACCCGATATTCCTTCTTACTGTCTTTTGATTCTGTATTAATGTTTCTTTCCGTACTTGGTATCTTGTAAACCCTTATACACTTATGTTCAGTAGAGGCTCATGACTCTTGACCCTTTGGTCTATGGGAGTTGGTATATTTTGGGACATGGTTCCCCGTTTTCGATATATGTATCACTGTTGCTTCATGTTTTGATATGCTTAAATGGGATAAAGCGAGCTTCTAGCTCCGTCGTTGTTATTGATTGGTCAGGCTGGCCTAGCAATGTGCTGGGCGCCATCACGACCGGATTTGGGGTCATGACAATTGTTTGTTTATATTTTTAAATATCGGCCTTAACTGTTGCGCGAGGCCAACCTTTATAAGTAGGATTAAAAACTTTCTAATATAATGCACAAAATTAGGATTAGAAGGAAAAGTATATGGTAAGCACATAATGTCACACCTCCCTTTTTACTACCTCACATTTGGGAAATAAGCATATAAATACGCTCGTAGGGTATACCCCGACGCTCAGATATCCGAAACGGATAAAATAACGTAAGGGAAGGAGTTTTTCCAATTAAAGGACAATCGGTTCAGGATTTTATTGAGATTAATCAGAGTCGCCACTTGAGAAAGATAATGGTGTCCCAAGTCACCGGTTAATCCCGAATCCGAGGAATTTGACTCTTAAAAATGTCTGAGAAGTAAAGATCCGGATAAGGAACTCTGTTAACCCGGGAGAAGGTGTTAGGCATTCCCGGGTTCCGTGGTTTTAGCACGGTCGCTCAATTGTCGTTCCCGATTCTTGTTTGACTTAACATAGATTTAACAACATATAGTGCTTTTTACTTAAATATTATTTTTTATGGAATTTGTGGCATCGCGAAAACACGCCTCGAGTCACACCTCAACCAGTACGCCTGTGACTTTCGGTGTATTTCAGCTTTGTCGGGATTTGGATTTGAGTCGCACCAAGTGCACACTCGTATTAAAGAAAGTATATTAAATCGTGCCCTAAGTATGTCTATCGGCTTTTCAAATCTTTGGGAGAGGCTATGGAATTTGCTATTAGCCATCCCAAGTCTAATTGTATTAAACCATTACTAAAAGGGGGCCCCGCTTGTTTAACGGTGGGCGAGGCTCGTCCCAATTTAATTTTAAAGTCTCAACCCTAAGAGGTGTATACTATGTTTTTCTATTTGTGTTTTTTCCTTAGCCGTGCTTGATAATAGGCATTCCAGGCCCGTCGGGTTTCTATTATTCAATGGGGCCTGGTCTTCTTTTCACTAAACGTACGTTTGAACTGCCAAGGTCTTCGAGACCCAGGCTGTTTTTGGACTTCTGCTCGCCAGGCCAGTTGGCTTCATATAGAGATTCAGGCCCATATCACACATTGGGCCCAAACTAAATAACAATGGTAACAATTGAAGTAAAAGAACAAAGATACACATTTGAAATAGAAGGCACTTTTATTTGTTCAGTAAAGGGAAATCAATACATCAATTCATCAGACATCAACTATAAATCAATTATTTGTTACCATAAACTAGAACTAACAGACTGCTTCTTCTTCTTACACCAGCGTTTGAGGTTAATACTAAATCTGAGAAGACGATTTGATTATATAGGAAAACTTGAAGAATGATTAAGCTAATTAACTACGGATCTGGACTAATTGATTAACTACACACGTATAATTACATTACTAGTTTCATTATGAGCTAAGCATTTTAACATTACAAGTATGGTTCTAGTTAAGTTGTATCAATACCGTAAATGAATAACTCAGAGACTTATGCATAATTACGCTACTGATTTCATTGTGACTTGTTTTATCACCAGATTATTAGCCTAAATCATGATTGAATCACTGTTTGATCTAGCGTTCCCTATTTTTTAAGCTTATCTATGTTTAAATGACATCTAATATGATTATGATTTATGAATCTACTATGAGTGAGTGACCACCGGTTTTGAAACTATTGTTAACTAACCCATGTTTTAAAATCTATTACCTAATTAAGCTAAGTGATGCACTACCTACACTACTCGATTATCATTATACTACTACTATTAGACTAGCTATTACATCTTTTGTGTTTGTTTTTCTACTACTATAAACTACTACAATGGAATAAGCTACAAACTTAAACTAATAAACTAAAATACTACTACACAGCAGCATATAATCAAATCCGCAGCTTCATTTTTATTTCAACAACTCAGGATTACAGCTTCGAGTGAAAGGGTAGTGTACCTGAATCAAAGTAGAGAAAGCCGATGAGTTCTAAGGGGAAATGGAAGCAAATAATCAGCAATAGACTCAACAGCAATGCAACAGTGGTAGAAGATCCACGAAAACAGAACACCACAGCCAAACAACAAATAGAAATCCCACAGCAAAGGCCAATAGAAACCCAGATCTGTTTTGAGCAAGGAACCCCAAAAAACCAGAAGAAATTAACCCAAGTTCTCGCTCAAAATACCAGAAACACTACCGTTCTCTTGCTATATTTTAACTCTGAAACTTTATATTCAAAAGCCAGCCCTTAATACACTCCTTTTGAGAGTATATATAGGCATGGGAATGGGCTGAAACTTGGGGAGAAAGTCTGGGATTAAATCCCACTTCTCCACCCTCTTAAAATTGTAAAAAATTCACTTAGACCCCAAATTCTGTTAACAGAAACCCTTCCAGCATGTGCTGGAAGGTTCCAAAGATTCCTTTTATGGGTCTTTTACCAATGTAGCCCTAAGGGTTAAAGATTTTTACAGATTTCCCATTTTAGGGAGACCATTATACCCTTAAATCTCTGCAAAATTGCAGAAATCAGGGGTACAAGTGACTCCTTTACCCTCTTATGTTTCAAACTATTCACTATTTTACCTATTTGATTTCCAATTATGCCCCTAAGGACACTGCTGATTTATCCGACCTACCTAGGTCAGGTTTCAGCATTTGGGGACTTTATTTAACAAGTAGCCAGCCATTGCATTGGTATTTAAGGGCTGGCCAGTTCTACTTTAGAGAACTATTTCAATTTTAACCTATTTAAACTTAGTTCCAGCTAATTAAGACCAATTTATTTCAATTTTAAACTAATTGCAGGACTAGCCTGCTTTATTATTGGAATTAACTATTTAAAAGCTAGCCAGTCTCAAGTTGAGACTTAGCTTGGGTATTAAACCCAATTCCTGAACATAGGCTGGGCCTAACCCTTTGCAGGCTTGGCCACCTTAGTGTTTAGGGCCCAAAAGAGAGCCTGGGCAAGTCTGCATTTGCAGACTTAGCCATCTTGCACAACTAGCCCTTTTTCAGGTGGACTGCTGTGTTAGGGCCTTATAGAGTTGGTCAACCTTTTGCAAAGTTGACCACTCTTAGGCCAATTATTGCTTAATAACCTATTTTGTTCATTTTAAGGTCAATTAAACTAAATTGCAGGGTTAACCTGCTTAATTAAAGCAATCTGACTGTTTAACTAATGGCCAGTCTCAAGTTGAGACTTAGCCTGGCCAAATGAAGCCCAATTACTGAACATAGGCTGGACTAAAGTCTTTGCAGACTTAGCCACCTAAGGTTCAGGGCTCAAACAGAGCCTGGGCAAGTCTGCATTTGCAGACTCAGCCCATTTTGACACTATTAGCCTACTTAATTGTTGGCCAATATGTGACAGACCTAATAGAGTAAGTCAATTGCAAAATTGACCACTCTTGGTCACTTATTTAACTAATAGCCTATTTTTGTGATTTTCTGTTTTAACTTATTTAAAAACTAGCCACTTTATGAAGCCTAGCACTAACAGTTATAACCAATTCCCCTAAGGTTAATGAATGTTAATCACATAACCATACCAACAAGAACTACTGAAAACTTAGTTATTTCAACACGTTTTTGCACACAGAGTCACACAAGACCAAACAAATGCATCAATCATCCGAAACTCAGAAAGGGAAGTTTGATATGGTTGAATTTTAGTTAATCAATTGACACTATCCTATTCATCTGACAAAGTATCAAACTCATGTTAATCTAGCCTTAGTTACCACTAGCTCAGGTCAGATGACAATTGACAAGCTTCAAAACTTTAATGGTTCATGGCATAGGCACACAGAAGCATAGACTCTCACAAAACAGTCAACATGGTTCAACTAGACAGAAACCAAATATTGGCAGAGGACAAAGGAGAGGAAAGATATCAGGTTCAAATCTTCAAATCAAGTATCAGAAACACAATCCAAACATAGTATAAGACATGAATAAACAGTGACTAGATAACTAAACATGTAAAGAATCATGGAGAAAGGAACGGTCATGCTATGGAAAGTTAACAAGTCCAGAATCATAATACATAGCAGGACGAAAAGGAAAGAAATCGAACATGATTGAGACATACAAATCAGAAGAAAGACATGAGGATGAACAAGTTAAAGGCACTGGAGCTACAGAAGATGAAGAAGCACAAGGAATAAAGAAATAAACAAAACATCAAGACGACAGATACAAAACGATGGAAAGCATGAACAGGTGAAAGCAAGTAAAATAAAACCCTAAAATTAACATGCGAGAACAGATAAGACATGTAGAAGAGATATCAAAAATCCAACTAAGAAAAGCGACACAGGAAAGATAAACTACAGAAACATGAGAACATAACCAAACAGAACCAAATCATGGACAAAAGTGTTAAACAGAAACAAAAGAGAAGCAAGTACCAAAACCCTATGACTAACATGTGAAACACACAATCAGAGAAGACATAAGAAGCATGCAAAAGTACGGAAAACATAGATCAAACAATAAAGAGCAAAGAGAACAAGAAAAGGGGAAGGTACTTAGCTTGGCGGGGTCTGTCCCCCAAGCTTTCCTATTTCTTTCTTTTTCCACTCTCTCTCGGACTCTTTCAGAACCTCTTATTCCTTTGTCTTCTTTTTTTTTTTCCTTTTCTCAATTTCTTTCTGGTTTTTTGTTGTTAAGCTTCAAGACGAAGCCTTTTGGGGTTTCTGAGTTTGTGGGGGTGTTTGGGTAGGGTAAAGGTTGGGTCTTTGGGAGATTCGAGTTTCGGAGTCGCCGGAGTTAGGTTTCCGGCGACCCTTTTTGGGATATTCAAGAAGCTCCAGTGAGATTCGAAGGGTGTGGGTGGTATGTTTGAATAGATCAGGGGAAGGGGGATCGAATGGCATTGGTTTGGGGTGGGTTCTCATTGTTTGGTGGTCACCAGCGATGTTCCGGCGACTGGTGTTTCAGAAGAAATGGTCTGTTTTATGGGGCTTTGATGTAGAAGAAGGAGAAGAAGGAGGAAAAGAAAAGAGAATGGAGTAAGAAGGCCGGCGACCACCGTGGGAGGTGGTGGCCGTCATGGCCATTTAGGGTTCGAATGAGGTTAACGAAGAAGAAACGGGAGAGAACTGAAGGGCTTGGGGGCGGCTAGGTTAGGGAAATATGTATAATGCGAAAATTTCTCAGACAAAAGCCTTATATAGGCCACATGTCTGAGGTAATCTGGACCGTCCATTCTATAGAGATCAACGGCTCTCACTGATGCTACTAAAATGACGTCGTGTCGTTACAAATGAGACCAAAATCAAGACCCTTAGATCAAATCAAACGGTTGGCTCAGATCTAGTCTCTCATAATTCAAAAGTTAAATAACTCTTCTTATCGTTTCAACCGTTAGATCAAACCTGACGGACGATCGAGATCATTTGAACCCTAATGTCCTGGACCGGTCCTTTGGGCCAATACATCTGGGCCTTTTAATTCAATTCCATTGGCCCAATCTTATTATACCCTCTATTTGTTTTTGTATTTTCTGATCTTAATCATTTTTATGTATTTTCTTTTATACTTTTTTTTCTTTTCTTTTATGGAATATTATAAAAAATCTAATTTCCTATTTAACCTAATTATTTAGTATTTTTTTTTGCAATTTTGCTACTATTTTTCTCTAATTTCCACTATTGAAAACTATTTTTTGCTAATTTTCTTCTTTAAACTAATTAATTAAAATAAGATAATTGCCTAGCCTAATTTTTTTGATTTTTCTAATTTCTACTTATTCAAACACATAAAGTATAGCTAATTTCAAACAAAGCAAGTAATTGCACTCAAAAAACATATTTATTTTGATTTTGGAATTATTTGCCCGGTGCAAAAATCACGTGCTCACAGCTGCCCCTCTTTGCTCGGGAACACGAAGAGTTTCAGTGAAAAGACAAGTGAGCAGAAATGATACATTTTTGCACGTTGACACATTCCGTGAAAGCATTTTTGAAAACCTTTTGACCGCACCCTGCTTTAGAGGCTGCCTACATATCCTGGGCTAAACAGGAATCAGGTCAGTGTAGTTCGGGAAGGTCTGGCAGTTTAAAAACTACCAGACTCACTGTTGCATTGACACTGTCGAGACCTGCTGACTTACTCCTTATTACACCGGGGGGAGAAATGTAAAATGAAGAAGCTATTTTAAGCTATGATCCTACAATTACAATTGTTCCTGATCTAGCTTTTGCTTTTCTTCCTTTTTTCTTGATTTTCTTCGATGCCGACTCTCCTTTTTGTTGATTTTCTTTGATGCCGACTCTCTTTTTCGTTGATTTTCTTTGATGCTGACTCTCTTTTTTGTTGATTTTCTTTGATGCTGACTCTCTTTTTTGTTGATTTTCTTTTCTTGTTTTCCCCTCTTTTTTTGATTTTCAATGGTACTTCTTGTCCTCGAGCTGAAACCTGCTCAAAACAAAACAACAAACTTTTCCCTTTTTTTTTTCTTTTTCTGCCCCGGTATGGGCTTTTAGCTATATAAACCGTAACTTGCAGAAATGTATTCCCGTGTTTCGAAGGTGGGCACCTAACAGAAATTAAACGTGCAATGCGATGCGGAAAAGTATTCCCGTATTCGAAGGTGGGCACCTAACAGAAATTAAACGTGCAATGCGATGCAGAAAAGTATTCCCGTATTCGAAGGTGGGCGCCTAACAGAAATTAAACGTACAATGCGATGCAGAAAAATATTCCCGTATTCGAAGGTGGGCACCTAATAGAAATTAAACGTGCAATGCGATGCAGAAAAATATTCCCGTATTCGAATATGGGCACCTAACAGAAATTAAACGTGCAATGCGATGCAGAAAAATATTCCCGTATTCGAAGGTGGGCACCTAACAGAAATTAAACGTGCAATGCGATGCAGAAAAATATTCCCGTATTCGAAGGTGGGCACCTAACAGAAATTAAACGTGCAATGCGATGCAGAAAAATATTCCCGTATTCGAAGGTGGGCACCTAACATAAATTAAACGTGCAATGCGATGCAGAAAAATATTCCCGTATTCGAAGGTGGGCACCTAACAGAAATTAAACGTGCAATGCGATGCAGAAAAATATTCCCGTATTCGAAGGTGGGCACCTAACATAAATTAAACGTGCAATGCGATGCAGAAAAATATTCCCGTATTCGAAGGTGGGCACCTAACGAAATTAAACGTGCAATGCGATGCAGAAAAATATTCCCGTATTCGAAGGTGGGCACCTAACAAAAACTAAACGTGCAATGCGATGTAGAAAAATATTCCCGTATTCGAAGGTGGGCACCTAACAGTAATTAAAAGTGCAATGCGATGCAGAAACATATTCCCGTATTCGAAGGTGGGCACCTAACAGAAATTAAACGTGCAATGCGATGCAAAAAAAAAAAAATATTCCCGCAGCCTGAGGACTGGGGAGTGGATTTTAAAGGATGTTACCTTCCTTTTTTTGGTATTTTCTTTTACCAATTATCTCTTCCCTGTGAATTTCTCCACTTATTCGGCAAACTTTCTCTTTTTGCGTTTTCTAATTTTCCACATTGGTCACATTAACTTTAAAGTGATCAGTGACAATTTGTTCCTGCATGAAACAAAATTTATTAGTTATAAACTGCTGGCAACTGCCATCTGCCGTCCCTGCTTCTTATTGCTTTCTTCTTTTTTGCTTTTCTCATGCTGTGTAATTTTCAACTGCTTATCCCTTGCAGACTCTTTTTGTATTTTCTCACTTTTCCCATTTTTGTTTTGTTTTCTTTCCTTTAGCCATGTTTTGCCAAGCTTCCTTATTTCCTTCCCAACTCTTCTTTCTTTCTGACCTAGT
This sequence comes from Nicotiana noctiflora, assembly GCA_032618575.1. Taxonomy (NCBI): domain Eukaryota; kingdom Viridiplantae; phylum Streptophyta; class Magnoliopsida; order Solanales; family Solanaceae; genus Nicotiana; species Nicotiana noctiflora. The sequence goes on from JASVEL010013606.1 coordinate 83,592, forward strand.
GTTGTTTCAGCTTTCGTTATCAGGAGCTGGTAGTTAGCTCTCAAAAGGTGAACAATTAAATGTAGAAAAATGAAAGAAAGGTAAGGGCATTTTGGAGAGATAATAGAACTTATCTGGGTATTTGCTAGCTGATTCCGCTGACCATACCATGTATTTAAACTCTGACCCAGTTCGTTCCAATCATTATTTTGTCTCCGAATTGTTTCCAACCCAAACCGATACTATTTTTTGCTTTTCTCTTTTCTGGTAGTCATCACGATCGCCCTACGGTGCCTCGAAAGGTTTTCACCAGTAGGACTCTCTCATTTATTCTCTCAACCTCACGGTCGTCTTACAGTGCCGGTTAAGGTTTTCACTGATGAGACTCTCTCATTTTATTTCTCTCAAACTCACAATCGCCTCACAGTGCCGGTTAAGGTTTTCATCGATGAGACTCTCTCATTTTTCATTTTTTATTTTTTCTTTTTGTATTTTGTTTTCTGTACCACAGGTATTATCCGATGTTTCGCTCCTCCTTCATTGCATTCGTTATCATTTCGGAATTGATCAGAAGGTCTTTCTTTGGACTGTAACGTGGCTTTTGGATGGGTTGAGAAAGAAAGGTATAAAGGCTCAAAATCTCACGAGGGTTCAAAAATATTTACAACTCTCGAAATTATTAAACATAACTTCTGCCCCAGTTTCAATATGTGGGGAATTTTTGGATTTTTTCTTTATTGTGACTGAACCTCATAGAGGCTGCCTACGTACCCTTTCGGGATCAAGTCAGACGTAGTACATCCAACTTCATTAGTTAGATGGATTTCTTTTTGACTTTTCCCGATTTCTTTGTCTTTTTCTCTTTTTTTTTCATCATTTTTCATCATCATCATTTTTTTTTGTCATTTTTCATTCAGTCAATTTCGATCTTATTGTGCTAAAAGAGATTTCGAGAGAGGGATATGAAAGAATATATTCATTAAGGCTCAAAGGGGGTTGTCAATGGATAAAGTGTTTGGATAGAGAATAAAATGCCTTCGCCATTTCAATTCCAAAATCACAACAAAATACAAAACACATAATTGAAAAGGAATCATACATAGTATCTTTTGACTATATCTGAATTGATAGCAGTCTCTACGTACTTTCCTTCAACATCTATTAAATATAATGCCCCATTGAACAACACCCGTGATAACACAAATGGTCCTTGCCAATTTGGCGCAAACTTGCCTTTTTCCTCGGCCCAATGCGGTAAGATACGCCTCAATACAAGTTGTCCGACTTCAAACTTTCTAGGTTGTACCTTCTTATTGTATGCTCTGGCCATTCTTCGTTGATACAACTGCCTATGGAAAACTGCGGCCAGCCTCTTCTCATCAATCAAACTCAATTGTTCCAACCGAGCCTTTACCCATTCATCGTCATCTATCCCAGCTTCAGCTATGATCTGTAATGACGGTATTTCTACTTCTGCGGGTATAACAGCCTCCGTTTCATACACCAGTGTGTAAGGTGTGGTTCCGATAGAAGTACGCACTGTCGTGCGGTAACCCATGAGAGCAAAGGGTAGCTTTTCATGCCATTGCCTGGATCCTTCCACCATCTTCGGGAGAATCTTCTTAATATTCTTATTCATCGCTTCCACTGCACCATTCACCTTTGGCCTGTAAGGTGTGGAATTGCGGTGTGTGATCTTAAATCTCTCGCAAACTTCCGCCATGAGATGACTGTTTAGATTGGCTCCATTATCTGTGATGATCACCTTGGGAATTCCAAATCGGCATATAATATTCTCATGGACAAAGTCCACCACCGCTTTCTTAGTTACTGCCTTGAACGTCTTCGCTTCAACCCACTTGGTGAAATAATCAATTGCAACCAAAATAAACCTATGCCCATTGGAAGCGGCTGGATCTATCGGGCCGATAACATCCATGCCCCAAGCGACAAAGGGCCAAGGTGCAGACATTGTATGCAACTCATAAGGCGGGGAGTGGATCAAATCTCCATGTACCTAGCATTGGTGGAATTTCTTTACATACTGATACAATCATGCTCCATAGTTAGCCAATAATACCCAGCTCTCAAAATCTTCTTTGCCAGGACATATCCGCTTATGTGGGGTCCATAGGCTCCGGCATGTACTTCAATCATGATTTCATCTGCTTGTTGTGCATCCACACACCTCAACAACCCTAGATCTGGTGTTCTTTTGTATATAACTCCTCCACTGAGGAAAACTCCGTTAGCTAAACGCCTGATGGTTCTCTTCTGATCTCCGGTGGCCTGCTCCGGGTATTTGCCAGCTTTCAGGTCTTCCCTGATGTCATGATACCACGGTTCTCCATCCAATTCTTCTTCTACAACAAAGCAATAAGCATTTTGATCACGAACTTGGATCTGGAGTGGATCTATATATGTTTTGTCAGGATGATGCAGCATAGAGGATAGTGTGGCCAAAGCATCTGCGATCTCATTGTGCATTCTTGGGATGTGCTTGAACTCTATAGACTGGAATCTTTGGGACAACTCGTGAAAACAATACTGGTAAGGTATCAATTTCAAATCTCGTGTCTCCTATTCTCCCTGGATTTGATGTACCAAGAGATCCGAGTCACCCATGACCAAAATCTCTTGAATACCCATGTCAATTGCCATCCTTAATCCCAAGATGCACGCCTCATATTCGGCCATGTTGTTGGTACAGAAAAATTGGAGCTGAGCTGTGACGGGATAGTGTTGACCCGTACCTAAAATGAGTACCGCCCCGATACCAACGCCCTTGCTGTTGACGGCTCCGTCGAAGTACATTTTCCATCCTGGTCTCTCATCTTGCTCCATTTCCTCAACAATCATTGCCTCCTCATCCGGAAAGTACGTCTTCAATGGTTCATACTCATCATCCACCGGATTCTCAGCTAAGTGGTCTGCAATAGCTTGTGCCTTCATCGCCGTACGAGTCACATAGATAATGTCAAATTCTGTGAGCAGAATCTGCCATTTAGCAAGTCTTCCTGTAGGCATAGGCTTCTGAAATATGTACTTCAGATGATCCAGTCGTGATATCAAGTATGTGGTATATGCTGACAAATAATGCTTCAATTTCTGGGCTACCCAGATCAATGCACAACAAGTTCTTTCAAGTTGAGTATATTTCACCTCGTAAGATGTAAACTTCTTACTGAGGTAATATATGGCTTGTTCTTTCTTGCCTGTCTCGTCGTGCTGACCCAGTACACAACCAAAGGAGTTATCAAGCACTGTCAGATACAAAATCAGAGGTCGCCCTGGTTCTGGAGGAACTAACACCGGAGGATTGGCCAAATATTCCTTGATCTTGTCAAAGGCTTCCTGACACTCGTCGGTCCATTTCACCTGCTGCATCTTTCTTCAACAACTTGAAGATCGGCTCACACGTTGATGTCAATTGAGCGATGAATCGACTAATGTAATTCAACCTTCCTAGTAAACTCATTACCTCCTTCTTGTTCTTCGGCGGAGGTAGACTTTGGATAGCCTTGATCTTTGATGGATCTAGTTCAATACCTCGCCGACTCACTATAAACCCCAGTAATTTCCCTGAAGGTACTCCAAAGGCGCACTTCGCAGGATTGAGCTTTAAATTGTACCTCCGAAGTCTTTTGAAAAACTTTCTCAAATCTCTCACATGATCAGGTTGCTTTTTGGACTTTATGATGACATCGTACACATACACTTCCATTTCTTGATGCATCATATCGTGGAACATTGTGGTCATTGCCCTCATATAAGTTGCCCCGGCATTCTTCAATCCAAACGGCATTACTCTGTAACAATACGTTCCCCAAGGTGTAATGAAGGCAGTTTTCTCAGCGTCTTCTTCGTCCATCAGGATCTGGTGATAGCCGGCATAACAGTCCACAAATGAACCGATTTCATGCTTAGCGCAATTGTCGATCAATATGTGAATGTTTGGCAATGGGAAGTCATCCTTCGGACTGGCTTTGTTGAGGTCTCTATAATCTACACACACTCTGGTTTTTCCATCTTTCTTTGGGACCGGCACAACATTTGCCAACCAGGTGGGGTATTTGGTGACTCGTATGACCTTTGCCTCAAACTGCTTATTCACCTCCTCTTTTATCTTTACACTAATATCCGTTTTGAATTTCCGCAACTTTTGCTTTACCGGCCAGCATTCAGAATAGATAGGCAACTTGTGTACCACCAAGTCAGTGCTAAGTCTGGGCATGTCATCATAGGACCAGGCAAAAATGTCCTTAAACTCATGTAACAACCTTATCAATTCATCCCTGAGGGGTGCCTCCAAATGGACACTAATCTTTGTTTCTCGGACATTATCTTCGCTCCCCAAATTTACAGATTCTATATCACTCAGATTCGGTTTGGGTTTTTCCTCATATTGTTTCATGTCCTTGCTTATTTCCTCCAGGGCTTCCTTATCCTCACATTCTATCTCATTATCTTCCTCAATTTCTTGTATGGTAATGTGACTGTCATAAATGGGTCTAGAATCCTTCACGCATGACATGGCATCAGAATCAACACATGCAGAACTGTACAAAAGGAAAAATAAAGAAAAATAAGGCAAAAAGTGACGAAAAGGAAAACTACATTTCATTGATAAAAAGAATGAACAAAGTTCGGGATACATTTTGATTTTCTTTTCATGAAGGGGATGTGAGAACTATAAAAATAACAATTTTGGGAAAGCAACGATGAAATTTCGGAGCTAACTACCAAGACTCCTTCCTGATAGGGAAAGGAGTGGCTTCCCAATTATTTAACATGATTTCAGGTCCCACAAACTGCACATCCATTTTGCTAGTGCCTTCCCCACTTCAACCATATTCACATCCCCAAATATCTTCTCAAAACTCAGAATTTCTTCATCAGGTCGGGTCTCGATGTACTTTGTCACAGCAGATGTCCAATATTTTGTACCAGGCTTGATGAAGGTGTCGGATAGTTTGGGTATAGGCTTAGGCAAGGTCCAATTCTTTTTGGCTTTGGAGGCTCTCTGGATGTCGGCAAAGGTGGGTTTGAACCCTAAGCCGAAAGTACCTTTGTTTTCTGGAAGCTGAACCGGTTGAATAACTCCTTGCAATGCTTTGCCCAATCCCTTTCCTGGCGCAAACCCGTTTTTGAGCATTTCCTTGGCCACCATCACAGCAGTTGGTGCCACCATAGGGATCGACAACTTCTCCCCTTCAGCAATTCTATTTACCACAATGGCATCTGTCACTTGGTAGACCCAAGGACCCCTATCTCCGTCAGTATCATCAAATGGTGTCACCATATTGCAGGCATTCTCTTCTCCATGTACCACGATTTCCTGTTGTTCCCACTCGAATTTGACCATCTGGTGTAAAGACGACGGTACTGCCTTGCCTGCGTGGATCCAGGGTCGGTCTAGCAATAAATTATATGACACGGCAATGTCGAGCACCTGGAATTCCATAGTAAAATCCACAGGACCAATGGTCACCTCCAGAATAATGTCTCCCAATGTGTTTTTACCTCCACCATCAAATCCTCTCACATTTATACTGTTCTTCCGGATTCTATCCGGACTGACGTTCAGCTTCCCCAAAGTTTATAGTGGGAAAATGTTAGCGCTTGATCTGTTATCTATCAACACTCTGGTTACTACCGACTCTTCGCTTTTTACCGTAAGGTAGAGCGCCTTATTGTGCTCGGTTCCTTCAACAGGCAATTCCTTATTTGAGAATGTGATCCTATTAGACTCGAAGATCTTTCTGGTAATCTTTTCTAGGTGGAAAACTGAGATCTTTTTTGGAACATGAGCCTCGTTCAGTATCTTCATCAGAGCCTTCCTGTGTTCTTCTGAGTGTATTAACAAAGATAGCAAAGAGATCTGCGCAGGGGTCTTCCTTAGCTGCTCAACTACAGAATAATCATGTGACTTTATCTTTTTGAGGAATTCCTTCGCCTCTTCTTCTGACACTGGATTCTTTAACTGGTTCTCTTTCACTGTTTTCATTCTTCTCAACTCTTCTGGGGCAAAGCACCTCCCAGACCGAGTCAGACCGTGGGTTTCATTAATTTCCCCAGACACCTCTTTTCCTTTATGAATCACTGCTACCTTGTTGTAATTCCAAGGTACAGTCTTTGTGCTCACTACCGACATCTGCACCACCGGTCTTATGATTACTGGTTCCACACTAGCGCCTTTTACAGTCATTATCGTCTTCACGCCTGGTACTACAACTTTCAAACCCTCCACCACTACCAGCTTTTTTGCTGGTTCTTCAACAATCGCTTTTTCTTTCTCGGCTTCCTTTTCTGTTCTGCCACTTGCCTTTATCATCATAACAGCCTGAGACGGCTTCCGACTGCTCTCACCCTGCACCAATTCTATCATGTGTGTTTCATGGTGAATTGGCAGCGGGTTTTGAGTGATGTTTGGAGCTTCTGAGCTTGAACTTCAATTCTCCGATCGTTAATAACATCCTGGATGGCATTCTTCAGTTGCCAACACTTTTTAGTAACATGGCCTGGCATTCCCGAACAATACTCACACCTAACAGATTGATCAAAGTTTTTCGGGGGTGGGTTTGGAACTTTAGGTGCAACCGGGCTCAACATCCCCAACTCTTTCAATCTATGATAAATGCTGGTATATGATTCCCCCAATGGGGTGAATGTTTTCCTTGCTTTATTTCTCCATTCTGAGTCAGGCCTGGGCCTGTTTGGGTTTCTGTAGGGTTTAGAAGTGGGGTATGTGTTTTGGGTGTGGTAAACATTGTGTGGGGCTTGGGCTTTCCACACATGTGGTGGTGGTGGTGAGTAGGTTTTGGCTTATGGGTGGTGGTAGTGTGGGACTGTTGTTGGGTAGGATAGTGGCGGCGGGTTATATGTGGTTGGTGTGTTGTGTGGGTTTGGTGGGTAAGATGGTGGTGGTGGGTTATACGGGGTTGATGTGTTTGATGGGTATTGGTGGTAGGGTCTTGGTGGGTGGTGATGCGGGTTACGGTTCCATGGCCTGCTCTCTACAGTTGCTACCTCTTCCTTTTTCTTCTTTCCCATTGCTCCTCCGTTTCCAGTCTGTATTGCTTGATTTGTGGCCTTAATGGCCGAAAAACTCATGATTTTATTTATTTTCAAACCTTTCTCCACAAAGCTTCCCATCTTCACGACTTCATTGAAACTTTTTCCAATCGCCGACACTAAATGACCGTAATATGTAGGCTCCAAAGCCTGTAGGAAACAATCCACCATATCTCCTTCCTTCATCGGTGGATCTACTCTTGCAACCTGCTCCCTCCATCTGAAACCGAACTCCCTGAAGCTTTCCCCTGGCTTTTTCTCCATCTTTGTAAGGGATAGTCTATCATGTATGATTTCTAGATTGTATTGAAAGTGATTTGCAAAGGCTTGCGCAAGATCATCCCAGACGAACCACCTTGTATGATCTTGTCGGGTATACCACTCTAAAGCCGAACCACTTAGACTCTGGCTGAAATACGCCATCAATAGTTCATCCTTGCCTCCTGCACCTCTCATTTTGCTACAGTATCCCCTGAGTTGGGCCACCGGATCTCCATGTCCGCTATACATATCGAATTTTGGCAACTTAAATCCAACGGGAAGTTGCACTTCAGGGAATAGACATAAATCCTTGTAGGCCACACTCACTTGCCCTCCCAATCCTTGCATATTTCGAAAGGCATTTTCCAGACTTTTCACCTTTCTGGCCATCTCTTCTTGCCCTGCATTCTTGGCAATTCTCTCTTCACTCGTCTCTATCAGCGGAGCATGAGACTCGTGTTGTCGGAAAGTTGGTTCGGGAGGGTAGTAATGAGGATCCTGTATGTGGAACATCGGTTCACTAGATGATTTGTGCATAGCAGCGGGCGGAGGTGCCACATACACTGGAGCAACTTGGGGTATGTGAGGTGGTGCTTGTTTTACTAGAGGTGGTGGTACTTTAGAAGTGGAGGCATAATAGTGAGGGTAATCAGGGTATGTGGAGGATGAATTCATTGTAGGTGGTTCAGGATTGGGGTTGGCTGGAGGGATGTATGTGGGATTGGCAGGGTAAGCTGGCAGGGGTTGACCTCTAGACCAGGCCTGGTACATTTCGTCCATCTGCTGCTTCAATTTGTACATTTCCTTCTTCATTCCTGCTACGTCTACAATCTCCTCTTCATGAGCAGGATCTACGATAGTTGCCTCAATTTCTTGGGACACAACTTTCGTCATTTTCTTGTATCTGGTGTTGTAAGGGTGGGTAGCCAGAATGCCAGTTGCCAATAAAATCTGAACTCACAAGCATCAACACCCATTAGTTGTTAGCGCATGAGAAAAATAAAATGCAACGACTTTAAAACAAACACGTTTTCCTCGAGTCGTCATGCATCATCCCGGCCGCTGCTCATTTGAACCAATCAATTCTTTTTCTTCTTTCTCTTTTTTTTCTTTTTTTTTTCTTCTTTTTTTTTCTTTTTTTTTCTTCTTTTTCTTTCTCTCATTTTTCTTTATTTCTTTTTTTTTTCTTTTTTTCTTTCTCTCTCTTTTTCTTGTCATTTCATAATTACGTTCCTATTTATTTGCTTATCGAAATTTGGAAGAAACGACATAAAGTAAAAGAAATGATAACAACACTTGATTTCCATTGATAATTCAAAACATTGATTACAAGGTGATGTTGTAAAAGAAAATATATAAAAAGATGATGCATGCCATATGAATACATTAATGCTCCTAATGCCCGTGAGACGTCGTTCGGTCTTGCCCGCCTATATGCTAATCCCCTTTGGAGCCTATCTAGGTCAGACATGACTTGTTGCACGAAGAACTTCACTGCTGATACAAAGCTTCCTCGAGACATATTTTCACACAGTTGACTCTTTCGGGTGATGTATTGGGCAATGCGAACAATCTTCTCTCGAATGACCCCCTTTTCTTGCAGCAATCGGCTTATTTGTTCAGTACGAGCATCCAAGGTATGTTGGTTATCTTTCTGCACTTGCTGCAACTCCAATTATTATCTAGCCATAGTTGTGTAAAAATGCTCTCTCTCTTCTTCAAGATCCTTGATAATCTTGTTACTTTTAACCGTGGCTGAAATTATTTTCTTTCTAAGCTGAGCTACCTCAAAATCGTGCTTATCTTGTAATTGCCGAACCAACTTGGCTCTTTCCTCGGCATCTCTGTCTATTTGCTTCCGAGCCCTGACTAATTCCTTTTCAACCTTGTCCAAGTCAAAGCTGTAGTCATTTACTTTGCGCCGGAGAATCTCAATTAATTTCTAATCCCGGGCTAAGCGGACCGGGGTCTCAGATGCAATTTTCATTTGAGTAATCTGAGCCTTCAATATTTCATTTTCTTTCCTCAGTTGTTTCTTCTCTCCTTCATCAGATGCTGCCTGTAAAGCACTTTCAAAATGGAGCCAACAAGCTGATTTTGGCCTTGTATTCTTTTTCTTTGGCCTCCCAGTTCTGATTCTCCTTGGATTGCTCTATCAAATCTTGCAAGTGAGGTCTTTTTGAAAGACGTTCGTGCTCAACACCTCGTCGGTACCATGTGGAGTATCCAGACGGCATTTCTCCCCTAGCTCTATTCTGCACACAAGTATCAATTTTCAAGTTTTGGCACTCATTCCAGATTTGCCGGATCTTCGCTTCCGGGAATTGCCCATCCAGACCAATTTCTACAGCTTGCGAACTGAGGTCCCCATCTCTCGGAATAATTTGACATCTACCCAACTGTCGCAGGGCGCTGTATGGGGCATAAGGTTGGATGCTTTTCAAGCCCATGATCAAAAATGGCGATCCTTCCGTCGGCATATACATTACCTCGTCAAGAGGTAGCCAATCATACGTCCAATCGATCTGGCCATCAGTTAATGATCGAAGATACAAAATCCAATCTTTGACTCCCTCCGGCAATTTTACTTCTTTTGTTCTCGTACAGAATTCTTCCAAACATGTTCGTTCAGCCGAACCATAACTTGAGAACGAAGGATGATGGCATAGATGTTCAATTAACCAAATTTGCAAGATCAAATTACACCCTTCAAAGAAGTTGGCTCCCGCTTTGCACGCAGTCAGAGCACGGTAGATGTCAGCTACAATCATTGGGGCTAGAGTACAATTGTCTTGTACTATCAGTGTGCTAGCTACCCCGGCAACCTTTATGCTGATATGTCCATCGGAAATATGACAATTCCGAGAAATGCCACTAAGAATGCAAACCTCCGGTGCTCCTCCCATTTTGCTCGGTTGGACTTGCAACATAACTTGTTCGTGGGGTCATTGAAACCCCCAATGTGCCCATACCTACTATAGATGAAGTTTAAGGAGCAAAATCCGTTGGCTAGATCTTCGTTGTGAACATTCCTGGCAATTTTCAAAGAGTCCAGAAAATGATGCACCGTTACCGTCCTTGGAGATACCGGGTATTTTCCTTTTAACGGAACCTCAACCTTCCCGATATAGAAAGCAATTTCCTCTAGAGTAGGGGTGAGATCAAAATCTGCGAAATGCAATACATTGTGTGCCGGATCCCAAAATGTGACCAACGCTCTAATCACGTCGCCTCGAGGGATTATGTCCAATAACCCCGTAAGATCTTTCAAGTAACCTTTGACCCAGTCCTGACCATCTGATCCCATGTCTTGCCACCACAGTTTCAGCTCCAAAGGGATTTTATTTAAGGAGAAATGTTCATTCATCATTGTGCTCGTCCTGCACATTTATTAAGGCGATTTTATTTAGAGAAAAGGAAAAAGAAAAATCTTTTTCAATGCAAGTTTTCATTTTTTGAAAGAAATATGGTTTTCGAAGTGGCCATTTTTGCCAAAACGGCCTTCCGGTGTCCTTTCGGAACATTCGGCCGTTTTCAAAAATAGCAATCACCTCGATTATTTGCAAAGGAAAATCTTTTTGGTCTTTTTGAAAAGTGTGGTTGGACCCATTTAAGGGTTGCCTACGTATCTCACCTAATGGCAAGAATCAAACCTGCGTAGTTCGGTCAGATTATTTGACCAATTATTTCAACAAAAATTGTTCCACCCTTTTTTTTTTCAGATTTTCAAATTTTCGGATACCTATTTTCTATAACTTTTATTTTCCTCTCTTTTTTTTTCTTTTTCAATAATTTTTCTAACCTCGGGTTTTTCGCCAATCCGCATAACGATCAAGGACAAAAAAATGCAACACATAACATGCTCGGTCTTTTCCAATACCAGGTCACCTGTCCTAGACGGACCCAACCCCTGTGTTGAGTCCCCTAAGTCAGATATGATGCAAATAATCGTCCTAGACCTATGTTCAAAATCTTACAGTTTCATAGGATGCTAGACCGTGTACCCGAGCGGACAACTCGAATCGAGGAGGGGGCTACGTACCGGTGACTCGCGGAGTCAATCGGCTTTGTAACTTATCCGGCCTCTATTTTCTTAATTTAGGGTGACTTTAACAGAAAGGGGAGTCTCAACCAGTAAGCACATCCCCGGGGGTGAAGAGAGAAAGGTTTTCGGCACAATTTTTATATACAATCCACATAATATCAAAACGATAAAGCACATAGCATGTTGTTCAAATCATATAATGAAGTCAAACAATATCGCGAACGGAAATTCTTAAGAGCTCGAGTTCTTAAACCCTGAAACCGAAGTTTGGGGTTGGGATCCCCAGCAGAGTCGCCAGAGCTGTCACACTTCCCTTTTTACTACCCCACATTTGGGAAATAAGCATATAAATACGCTCGTAGGGTATACCCCGACGCTCAGATATCCGAAATGGATAAAATAACGTAAGGGAAGGAGTTTTTCCAATTAAAGGACAATCGGTTCGGGATTTTATTGAGATTAATCAGAGTCGCCACTTGGGAAAGATAATGGTGTCCCAAGTCACCGGTTAATCCCGAATCCGAGGAATTTGACTCTTAAAAATGTCCGCGAAGCAAAGATCCGGATAAGGAACTCGTTAACCCGGGAGAAGGTGTTAGGCATTCCCGGGTTCCGTGGTTTTAGCACGGTCGCTCAGTTGTCATTCCCGACTCTTATTTGACTTAACATAGATTTTAACAACATATAGTGCTTTTTACTTAAATATTATTTTTATGGAATTTGTGGCATTGCGAAAACACGCCTCGAGTCACACCGCAACCAGTACGCCTGTGACTTTCGGTGTATTTCATCTTTGCCGGGATTTGGATTTGAGTTGCACCAAGTGCACACTCATATAAAAGAAAGTATATTAAATCGTTCCCTAAGTATGTCTATCGGATTTTCAAATCTTTGTGAGAGGCTATGGAATTCGCTATTAGCCTTCCCGAGTCTAATTGTATTGAACCATTACTAAAAGGGGCCCCCGCTTGTTTAACGGTGGGCGAGGCTCGTCCCAATTTAATTTTAAAGTCTCAACCCTAAGAGGTGTATACTATGTTTTTCTATTTGTGTTTTTTCCTTAGCCGTGCTTGATACTAGGCATTCCAGGCCCGTCGGGTTTCTATTATTCAATGGGGCCAGGTCTTCTTTTCACTAAACATACGTTTGAACTGCCCAGGTCTTCGAGACCCACGCTGTTTTTGGACTTCTGCTCGCCGGCCCAATTGGCTTCATATAGAGATTCATGCCCATAACACACATTGGGCCCAAACTAAATAACAATGGTAACAATTGAAGTAAAGAACAAAGATACACATTTGAAATAGAAGGCACTTTTATTTATTCAGTAAAGGGAAATCAATACATCAATTCATCAGACATCAACTATAAATCAATTATTTGTTACCATAAACTAGAACTAACAGACTGCTTCTTCTTCTTACACTAGCGTTTGAGGTTAATACTGAATCTGAGAAGACGATTTGATTATATAGGAAAACTTGAAGAATGATTAAGCTAATTAACTACGGATCTGGACTAACTGATTAACTACACACGTATAATTACATTACTAGTTTCATTATGAGCTAAGCATTTTAACATTACAAGTATGGTTCTAGTTAAGTTGTATCAATACCCGTAAATGAATAGCTCAGAGACTTATGCATAATTATGCTACTGATTTCATTGTGACTTGTTTTATCACCAGATTATTAGCCTAAATCATGATTGAATCACTGTTTGATCTAGCGTTCCCTATTTTTGAAGCTTATCTATGTTTAAATGACATCTAATATGATTATGATTTATGAATCTACTGTCAGTGAGTGACCACCGGTTTTGAAACTATTGTTAACTAACCCATGTTTTAAAATCTATTACCTAATTAAGCTAAGTGATGCACTACCTACACTACTCGATTATCATTATACTACTACTATTAGACTAGCTATTACATCTTTTGTGTTTGTTTTTCTACTACTATAGACTACTACAATGGAATAAGCTACAAACTTAAACTAATAAACTAAACTACTACTACACAACAACATATAATCAAATCCGGAGCTTTATTTTTATTTCAACAACTCATGATTACAGCTTCAAGTGAAAGGGTAGTGTACCTAAATCAAAGTAGAGAAAGCCGATGAGTTCTAAGGGGAAATGGAAGCAAATAATCAGCAATAGACTCAACAGCAATGCAACAGTGGTAGAAGATCCACGAAAACAGAACACCACAGCCAAACAGCAAATAGAAATCCCACAACAAAGGCCAATAGAAACCCAGATCAGTTTTGAGCAAGGAACCCCAAAAAACCAGAAGAAATTAACCCAAGTTCTCGATCAAAATACCAGAAACACTACTGTTCTCTTGCTATATTTTAACTCTGAAACTTTATATTCAAAAGTCAGCCCTTAATACACTCTTTTTGAGAGTATATATAGGCATGGGAATGGGCTGAAACTTGGGGAGAAAGTCTGGGATTAAATCCCACTTCTCCCCCTCTTAAAATTGTAAAAAATTCACTTAGACCCCAAATTATGTTAACAGAAACCCTTCCAGCATGTGCTGGAAGGTTCCAAAGATTCCTTTTATGGGTCTTTTACCAATGTAGCCCTAAGGGTTAAAGATTTTTACAGATTTCCCATTTTAGGGAGACTATTATACCCTTAAATCTCTGCAAAATTGCAGAAATCAGGGGTACAAATGACTCTTACCCTCTTATGTTTCAAACTATTCACTATTTTACCTATTTGGTTTCCAATTATGCCCCTAAGGACACTGCTAATTTACCCGACCTACCTAGGTCAGATTTCAGCATTTGGGGACTTTATTTAACTAGTAGCCAGCCCTTGCATTGGTATTTAAGGGCTGGCCAGTTCTACTTTAGAGAACTATTCCAATTTTAACCCATTTTAACTTAGTTCCAGCTAATTAAGACCAATTTATTTCAATTTTAAACTAATTGAAGGACTAGCCTTCTTTATTATTGGAATTAACTATTTAAAAGCTAGCCAGTCTCAAGTTGAGACTTAGCTTGGGTATTAAACTTAATTGCTGAACATAGGCTGGGCCTAAGCCTTTGCAGGCTTGGCCACCTTAGTGTTCAGGGCCCAAAAGAGAGCCTGGGCAAGTCTGCATTTGCAAACTTAGCCATCTTGCACAACCAGCCCCTTTTCAGGTGGACTGATGTGTTAGGGCCTTATAGAATTGGTCAACCTTTTGCAAAGTTGACCACTATTAGGCCAATTATTGCTTAATAACCTATTTTGTTCATTTTAAGGTCAATTAAACTAAATTCCAGGATTAACCTGCTTAATTAAAGCAATCTGACTGTTTAACTAATGGCCAGTCTCAAGTTGAGACTTAGCCTGGGCAAATGAAGCCCAATTACTGAACATAGGCCGGACTAAAGTCTTTGCAGACTTAGCCACCTAAGGTTCAGGGCTCAAACAGAGCCTGGGCCAGTCTGCATTTGCAGACTCAACCCATTTTGACACAATTAGCCTACTTAAGTGTTGGCCAATGTGTGACAGACCTAATAGAGTAAGTCAATTGCAAAATTGACCACTCTTGGTCACTTATTTAACTAATAGCCTATTTTTGTGATTTTCTGTTTTAACCTATTTAAAAACTAGCCACTTTATGAATCCTAGCACTAACAGCTATAACCAATTCCCCTAAGGTTAATGAATGTTAATCACATAACCATACCAACAAGAACTACTGAAAACTTAGTTATTTCAACATGTTTTTGCATACAGAGTCACACAAGACCAAACAAATGCATCAATCAACCGAAACTCAGAAAGGGAAGTTTGATATGGTTGAATTTTAGTTAATCAATTGATACTATCCAATTCATGTGACAAAGTATCAAACTCATGTTAATCTAGCCTTAGTTACCACTAGCTCAGGTCAGATGACAATTGACAAGCTTCAAAACTTTAATGGTTCATGGCATAGGCACATAGAAGCATAGACTCTCACAAAGCAGTCAACATGGTTCAACTAGACAGAAACCAAATATTGGTAGAGGACAAAGGAGAGGAAAGATATCAGGTTCAAATCTTCAAATCAAGTATCAGAATCACAATCCAAACATAGTATAAGACATGAATAAACAGTGACTAGATAACTAATCATGTAAAGAATCGTGGAGAAAGGAACGGTCATGCTATGGAAAGTTAACAAGTCCAGAATCATAATACATAGCAGGACGAAAAGGAAAGAAATCGAACATGATTGAGACATACAAATCAGAAGAAAGACATGAGGATGAACAAGTTAAAGGCACTGGAGCTACAGAAGATGAAGAAGCACAAGGAATAAAGAAATAAACAAAACATCAAGACGACAGATACAAAACGAAGGAAAGCATGAACAGGTGAAAGCAAGTAAAATAAAACCCTAAAATTAACATGCGAGAACAGATAAGACATGTAGAAGAGATATCAAAAAGCCAACTGAGAAAAGCGACACAGGAAAGATAAACTACAGAAACATGAGAACATAACCAAACAAAACCAAATCATGGACAAAAGTGTTAAACAAAAACAAAAGAGAAGCAAGTACCAAAACCCTATGACTAACATGTGAAACACACAATCAGAGAAGACATAAGAAGCATGCAAAAGTAAGGAAAACATAGATCAAACAATAAAGAGCAAAGAGAACAAGAAAAGGGGAAGGTACTTAGCTTGGCGGGGTCTGTCCCCCAAGCTTTCCTATTTCTTTCTTTTTCCACTCTCTCTCAGACTCTTTCAGACCCCTCTTATTCCTTTGTCTTCTTCTTTTTGTTTTTTTTGTTTTTTCCTTTTCTCAATTTCTTTCTGGTTTTCTGTTGTTAAGCTTCAAGACGAAGCCTTTTGGGGTTTCTGAGTTTGTGGGGGTGTTTGGGTAGGGTTAAGGTTGGGTCTTTGGGAGGTTCGAGTTTTGGAGTCGCCGGAGTTAGGTTTCCGGCGACAATTTTTGGTATATTCGAGACGCTCCAGTGAGATTCGAAGGGTGTGGGTGGTATGGTTGAATAGATCAGGGGAAGGGGGATCGAATGGCTTTTGTTTGGGGTGGGTTCTCATTGTTTGGTGGTCACCGGCGAAGTTCCGGCGACTGGTGTTTCAGAAGAAATGGTCTGTTTTCTCTAGGGCTTTGATGTACAAGAAGGAGAAGAAGGAGGAAAAGAAAAGAGAATAGAGTAAGAAGGCCGGCGACCACCATGGGAGGTGGTGGCCGCCATGGCTGTTTAGGGTTCAAACGAGGTTAACGAAGAAGAAACGGGAGAGAGGAGAAGGGCTTGGGGGCGGCTAGGTTAGGGAAATATGTATAATGCGAAAATTTCTCTGATAAAAGCCTTATATAGGCCACATGTCTGAGGTAATCTGGACCGTCCATTCAATAGAGATCAACGGCTCTCACTGATGCTACTAAAACGACGTCGTGTCGTTACAAATGAGACCAAAATCAAGACCCTTAGATCAAATCAAACGGATGGCTCAGATCTAGTCTCTCATAATTCAAAAGTTAAATAACTCTTCTAATCGTTTCAACCGTTGGATCAAACCTGACGGACATCCGAGATCATTTGAACCCTAATGTCCTGGACCGGTCCTTTGGGCCAATACATCTGGGCCTTTTAATTCAATACCATTGGCCCAATTTTATTATACCCTCTATTTTGTTTTGTATTTTCTGATTTTAATCATTTTTATGTATTTCTTTTATACTTTTTTTTCTTTTATTTTATGGAATATTATAAAAAATCTAATTTCCTATTTAATCTAATTATTTAGTATTTTTTTTACAATTTTTCTACTATTTTTCTCTAATTTCCACTATTGAAAACTATTTTTTGCTAATTTTCTTCTTTAAACTAATTAATTAAAACAAGATAATTGCCTAGCCTAATTTTTTTTGATTTTTCTAATACTTATTCAAACACATAAAGTATAGCTAATTTCAAACAAAGCAAGTAATTGCACTCAAAAAACATATTTATTTTGATTTTGGAATTATTTGTCCGGTGCAAAAATCATGTGCTCACACATAACGGTAACCATCTTTGCTAATTCTTGCCTATTTTTATTTGGATCATAATATAAAATACCTCCGGTGACAGTGTTAATTCCAGGTTGAACTAGATTTGAACATGTACTATGGTTACCCGCATTATCTACACTTGTCCCCTCTAGCTGAGCTTTCATTTTGAAATATTTAACTTTTTCACTAGGGCGTGTTAGTATATGCCTAGTCAAACTACTCGTGCCACTATGGTCTCCAGTAAATTTATGCACCAACAATTTTTTACAATTATTACACTGAGCCTTATTTTGTTCTCTTATTTGAGTAAAGAATTTCCAAACTAATGATGTTTCTTGGCATTTAGAAGGTTGTCTACTAAAAGTAGGTGTTTCTACAGGTGGATCAGGCGGTGCATCAGTTGGGTTATTAACAGGACTAGTAGGTGTATCATCTAAATCCTGTTGGGTTTCATCAAAATCCGGTTGGCTTTCAAAATTTAAATTAGGATAAAGAGCATTCATAATTTCTTTATCTAATTGATCACCTGGTGTAATATTGTGGCAATATTCAGAATCCGTAAATTGAAAACAAGGTTTATCACTATCAAGAATAATTGGAGCAGCAAGACGGGTAACGGGATTAGGTCGGGGAACTGGGGGGAGGGTAGTTGGTTGACGACTACTTTCACCCATTTTAGCTTTTCCCTTACCACTAAACATTTTTTTCAAATAAAATGCCATATTAATTATAATTATGCAAACTAAAACACACAAAATATATTCTTAAAAATTAAGAATTGGAAAGAGTTTACCGAATTGCCAAACAACTTCTTCAAAATTGAAAATTGAAAATCGCTGAAAACTTGAATACTTCAATTAACCAACTTCACAAAATTTTAGAAAATAGCAATAATAATATAAGCAATTATATAAGAGAAATTGGATATAAATTGAGAGAGATTGAGATATATTGATGAACTGGTGAGTGAAAATGAAAGAATTAGGGGGTATTTATAGTTGAGAATTTGGAAAAAGTGTAATTATATAAAGTTTGGAGTTAAATTAAAGTTTGGGGGCCAATTGGCTATTTTTGAGAGTGCCAAACGGTCAAATTGGCTGCACCAATGGCTATTTCTTAAAATTTGACTGTTTGGCCTTTCTTTTAAAAAAAATTACCGTTGGAACCGGCCTATGCCTGCTAGGCCCGCAAGGACTGGCCCAGGCCCGCTACCCGGTCCTGGGCTTCGCCGTCCCGGGCTCGTGGCCCGCCACGGTCTTAAAAGCACATATAGGCCCGGCACACCAGGACTGACCCACCAGGCCCGCCAAGCACGCGGACCCGGTCTGGGCCCGATCTAGGACCGGCCCACAGTGCAGTCTTACTCTGGCCTAGCACTTCCCTTATAGCAAGGTCACTCGCATCACACATAATTTCAAATGGTACGGACCAATCAAGTGCCACAATAATGAGAGCATACACCAATTTCTTTTTGAGTTCTTCAAATGCCCTGAGGCAAGCATCATCAAAGTTGAAAGTTACTTCTTTTTCGAGTGGCTTACATATGTGGTAGCAATTTTTGAGAAGTCTTTAATGAAGTGCCAATAGAAACCTGCGTGTCCAAAGAAACTCCGGACACCTTTCACTGAAATAGGTGGAGGTAATTTTTCAACCGCTTCCGCCTTTGCCTTATCAACTTCAATGCCACTACTAAATACTCTGTGACCCAAAAACGATGTCTTCTTGTACCATAAAATGACAATTTTTTTCAATTTAGTACCAGATTTGTTTCCTCACAATGGGCCAGTACCTTGCTTAAAAGCACTCATCAAAAGAAGACCCAAAAACTGAAAAATCATCCATAACCACGTCCACGAAATATTCCACCATGTCAGTGAAAATAGCCATCATGCACCTCTGGAAAGTGGTTGGTGCATTACAAAGACCAAACGACATTTGTTTGAAGGCAAAAGTACCATAAGGACAAGTAAAAGTGGTCTTGTCCTGATCCTCTAGGAATATGACAATCTGATTTTATCCCGAATAACCATAAAGGAAGCAATAATATTCATGCCCGGCTAATCTATCTAGCATCTGGTCAATGAATGGAAGTGGGAAGTGGTCCTTATGAGTTAATTTATTGAGCCATCTATAATCAATGCAGACTCTCCACCCTGTAACAGTGGGAGTAGGAATTAGCTCATTCTTCTCGTTCTCAACTACAATAATTCCTCCTTTTTTGGCCACACATTGAACTGGGCTGACCAAGTTGCTGTCAGAAATAGGAAAAATGATACCTGCATCGATTAGCTTGATTACTTCCTTTTTCACCACCTCTTTCATATTGGGATTTAATCTTCTTTGCTGCTCCACAATAGGACGATGTCCGTCCTTTAAAAAGATTTTATGCATGCCAAACGATGGACTAATACCCTTGATGTCAGCTATAGTGTACCCAATAGCCTTCTTATGCTCTCGGAGTACTCTGAGCAATATTTCTTCTTGCGTGTTAGGCAAGATGGAGGATATAATAACGGGCACTGTCTCAGAGCTCCGCAAATAAGCATGGCACAAGTGCGTTGGTAATGGTTTTAGACCTAACATTGGGGGTTCTTCGATTGATGCCTTCGGAAGGGTTAGAGTGACAGGTCTGTCCAACTCCTCAAATTTTCCAAACCCATGGACATAATTACAGGATGTGTCAAGTACTTGCTCAATATCTCACTTCAGATCATCTTTACCATCTTCTTCATCCCCAATGAAAGCTCGTTCAAAAGGATCCATATGGCTCATATAAGGCACTAATGATGTAGCATCAGTTTCCGATGTGCCGGAGAATTTCGGGACATTTCAATACTAATTGCTTAGGTTCTAGCTTATTTTAATGCATTTATAACTAATACTTATGTAGATTTGTTACTCTTACAGCGCGAAAGGAAGGGAAGACCAAGGATATGAAAATGTGAGCAAAAAGAGAAGAAAAGAGCAAAATAGTGCACAAGTGCAACTCTGCGGACCATTCTGCGGTCGCAGATCTCATATGCAGACCGCAGAATTGATCTCAAATCGCAGTGTTTTATAGATTCTGGAGCTAAAATTCATGTCAAGAATGCGGCACAATCTGCGATCACAGAATCAATATGCAGACCGTAGATGTGCCGCAGAATGAACAGGAAGAAAACTCGGGGTCAGAATGCGATGCAAATCTGCGGTCGCACAACACAAATGCAGACCACAGAATGGAACTGTGATGAAGAAATGACCACTAGGGTTTTGGATCTGCGGAGGAGTTGCTCAGAATGCGTACCACAGACCTGTTCTGCGATTGATCTACGGTCACAAACGTGACCTGGAAGGGTAACATTGTCCATTTATGTCCCGAAATTTGTCCCCTTATAAATAGTTTTAAGAGACTTTTGTGGGCTCATCTTGTCTACCTTTTACACTATATTCCAAGACACAAATATTCTATCTTTTTGGAAGCTTTTGGGTAGAAGATTCTCTCCTTTGTAAGCATTTATGACATTAAACACTCTTTGCCTTTTGTATTTTAGTATGTCTAGCTAACTCTAAATACTAAGGTTGTGGACCCTAAATGGGTGTTATTTTAATGGGTTTTTGACATTGAATATATGTATAATAGGTGGTTGATATCTATTTACTTCTCATTATTCATTTGTTGATGGTGGTTGCAAACATTAACATAATCCATTAAATTCTTGCTTTACTTGGGAAAGTAGGTTAGTATTTGGTAGAAGTAAATAGCAAAGACTCAAGGCCTTACACCTTGTTTAATAAAATCGCTTAGGGATAAGTGGGTTTTATTTGGCATATATTGATGGTTACGAATTGTAACTTACATTTGGGAAAATTTAGAAGAGGAAATACTATTCGATTATTGGAAAATATTGGGTAGTTGCTTAGACATCAATTGCATATCAAAAACCGACCATTAGAAATATATCATATTAACACCGATAACATTACACTTCAATAAAAGGGACACAAACTTGGTTTAATCAATCCCATTAATTATCATATCAACAATTCAAATAGTTATCATTCCAAATAAACTATTTTCCATACTCTTGATGCCATTACTCTCCACACCTGTAACCGTTAACTGAGTAGAATTACGATGTCAGTCGGGCAACATACTAAGTCAAGTAACCTTTTCACACCTATTCCCTGTGGGATTCGACCCCAACCTTGTTCGGTTATTATGTTTGACATCCATCGCTTTACACAAATTATTAAAGTGTAATTTGTGAGTATCAAATTTTGGTGTTGTTACCAGAGATTAGGGTTTTTGCTGAGAATGATGTGTTCTATGGTCCGCATGTCTGATATGCGGACTGCATTTTGGTCGCAGACCTAACCCTAGGTCATTTGGAGAATAGGAAGTTTGTGGTTACTCTGCGATCGCAGACTTGATTTGCAATCTGTAGAATGACCACATAATCGACTATTCAATGGTTGAGACTATTGGTGAAAATGCGGTCGCAGAATTGTTCTGTGGTTCGCATATCTACCGCAAATGGTAATAGAAGATTTGGAAAAATTGAAAATTTTTATGTTCATTCTGCGATTATTTTGCGGTCCGCATAGTGGTTATGGGACCGCAGATTTGCATCGCAGATTGACCACTTTGTTAGACATGCAATTTTGCGGTCTGCAGAATGGTTCTGCGACCAAAGAATGAATTGCAGAGTTGACTTTTCTTTGTAAATTCTATGATTCCCAAAGTCTTGACATGTTATTACCCTTGTGTAGATATGGCTCCCGGACAAAAACGACTAGCAAGCAAGCCTTCTCAGGCAAAGAAACAAAAAGTCGAACATGCACAGCCACAACCTTCCCAACCTGAGGAGGAAGAGCTTCGCCCGGAAGTTGATATACATGCTAAAGCTAGGAGAAAGCAACATGCTGAAGGTGCTGAATACCATCTCCGCTGGGGAGTTGTGGGATCTAGGGAGAGGTATAAAGCTGGGCTCCTCTGAAGGTCACTTCTACCTAAAAAACAATGGAGCTTGAATGGGCTAACGGAGAAGTACCCTGACATCCTCGCAAACATCAAGCGGAGGAAATGTCTAGCTTTCACTGAACCTCCTGCTTAATACAATGAATTAATGGTGCGCGAGTTCTACGCATCCTATGGGGCTTCTAGAACCAAGCACCACAAATGACAGAGGGTGTATCTTGATAAGGTAGAAGTTCGGGGCTTTATAGTCAAAGTGCCATATCCATAAACAAAAAACTTTTCAGAGACTGGGAACATGGCACATCCACCGAGGAGTATAATGCGAAGTTAGCAAACAAAAAGGGTGAGCGTGGCTAGATTGCCTCCGTCATTGCTAGTGGGACTCCTACGTGGATACAACTAGGGCACAAAATCTACAAGGAAAGCTTCTTAAGGGAGGGACGATACTGGTTTGCATTCCTTGCATCTAGATTGATCCCTATGCAGAATGAAACATAAATTTCAATCGAGAAGGCTCTCCTGGTAGCTTTTATGATGCAAGGCATAAAGATCAATGTGGGATCCATAATATTTCAAGATATGGGTAATCGAGTAATGCAATATGCTACATCTCTCTGATTCCTAGCATTGATCACCGTTCTATGCCAAGCTGCCAACGTCCCGGTGGATAGTAGGAAATATAAAAAGGGTACGGAGGCATGGATCATTGATATAAAACATCTTGGTGATGCGGTGGTGCCTCTCATGGTTGTAGTTCAAGAGGAAATTCCTTCATCCCAACCTTCTATCGCTTCTCAGGCCGATGCTGCAGAGTCCTCGGCTCCTCAGGCTTCCCCTACTTCTACTTCTACTTATGCTCGACCTACTACTGTTCAGGCCTCACCTGCAACTGCAACAATCTCGAAGCTTAGTATATTGGCCTAACATGCTAATGAAAACGTTGACCAGCTTCTGAAGAATTTGCCTAATTTGATCAAGCAAGCCCTCCCTCCTATACAAGCGGTTGTGACAGACATTCAGCAAAAGAAATCACTATATGTGGATCGGCTAGCAGGAATTGAGTTACAGGTGGAAAAATTGGATAGAGTTGAGGTGAGTGGCCTGAATGACCTCAAGAAGGAGGTCGCTTCTATGAAGGTTGATAATATATGAATTTGACTATAATTATGCCCTAAATAATCGCACTTTGTTGTTGAATTGATATTGTTTATGATGACAAAATGCTTTGATTAGTGTTTATTGGTGTGTTATAGGTACACATGAGCCATTGGATGCTTAATAAGCTATTTTGGAGTCACAAGATGATGAGAAGGCCAAGTGAAGAGTTGAAGTGAAGTTAGCTTGAAAAATTGAAGAAGAAAACTGGAGTACTGTTCATCCGCGGTTCACTCGCGACCGCGGATGAACCGCGGAAAAACAAGCTCTCGGAACTTTTGGAACAATCAGAGGACTGCTCTGTTCGCGGTTCGTCCGCGACCGCGGATGAACCACGGAAGGCGCCACAATTTTATTCCTTGTTTTGTACAAATTCAGTTTTTAAGCCCTAAACCCTCTATATAAACCTCTAGTCCGCCCAAAAGAGGCAAGCATTGTATTTTTGACTACTTTTGCAAGATTATTAGTAAGAGAGAACTCTCTCAACTTATTTCTTTCTTTTATATTATTTCTTTGATTATGAATTCAATTATTATTCTTGTTTCCTTGATCATGAGTAGCTAATTCCTTTTCTAAGGTTTTGATGGAACCTATTAGGTGATGAACTTCTCGTTTATGTGATTACAAATTGTCAGCTAGATTTCTATTTGTTTAACTTCATTCTTGTTGTAGTTAATTGGTGGGATCCCCAATTAGATGTGCCTATTTAGTGTGCATTACTTAGAAAAGATTGCATATTTAGGTATATTATTGAACAACACCACACCTAGGTTATTGGAGGAATCTATAACTTTAGGCATAAAGACGTGATTTGGAATAACGAAGTCTTAGATGAAATCTTAAGTGAACTATTCAAATTAAAGCTAGGTAGGGTAGCTCGGGAGAGTGCACTAGTAAATTATTGTAATTGCTCGGGAGAGGGTTACGGTACAAATAGCGTTCATGATTGATAGAATATATTGACAATTTGTATGAGCATAAACGGAAGGGATTACATCAATAGGGGAAATCAATACCTTAGTCTTTCTCCATATTATTTTACCCAATATTCAATTCTTTCTTTTAAGCCTTTTAATTCTTGCAAAGTAGTTATTCGAAAATCACAAAAAAAATAAAAACATATTCAAAATTTGGGGAACTTGATTCGGAAGTGTTCTTCAGTTGTGAAAATTGCAATTGGTAGGTTAATTTTCTTTGGGATCGATTCTGGACTTATTAGACCAGGTTATATTGACTACGACCATTGCTTGGACGTGAATCAATTTTGGTGTCGTTGCCGGGGAATTAACGGAATTATCAATTGCCATTGACATAACTTCAAGATTCTTGTGTAGTCAGGTTCTTTCTACACTTTACATTGAATATTTTGACGGTTCTTGATTTGGGTACTCAGGTGCATGCCTAGAAAATCTGCAAGGACTGGAGAAGTAATTGAAGGACTCACAGACCCCGAGCAAACTTTCCGGGCACGTAACAGGGCTATCAAACAAATTCAGCAATCTCAGCAACTAATCAAACTAGACTTCGACATGGGTGACGTGAACGACCCAAACCAGCATGCTGGGCTAAACATGCAAGAGGCGTAGGAAGGTGCACTATATGACTGGCCACAACCCACAACGGATAATTTGGCAACTGCCATTGTTGTGCCATCGATTCAAGCTGAGACTTTCCAGATTACTAACAACATGCTACACTTGTTGAGAATCAAGTGATTATTCTCTAGGTCTCAGGTTGAAGATCCACAACAGCACCTGAAGAACTTTCTCTCGATATGCAAGACACAGAGGCAACCGAATGTGACTTTGGAAGCCATCAGACTATTGCTCTTTCCGTTCTCAGTTACAGGGGCTGCACAGGTATGGCTAAACTCACTCCCTATAAACTCTATTACAACTTGGGATGAG
Organism: Nicotiana noctiflora; assembly: GCA_032618575.1. NCBI lineage: Eukaryota > Viridiplantae > Streptophyta > Magnoliopsida > Solanales > Solanaceae > Nicotiana > Nicotiana noctiflora. The sequence continues at coordinate 108,992 of JASVEL010013606.1, forward strand.
TTAGTCAAACAATTCCACAACAAGTTTCATCCACCTAACAAGACAGCTCAACAAATTGATGAGATTGTGAGCTTCAAGCAGAAACCAATGGAGACATTACATGAAACTTGGGGCAGATTCAAGGGTATGCTTGTCGTGTGTCCTCACCATGGGATTCCTGAGCAAATGTTGGGTCAAAGGTTCTACATGGGGCTTTCAGATAGTTTGAAGAATATTGTAGATGCTTCAGCAGGTGGGTCTTTTCTGAGCAAGACTTGGAGAGAGGGCCAAAATTTGCTAGAAAAAATGGCTCAAAATTCCAGGTGGACGACCAGGAATGCTCCTATCACTCCAGTGGTACACTCTGTACCTCTGAATCCATCCAGCACTATGGAGGAGAACATGGCAACCTTATTGACACAAATGAGCATCCTCACAAAGAAGGTGGAAGAATCTGGGGTCAAGTAGCAGGTTCACATTGTAGATACTACCAATGGTGGTTTATGCACATCTTGCATTAGCCAACCCATAGGATATCCATGGGCTGCAGACCAACAACATCATCATCAGCAAGAAGACATGAATTATGTGGCTAATTATGGAGGGCAGCGATAGGGTAACCAAAGTTGGGGTCAGCAGGCTCCACTACAGTACAGGCCTCCTCAGCCACAATATAATGCAGCAGGTGTGAGGCCACCTCACAACATGGCTCCATATCCTAGACCTCAGAATTTCAGCAATCAGCAGCAGGGATATCATCCACCTCCACCACATCATGGGGGTAGACATGACGATGGGTTCGCAAGGTTGGAAGCTATGATGCAGCAGGTAATTGGGTCAAATGCCAAAACCAACGAGAGGATTGATGCGCATGATGTAGCTATCAAGAATATTGAAGTACAGGTTGGCCAGATTTCTATGTCTCTTAACAATCATCCTCAAGGGACATTACCTGCAGATACACAAATAAATCCAAAGGATCATGTCCCAAAGAAGCTGATTGCAGTGACTCTGAAAAGTGGTAGAGATCTTGATGCTGAGAAAGAAAGAGAGAGAAGCAACACACAGGCTGAGACACTCACTCCAGTGCCCATTGAACTTGATGAGTCCACCGGGTTGACAGAAGTTACAGTCCAGCCAGTAGCTAAAAATAAAGAGATGCAGCAGGGAACAGAGAAAGTAGCTGAACAGGTAGAGCAGCAGGTTTAAGAGAAAGTGATAGAAAAAGAAAAGTCCCAAGTCATTGGGAAGAAGAGGCCTCCACCACCATTCCCCCAAAGGTTGGCCAAACACCAGAAAGAAGAGCAATACAAAAGATTCTTTGATATGCTCAAGCAAATCCAAGTAAACATTCCTTTAATTGAAGCTTTGAAAGAAATGTCTGGGTATGCTAAGATGATGAATGATTTGATGTCGCGGAAATTTGATTTCCAAGACTTGGCCTCTGTGACTCTTACACAGACATGTAGTGCAGTGGTCTCTAGACCCATTGCTGAGAAGCTATCTGACCCAGGTAGCTTCACCATTCCATGCTCTATAGGAAACTTTGCCTTTGCGAAGGCATTGTGTGATTTGGGGGCAAGTATAAATCTTATGCGCTTGGTGATCTATAAGAGGTTGGGCATCGGGAGAGCCATGCCTACTTCTATGTTATTACAACTTGCTAACAGAACAGTTAAGCGTCCATTCAGTATAGTGGATGATGTGCTCATTTAGGTGGGGAAGTTTTTGTTTCCCGCCGATTTTGTTATTCTTGACTGCAAGGTGGATGAGGAAATTCCTATAATCTTAGGAAGGCCATTCCTAGCCACAGTGAGAGCATTGATTGATTATGAGACTGGAGAACTCAAGATGAGGTTGAATGATAAGGAGATCATATTCAATGTGCAAAAATCCATGAGCGCCCTAGTGTGTTTGCGAATTGCTCTCTTATTGATACGGTTGATGTGATAGTGGAGACAAATGATATAGAATTGACCACTAAAAATCCACTTCAGGCATGCCTAATGAACTTAGAAGAGGTAAATGGTGAAAGTCTGGCAGAGTGGGTGTTATCTCTGGAAGGTAAGGGGTTTTGGGATAGAGAGTTGGAATTTGAGCCTCTACATCTAGAGAAAAGAGAGACCACTCTTGCAAAGCCATCCATAGAAGAGCCACCAAAGCTGGAGCTTAAACCACTACCATGTCATCTCAGGTATGAATTTCTAGACCCTAACTCCACTTTACCTGTTATTATCTCATCTGGTTTGCTAGATGTGCAGGCTCAAAAGCTATTACAGGTACTCAAGAAATGTAGAACTGACATTGGTTGGACCATGGCAGACACAAAGAGGATCAGCCCCGCATACTACATGCATACGATTCTCCTAGAAGAGGGACACAAACCCTCTAGGAAACGCAAAAGAAGGCTGAATCCGAATATGAAGGATATAGTGAAAAAGAAAGTGATAAAGTTGCTAGACACGGGGTAGGTCCCAGGTAAGTTTTCTCACCCTTCTGTGTTGTACATTGATTATTATGCCATGAGGACATGGCATGATTTTAAGTGTGGGGTGGGAAACTTATCTTGTATATATTGAATATAGTAGATGTAGCTGTAAATTATATTAGCTGGCTTGGCCCGATGATGGACACTTGGCGACGAATTTCTTAAGGGTCTAAGTCGAAATAAAAACACAAAAAAAAAATCAAAAAAATTGAAAAATCCAAAAATATGAGTAGAGGACTCTTCCTGATGACGGACTATTTAGGACAAGTACTCTTGAGGGAAGTAGTCCACGTAGGAATTGTTTTTCTTTTTTTTCTTTTTCTAGGTAGTGTACCATCTCCCCCTTGGTTTTTCTTTTGACCACGGTTCTTTTCCAAGGGTTTTTATTGAACCGGGTTAGGTAGATTTTTTTTAGGATTACAGGGCAAAGGGTAACATGTAATCCCAAGTATGCACATTAGCAAAGCTTAATTGAACTTGAGAATGTATTATCTAAGTTTGACTGTAGATCTCTAGGATATGCCTTAAATTGCACAATACAACTTGCTTGAACATTGATAGGACTTTGTAGATGAACCGGATTCTAAATGAGTTGCATGCTATGTGTGTGTGAGATTTTACTTACATTATATGTTTTACATGATACCTAGAACTTGCCCTGTGTGTTTGCAAAGCGAAATAGAAGTTGTTTGGTTGTAGAAAGGATAGAGGCATTTCTTTGAGTAACCCCATAAATCAATAGACATGAATTCACCCATACATAATATCATAGTTAACCTTTTTGAGCTTAAAGCCTATTCTTTGATAACCCTTGAATGTTCATGAAAAATCGAAATCATACATTGTTCTACTTTACCACCTAGAAGCACTTGTGTTGTAATGAATATGCAAAAGTCTAAGTGTGGGGTGAAGGGAAATTGAAAAAGGGAAAATCAAGAATGAATGGTAGAAGATAGTGAACTGGCCAAAATAATGTAAATGTGTTGCAAAGCAAAGAGAAAAAAAGAGAGAAAAAGAAATTTTGAGAAAAAGAACTATATCAATGTATATATGAAAATTAGAAAGGTCAGTACACCAATAAAAGAAAAGTGGGGATTCAAAGTAAATAAAGGTGAAGGAATGTTTATGGGAGGCATAAGGAAGAAAACGAAAAGGGAAGTTGTGAAAAAGAGAAGAAAAATGCTTAGGGAGGTTAGTCACTATAACCAAAAGTATCCTACCCGTCCCGTAGCCAACATTATAACCCTTAAAGACCTCTTGAGCTATGATTGAATAACTCGATTAGTGGAGTATTACACTAGGGGCAAGCCTATGGTGTGTCTGTATACATATGAATGTTCTTTGTTGAGAGTGAATGATTTTTTTCTATATCTATAAGTTCCAAGTTCTAAATTGTTTATGTGTGGGAACTTCTTTCAATAAATTGTGCGAGGGCATGTAACTCAAGAGGAAAACGGTAAATTTGCAAGTCTGTGATAATAACTAGAGTAAGCAAGAATGTGCTGGCATTTGAATTTACGGTTAGGTAAGAATTGTGCATTTCTTAGGTTAATCATGAAAGATAGCTTTTGTGACATATATTGGGGGAGACATTAATAAAATTGGCCTAAAGTGTGATTAAGGTTGCTCGAGGACGAGCAACGGTTTAAGTGTGGGGTATTGATAATAGGTGAATTTGACTATAATTATGCCCTAAATAATCACACTTTGTTGTTGAATTGATATTGTTTATGATGACAAAATGCTTTGATTAGTGTTTATTTGTGTGTTATAGGTACACATGAGCCATTGGATGCTTAAGGAGCTATGTTGGAGTCACAAGATGATGAAAAGGCCAAGTGAAGAGTTGAAGTGAAGTTAGCTTGAAAAATTGAAGAAGAAAACCAGAGTAATATTCATCCGCGGTTCACTCGCGACAGCGGATGAACCGCGGAAAAACAAGATCTCGGAACTTTTGGAAGAGTCAGAGGACTTCTCTGTTCGCGGTTCGTCCGCGACCGCGGAAGGCGCCACAATTTTTTTCCTAGTTTTGTACAAATTCAGTTTAAGCCTTAAACCCTCTATATAAACGTCTAGTCCGCCCAAAAGAGGCAAGCATTGTATTTTTGACTACTTTTGCAAGATTATTAGTAAGAGAGAACTCTCTCAACTTATTTCTTTCTTTTATATTAATTCTTTGATTATGAATTCAATTATTATTCGTGTTTCCTTGATCATGAGTAGCTAATTCCTTTTCTAAGGTTTTGATGGAACCTATTGGGTGATGAACTTCTCGTTTATGTGATTACAAATTGTTAGCTAGATTTATATTTGTTCAACTTCGTTCTTGTTGTAGTTAATTGGTAGGATCCCCAATTAGATTTGCCTATTTAGTGTACATAACTTGGAAAAGAGTGCATATTTAGGTATATTGTTGGACAACACCACACCTAGGTTATTGGAGGAATCTATAACTTTAGGCGTAAAGAAGGGATTAGGAATAACGAAGTCTTGGGTGCAATCTTAAGTGAACTATTCAAATTAGAGATAGCTAGGGTAGCTCGGGAGAGTGCACTAGTAAATTATTGTAATTGCTCGGGAGAGGGTTACGATACAAATAGCGTTCATGATTGATATAATATATTGACAATTTGTATGAGCATAAACAGAAGGGATTCCATCAATAGGGGAAATCAATACCTTAGTTTTTCTCCATATTATTTTACCCAATATTCAATTCTTTCTTTTAAGCCTTTTAATTCTTGCAAAGTAGTTATTCGAAAATCACAAAAAAAAAACATATTCGAAATTTGGGGAACTTGATTCGGAAGTGTTCTTGGGTTGTGAAAATTGCAATTGATTGGTTAATTCTCTATGGGATCGATTCTGGACTTATTAGACCAGGTTATATTGACTACGACCGTTGCTTAGATGTGAATCAAAGGTCGAATTCCAATAATGCAAAACTTGGAATTCGATCTTTCATCCCTCCTTCCCACGGAAGGTGATCAAGGCACGGGCCTAGCTCCTGACTTGGGGTTTGACTTCACAAATATGATGACGGATCTTATGGTTCCAACTCCTGTTGCCCCTCATACCATAACTTCCACTGGTCCTATTGACATAGCTTCTGATCAGGAGACTGGTGGTTTGGATAAATTGGAGGGTGATGGAGAGGATAAGGAAGAAGAGGAAAAAGAAAGGTTTTCTAGTGATAAAGCCCCTCAGGTTGATGAAAAGGGGAATGCGATTGCTGATGAAATTGAGGATGCTTCTGCTGATGAGGTAGAGAAGGCATAAATGAAGATTGTCCTGGAGAGATCTTTGGTCGGTAGAGGAGGTCCTACAACATTCCCATCTATAACGGTTGCCTCCAGTAGCTCTTATGTGCCAGCCGATGATAGTGTCCTTCTCGCACCAGTTCCAGCAGCACAACATGTTCCTTCCCCTACAACAGAGCAGCCACCAGCAGCGGAGATCACACTCCCGACGGAGCCAGTCAGTCCCCATAGCCACATCAGAGGGTGATCCGTCTAGCACTCAGCGAGCTGCCGACTCCCATAACACTTAGTGTGCCTCAGGGAGCTTCCCCTCAAACTCTACTCTTTACTTCTACGCATTGGGGACAATGCATCATTTTCAGTTGGGGGTGGGCAGGTATCATTGTATGATTTTTGTTGTATATAGATAGATACTTATGACCATCATGCCTCTGTGAACATTAATATAACATTGGTATATGAGTGATATCACGATGTTGTTTGAAATTTCTATTGTTGAGTTTGTGTTTGTTAATAGTAGTTTGTGAATCAATTCCCCTTGGTTTTTCTTTCTCTGGTTCTTTTCCAAGGGTGCAATAGTAGAATCAGGATCCTACGTATAAATCATTGTGACCAGTTTGGTGTAGTTGCCTAGTATCGAGCATGTATACCTGTACATAGAACATACCCTCCTATAGTCATTCTTTTCTACTTTTCCCAATGATAGATAGATTGACGAATGTCTTAAGGGAAATTGTCTCTATGATCAATTTTGTGAATCTGAGGCTCGCTCTGTGACTCTATGGCAACCGATAATTATAGTTTTGATTGTGATGAAGGCTTTGAGTTGTAAAATGGTTGCTCAAAAGTGTCAAATAAGGTGAATGAAGCTGTTCATGTACAATGTGTGTGTGAGTTCTCTATTTGTATATAATTCTTGTGTTTGCTTCTATCATCTAGAACTTGCCCCGTTAGTTTTTCAACGCTAATTATAGTATGTTTGGCTGGAGGAATGATCTTAGGCATTCGTTGTGATTATGTGCAAAACCCCTTTAGCCTTTCAAGCCTACCCGTGCATAAAAGATACCGCTAGCACCCAATTTGAGCCTTTCTTAACCTTTCTTTGGCCAACTCATTACAAACCTTTCCCATTTTGAAAACAAAATTCCTCTCTTGAACCCATACCTCTTTGAACATTGAGAATGAGCCTAAAAGCCTAAGTTGGGGGTAAGGTCAAAATGGAAGATCGTTAAGGTAGTAGGTGAGTTGAGGGCAACATGCCTCAAAAGAGTTTGTGAAATTGTTCAAGCTCCAAAAAAGATTTTATGATCAAAAGCAAAAGAAAAAAAAATGCTTATGTTTACAAAAATTGGGAATCTTGAATAATAATGAAAATGTATGTAAGGTAGCTCTACACTGGAGGCTAGACGAAAACAAAGATATGGGGGTTTAAAAAGGAGTGAAAAGAATGGTAAAATGTGATTAGTGTTTAAAGAGGGTGAAGTCACTTGTACCCAAATGTTTATCCAACCCATCCATGAACCTACATTACAAGCCAAAAAGCCCTTATGAGACTTTCAACCGAACATTCTTGAATAAGCGAAAAATTAAAATAAGGGGAAGCATATGGTATGACATGTTATAGCACTTGAAGTTCGTTCTGAGAGTGAGTGTGTTTGTAAATGTTCCCTCTTTTTACCTTGTAAATTTTATGATTCAGGGATTTTATTTCTTATGAGGGTGTATGAACTGTGGAGTTAAACAGAAGTTAAGCTTTTTGAGTCAAACGAAATTTCACTCAGGTGAGGGTAACATCTAGTCACAATGTTGAGGCTCAAAGTTCACACGATTGATTAGTTTTCTCTGTACATATTCTTAATCCAGGGAGGGTGAAGCAATTCTAAATACATGATTGAAGAACTAGAAATGAACATTGTCCTGAGTCACTATTGTTATTTGTACATAGAGTTTAGAATAGGCTAAGTAAGGTTTTCTTGCTCGAGGACAAGCAAGAGTTTAAGTTGGGGTGTTGATGTGCCGGAGAATTTTAGCACATTTCAATACTAGTTACTTAGGTTCTATCATGTTTTAATGCAATTATAACTAATACTTTTGTAGATTTGTTACTCTTATAGCGTAAAAGGAAGGGAAGACCAAGGATATGAAAACGTGAGCAAAAAGAGAAGAAAAGAGCAAAATAGTGTACAAGTGCAACTCTGAGGACCATTCTGCAGTCGCAGATCACACATGCAGACCGCAGAATTGATCTCAAATCGCAGAGTTTTATAGAGACTGGAGCTAAAATTCATGTCAAGAATGCGATGCAGTTTGTAATCGCAGAACCAACATGCGCACCGCAGATGTGCCGCAGAATGAACAAAAAGAAAACTCGGGGTCAGAATGCGATGCAAATATTGCATCGCATAGCACAAATGCAGACCACATAATGGAACTGCGATGAAGAACTGACCACTAGGGTTTTGGATCTGCGGAGGAGTTGCTCAGAATGCGAACGCAGACCTATTCTATGACAGATCTACGGTCGCAGCCCTGACCTGGAAGGGTAAAATTGTCCATTTCTATCCCGAAATTGGCCCCCTATAAATAGTTTTAAGAGAATTTGTGGGCTCATCTTGTCCACTTTTTACACTATATTCCAAGGCACAAATATTCTATCTTTTTAGAAGCTTTTGGGTAGAAGTTTCTCTCTTTTGTAAGCATTTATGACATTAAACACTCTTTGTCTTTTGTATTTTAGTATGTGTAGCTAACTCTAAATACTAAGGTTGTGGACCCTAAATGGTTGCTATGTTAATGGGCGATTGAGATTTAATATATGTATAACGGTTAGTTGATATCTATTTACTTCTCACTTTTCATTTATTGTTGGTGGTTGCAAACATTTACACAAGCCATTAAATTCTTGCTTTACTTGGGAAAGTGGGTTAGAATTTGGTAGAAGTAAATAGCAAAGACCCAAGGCCTTACACCTTGTTTAATAAAATCGCTTCGGAATAAGTAGGTTTTATTTGGCATATATTGATGGTTACGAATTGTAACTCTTTTACATTTGGGAAAATTTAGAAGAGAAGATACTATTCAATTATTGTGAAATATTGGGTAGTTGCTTAGACATCAATTGCATATCAAGAACCGATCATTAGAAATATATCATATTAACACCGATAGCATTACACTTCATTAAAAGGGACACAACCTTGGTTTAATCAATCTCATTCATTATCATATCAACAATTCAAATTGTTATCATTCCAAATCAACTGTTTTTCATACTCTTGATTCCATTACTCTCCACACCTGTTACCGTTAACCGAGTAGAAGTACGATCTCCATCGGGCAATACACTAAGTTATGTAACCTTTTCACACCTATTCCCTGAGTGATTCGACCCCAACCTTGTTGTGTTATTATATTTTAAATCGACCGCCTTACACAAGTTATTTAAGTGTAATTGGAGCGTATCACTTTCCACCATAGAGATTATGGATAGATCTTCATAGTGGGCTGGTAACTTGAGTGCTTTATAAACATTGAATACCTCCACTCGATCACCCACCCTAATTGTTATCCTTTCTTTGCAGACATCGATAATAGCTCAGCCCTGGTCAATAATGGACACCCTAAAATAAATGGGACTGCCTGATCAGGATCGTAATCCAAGATAATAAAATCAACCAAGAATATGAAAGAACCCACTTGAACTAGCACATCTTCAATCACTCCCTCAGGATGAGCAAGGGAGCAATCGCCTAACTGTAAGATAATTGTTGTTAGGCATGGCTCACCCAACCCCAATTGTCTGAATATAGATAGCGACATCAGTTTGTTGCTCACTCCAAGATCACATAAAGGTCGCCCAACAACATGTTTACCAGTCGATATTTTAATAGTGAAGCTACCTAGATCCTTCAATTTCTGAGGTAACTTTTCCTAAATGCTTGAACTGCACTTCTCAGTGAGTGCCACAGTTTCGAACTCGGTCAGCCTCCTTTTATTTTCCACAATGTCCTTGATGTACTTTGCATATTTGGGTACTTCTTGTATGATGTCAACCAATAGAATATTAATTTTCACATGCTTCAAAATATCAAGAAACGTTTTACATGCGGTAATATCCTTTAATTTTTGCAATCTTTGAGGGAATAGATGTAGTGTCCTTGCAACCAATAGTAGGGGTTGCTCAGCCACGCTTCTCCAGCTAGCTTCTCTGGATCCTTAGCATTTTTTTATGTTGATTCTAAAGTGGTTGGCCTCTCATTAAAAGTCACATGTTTCCTCTTTTTAGGCTGAACTTCTTCTAGTTGTCTCCCATTCCTCAACAACACGACATTAAGTTCTACCCTAGGATTATCTTTAGTGTCATTTGGAATAGCTCCAACTGGTATAGTGTTCTAGTGTTTTGAGCACTGGCAAGGTTTCCCATTTGGCGCTCCAAATTTCTCATTATTGGATTGAGGGCTTGCTGTTCATCCATAATATTTTTCAACTTGCCTTCAAAATGACTTGTATGACTTGCTTGTTATTCAACCTGAGGTGGTCTATATTGCTATTGAGGTGCTTGAGGCCTGTATTGATTCTGGGTACCTTGGTTTCAACCCCAAGAGAAGTTTGGGTGGTACCTCCAGTTGGGATTGTAAATGTTTCCATATTTTTTTATTTGGCCCTTGTTTGAATGACCCACAAAGCAGAAAGACTCTAGGTTAGCGGAGCATATGTCGCTCGTGTGCCCTTCTCCATATATTTAACAAAATGCTTAATAATCACGGTCATCTAATTGACTTGTTTGGTCAGTGTAGAAATTTGCGTTGATGATGTTGAGACGATATCTAACTCAAGAACTCCTGCAGACTTTTACACTGTGCGTCTGCCCATCTCTCCTTGCCTATCCAGATTGCTTTTGGATAATTTTTTCAATAATGCATATATCTCGTAAGGACTCTCCCGCTTTCGATTTGAAGGCAACTATCTTGTGATCTTTGCAGTTTTGCCTGAAGGGAAGAACCTTGCCAATTTTTTTTTGTCAAATCATTCCATGATGTAATGGAATTATCTAGTTCTGCCTTTAGCCATCGTTTAGCTTCGCCTAATAGAGAGAATGGAAAAAGTCGTAGCCTCACATAATCTGGAATGACCCCGTTAGTGATATAAGTATTACTAGTCTCCAAGAAGTTCAAAATATGTTATTGTAGATCCTCGTGTGGAAGACCCATAAACTGCCTGTTTGCATGAAATAGCTGGATCATGCTCTATCTTAGCTCAAAGTGCCATGTGATTCTTGGCTTCACAATACTGGAGGTGACATTAGCAATGTTGGGCATCGCCACCTCCTAAATAACCATGTGTTGCTCCTCTGCCATGTCCATAGGAAATTGAACAAGTGCCTGAATATTATTCGTGTCCCTTGCTTCCCTCAACTTCCTATGAAATATTCTTTCAGTTTTAGGATCAAAGCCTTAAAGTCGGTCTTGGTTCTAACCCTACACACTCAATCAAAGTTCTTGAGATCCGAGCAATAATCAAGTAAGTGTAATATTCAAGTCTCCGGCAATGAGGCCAAAAATTTGTTGCTCCCAAACGCACATACAAGTATACGTGGTCGACAAATAATATGATGATAAGTTGAGTGTCGAACTCACAGAGACTTGTATAAGTACTCACTAAATCACTAAAATTGTTATTCAATCAAGCTAAAATCAAAGTCCAATAATATGATTATACGATACTACGATTCGAAATAATAACTAAATTCTCAAGTAACAAATTGATTATTGTGTATTCATTAGAGACAAGTATCCGAGGGTTGTGATCGATTCACCATTCGTATTGTGTTCTAATTAACTCTCCCCTACATATAATTCACTCATTGTTGCTAATTAATAGATAAATGCTCTCACAGCCTTCTCCCGAAATACTACTCACCTATTCTCAATAGATTAACGTCTATATTCCTATGAAATCAATCTACTAAGAACTCATTCAGATTACGATTATTAATTAAGCATGGTGACTAGGTATATTCCTATCTTAACCACAAATTTGCTTATTCTAAGGGTTAAGATCACGCTCTCTTCAATTATTCTCTAATCTAAACACGACTTTCCCAAGCATAGCATAGACAGTAAATAGAACCTAACTGTTGGCCAGATAATTAAGCAATCAAACACAGAACTGAAGAAAAAATAATATATTGGTGAATTATAATCAAGGTTAAGCTAATATCAAACAACAATATTCGTGACTAAATTACAACCCCAGAACAATGGGTGTTTAGCCACTCATTATGTAATCAAGCAATTGCATAAGTTTTGAATAATTTAATACAAGAAAAGATGCAGAAATCTGAGATGTTCTTGCTCCCCAATGTTTTTTTTTGTCTCCTTTTCCTCCTAAGTGCGTCTTTCTCTTCAAAAATTGGCTTAGTCTTTCTTTTATACGTGGTGGATAGGTCTAGGGCCAAATAAACCGTGTCCCGGGCAAAATAAGATGAAAACCACGTCAATGGCGCCGAGACCGGTGCCCACCAGGGCACTGCCCAAATTGCCAACACTGTGTCCAGCGCCACAGGTGGTGCCAGGCACTGCCTGTGGCGCCGAAATGCGCATGGTTTTGATTTTGTTTGTTTTAGGTCAAATGTTGCGCGTTTTGCCCCCAATTGCTCCTGAATCACTCCGACAAGTAAAATCAATTCAAATTAATATAAACCATAACATTTAACATCCCAAATTCACGAAATAAAAGTAAAATATGAGGCGATATTCATGAATATATATATATATATATATATATATATATATATATATATATATATATATATATATATATATATATATATATATATATATATATATTTATATATATACTTTAAGCAATATCAGAGCATGATTACTCATGATTCAACACCCCAATTGTTTTTCCATTTTACTTTATAAAAATAATTTTCAATTTGAGTGGTTAGTTATTTATTAACAAATTGCCTACACAAAAAGTGGGAGGATAATATAACGACTAGACCAGTTGTTTTGAGCCCCAGTACGTTTTTCTGCAGTTTGAGGCTAGGAATAGCTTCATTTTAGGTGTTATGACTTGTATGCATGGTCAGAATTGAATTTCGGGAAGTTCGGAGTTGATTTGGGAAGAGAATTCTCATTTTGGAAGCTTAAAGTTGAAAGAATGAACTAGGATTGTAATTTTGAGTAAACAACGTCTGAATCGGGACCCGAAGGTTCCAGCAGGTCCGTATAATGATTTCGGACTTGGGCGCATGCCCGACTCGAGTATTGGATAACCCAGGAGCATTTTGGCGGCAATTGTGGAAGTTAGAATTTTAGAAGGAATTTCATAAGCTTGGGTGGAAGTGCATTTCAGTGTTATCAATGTCTATTTGGAATTCCGAGACTGGGAGTAGCTCCGTATGGTGATTCTGGAGTTGGGAGCGCGATCAGAAGTGAATTTAAAGGTCCATATGTCATTTTGAAGCCATTTGGCTAAAGATAGAAATTTGAAGGTTTTTGAGGAGTTTGATCGGAGGTTGACTTTTTCATATCGGGGTAGTAATCCAATTCCAGAAGTTGGAGTAGGTCCGTAATGTCAAATATGACTTGTGGGCAAAATTAGAGGTCAATCGGACATGATTTGATAGATTTAAACATCATAAATATAAGTTAGAAAGTTCAAAGTTCATAAACCTTGGATTGGAGGTTGATTCGTGACTTTAGCGTTGTTTGATATGATTTGAGGCCTTAAGCAAGTCGTAATGCATTTTGGAACTGGTTGGTGTGATTGTTCGGGGTCCGGGGGGCCTCGGCTATGTTTCGGGTGGTAATCGCACTCTTATTTGATGTTTCAACATCATTTCTTTGGATATAAAAGGATACCATATTAATAAAATAAGCTCGAAATTAAGTTTTTATTGTACCATTAGATCCGTATCGTAATTACGGATCTACAACAAAAAGAATCGCCGAATTTGGACATCGTATGAGGAAGTTATGCTGATTTTATATTGCTGTCATAACCGCAGAAGCAGAAATTTTCCGCAGAAGAGGAACCTCGGAAGCAAGAATTTTTCCGCAGAAGCGGTAATTTTTTCGCAAAACCGGAAACTGCTGGAGGCAGAGAGATTTCTTTAATAATCAAAGTTTTGCTCATTTTCACTTCATTTCTTCCACGGGAGCCGACTTTGGAGCAACTTTGGAGTGCCATTTTCATCACCAATGATGAGGTATATGATTTCTACTAGTTTTGAGTATATACAAGGTTTACATATAGATTTAGAGTTGGAAAATTGTAGAAAACTTGAGGTTTGAGGGAAAACCTAGAAAATTAGTATTCCTGAAATTTGACAATGATTTTGGATATGAAATTTAGAGAAAATCATATATTTGAATTCGTGAGGCTATGGGTAATCTTTATCTTCGAAAAATTTCAGATTCCGGGCATGTGGGCCCGAGAGAATTTTGGTAATTTCACTAAGCAGAGTTGGGAATTTGTATAATTTGAATTGTCATCAAGTATTTGAGCATGTTCTCATTCGTTTGTCATTAATTGGCTAGTTGGGTGCATGATGCATTGGTTCAAGCCTTCAGATGATTGTAGAATGTCGGTTATGAGCCTTCGGAGCGAGGCGAGTGTCCTTTTCTAAGCTTGTAAAGGGTAATTTAACCATAGGTGAGTTAAATTGATTATGTGCTCCTATTTGTGGGGCTACGCACGCACGAGGTGACGATAGTCCATGCGTAGCTTCTATTATGCTATTGTTCTGGTAGTCTAGGAACCAAAAAGAATGTTATTCTTGGATTAACTGTGAATCTATTGATAGTTTGAATTGTTTAAATAACCTATTATTGGCAAAATAAATAAAAAAGAGATTTAATATTAATTTTCCTAAAATGTTAAAAAGAGAAATTGGTCTATTTGGATAATTATCCTCGATGAACTACTAATTTCCTACTTGAGCATGTACTTTATATGTTCATGCGTCGCATGGATGATTCGAGAGCAGGATATGTGTTTATTTATGGAACGGGCTGAACGCCTAAGTGAGAACAGATGCATCTATGGTTCGTGCCGCTCGACCCTCGGCAGTGCACAATTTACATTCCTGTTGGAGCGGGCCGTCGCCTCAGTGTGATTTGCGCATGTTTATCTGTCACTTGAAACTTTTAATGTGGAATTGGACCTACGTGGCTTGATATAAACTGATAAGATAATAAAAAATAGACTTTGGCAGTCCTTGATTTATTGTTGAAGGTATTTACCCATTTTCTGGCTTCATAATTGGAACTTTTATATAAATCCATAATTTTTCTCGCACTTATAGAATATCGTTAATTGACCTCTAGTGAATGTAGAAGTTGGCCATCTCGTCTCTACCCATTTGAGATTAAGCGGGATACTCACTGAGTACACATCGATTATGTACTCATAGTACACTTTTGTGCATCATTTTATTGCACATGTATCTATACACTTCTAGCAGCCTACTAAGCGTAGCATCATGGATAATTCTGAGACTAGGTGAGCTGCAATTTGCGAGGCGACCCGCAACTTGTGATGACCCGACCCGTCATCACGAGAGTTACCACAACGTTTCCTTTTTATTATGTTGTTTCATATTTCTATATCTGTATTTCAGTCTACCGGGTGAATTTGGATTGATTCTGGTTGAAAATAACGCATATTGCCTTTTAGAGTGAAGCTTGTTTCAGAAAAATCAATTTGAAGTTGACTATGGGGTTAGAGGGCTCAGATGGGGATTCAGTTAGCTTCGGGAGGTAATTTGTGACTTAGGGGAGCGATCGAAATTTAATTTGGAGGTCCGGTGTCGAAATAGGCTTGAATTGGCAAAGTTAGAATTTTGGTGAAATCCGAGTGATAGGTGAGATTTTGATCCGGGGCTCGAAATAAAATTCCGACAGTTGCAGTAGCTTCGTTAGGTGATTTTGGATATGTCTGCAAATTTTCATGTCATTCGCACATCAATCGGTCAGGTTTTTGATGGAATATAGGTTTCGGAAGTTTTGGTTGAAACTTAGGCTTGAATCCGCCTTGATTTGATTATTTTTTGTGTTTAATGATGTGTTTTTATGATTCGAACAAGTTTGTATTGTTATTTGGAGTAGGTTGGTGGGTTTGGTTGAGGTCCCGGGGGCCTCGGGGGTGATTCCGGGGGTCAAACGGACCATTTTGTGATGAAGAACACAACTGAATTGCTGTCATAAAAGTTGCAGACTTTTGTTCTATGTGATCGCAGAGGAGGAGATGCGATCACATAGAAGGATTGGAGGAGGCTCTGCTTTTGTTCAATGCGATCGCGGTCTTGGAGTATGCAATCGTATAGTGGGTGAAGTTAGTTCTCTGCGATCGCAGGTGGAGCTATGCGATCGCATAGTGTATTAGACCAGGGGTCCCAGTGGAGTCTTTGTGCTATGCGATCGCGGGGCATGTGTTGCGATCGTATAGGTCATTTTGAGAGGCAGAAAATATTGTTATATGCGATTGCAGGTCTGGGGATGCGATCGCATAGTGTACTTTAAAGGATGGGCATATCAGTTTAATAGCATTTTAGATGTGAGGGTTTCCCATTTCTTCCATTGTTGGCCAAGTTTTGAAGATAGGGGACGAGGGATTAAGAGACTTTCACCTAGTTTTCGATTGGAGGTAAGTTTTATGGACTAAATACATTATTTTATCCTAGAATCTTCATCTATATCACTGAAATGGGGTTTTGCTTGAAGGCAAAGAAAAATAGTAAATCGATGATTTGAATAGGCAAATGAACTCCGATTTTGATAAATTTTATATGTATGAACTCATGGAGAGACGAGGATTCTAAAAATATGGATTGCATAATTTTTCGAATAGCGGTCCTGGGGCTCGGGTTTTGGCAACTTCGTGTTTTTGGGTGTAATTCGAGTTATTTCGATTGGGTTATGTTCCTTTAGCCTATTTTGATGTGTTAATATTGGTTTTGATCTGATTCAGCACCCGTGGAGGTTGATTCTCATTGCAAAAATATTGTAGAGTAGTTTTTTAGCCGGTTCGAGGTGAGTAATAGGTGTGGATGATGACCTGAGGGTTTGAAATCCCGGCAAATCACTATGTAATGTTGTATGGAGGCAAGACACGTACTTTTTTGTGAGTGCAGGGTTGATTGATTGGGGACTATCACTTAGTCTGACTGTGTAGTATTATACTGTGTTTCTGCTATAAATGCGCCGGTAAACCTCCAACTTGGATGGTTGTGGTTAAATTTAGGCTATGAGCCAGTATTAGGATCATGTGAGGATCGTTATCATTGCTTCTATGATTATAGCATGTTATCATGATATCAGTCCTGAGCTAAACACTGTCTAAAATGATTTTTCCAAACTCTGGTATTTCTGAACACTAATATCTATTATCACTGTAAAAAGGATTTCAAAATGGTAATTTATTGTGCCTGTGAAGCTTGCATTGCATGTAGATAGACTGGTAGTTGATCAGGCTACGCGCCGCAGAATGTCACTGATATTGCGCTTGGGATGTTGGAGCCCCACTGGAGTTTGAACCCCTACAGTGAGTGCGGGTACCCAAATGGATCGGGCTACACGCCGTAGCGGTCATGTTCATGCATCTGCATCGCATTTAGACATATCTGTTGTAGTGTTTTAGTTGTCATTACTTATTATGATACTTATACTGCTAAAAATGATAAAAGAGATATTATATAGCTTTGCTGAGTGGTTTATTGGGTATTTTTACCTTCAATGTCTTTATCCGTGCTTATTACCACTGAGTTGGAAGTACTTACTCTACTCCCTGCACCTTGTGTGTAGATCCAGGTACATCACAGCAGGGTTGACTTCCCAGCTGCTTCAGAGATCTCATTGGACTATCGAGGTAGTTGCTTGGCGTCCGCAGGACCCGACTTTCCTTGCTATCCCTTTTTCTTTGACTTTTCCGCATTTATCAAACACTTTGTGTATTCGGTATTATTGCTATACTCTTGATAGAGGCTTCTGATTCATGACCCCAGATCCTGTGGGGAGTATTGTGCTATGTTGGGATATTTTCACAGCTTATGCTAGATTTTGTACTTTTCTTATCATTGTTAATTCTTTTAAAGTAAAGTGAGAGCTGGTAGCTTGGTATTTTGAAATGTTGGTCAGGTTGGCCTAGCAATGTGCTGGGGGCCATCACGACCGGGTTTTGGGGTTGTGACAAGTTTGTATTAGAGCCTAGGTTACTTGGCCTCGTAAGTATTGAACCGGTTAGTAGTCTCTCGCGGATCAGTATGGAGACGTATGTATTTATCCTCGGGGGGCTGCAGACCTTTAGGAAACACTTCATACTTATTAAACTCTATCATGCAGTTTTGTTATTCTTAGAACTGAACTTCTGTATTCTATTCTCTCGCAGATGGCGAGGACTCGTGATACAGGACGAGGTGGACGACCACCACTGCCACCAACTAGAGGCCGTGGTCGCGGCCGTGGTCAAGGTTATGGTAGAGTGGCAGGGGCAGTGCCAGTAGACCCACATGTTGTCCCTATTCAAGATCAGTCCCAGTAGTTGAGGCTCTAACAGCACCCGCTTAGGCACCAGCAGTGCCTATTGTAATTCCTAGCCTTCAGGAGGCATTGTCCCAGATATTATCTATTTGTACTAGGTTAGATTAGGTAATTTCAGCTACTACTGAAGCAGCGACATCTCAGATCGGGGGTGGTCATCAAACCCCCGCATCTTGCACACTAGAGTAGGTTGTGCAGGGACTTCAGACGCTAGAGGCAGTCCCAGCTCAGGTAGTTGCACCGGCTATTCCAGTTGCGCCAGTTGCGCCAGCCTCAAGGTATGTTGTTCCGGTGATGCCTGATGACGAGCAACATTGATTAAAGAGATTTGGTAGACTTCAGTCGCCTACATTCAGTGGTATTGAGGGCGAGGATGCCCAGTGATTCTTGGAAAAGTGTTAGAGGATGTTGCGTACAACGGGGATTCTTGAGTCCAATGGTGTTTTTTTTACTACATTCCAGTTTTCAGGTCCAGCATTCATTTGGTGGGAGGAGTTTGAGAGGCGTAGGCCTGCAGGGGCAGCACCCCTTACGTGGCAGCAGTTTTCCACTCTCTTTTTAGATAAGTATGTGCCATAGTCCCGCAGAGAGGAGCTACGTCGCCAGTTTGATTTGCTAGTGCAGGGTGATATGATAGTGACTCAGTATGAGTTGAGGTATACTCAGTTTGCCAGGCATGCTATTTGGATGATCCCGACAGATCGGGAGAGGATCAGGAGGTTCATTGATGGCCTCAACTATTCTATTCGTATCTTGATGACCAGGGAGAGAGTAGTGGCAATATCTTTCGAGCAGGTGGTTGATATGGCACGCTTAATTGAGGCAGATCGTCGTCGTGAGTGAGAGGAGAGGGAGGCCAAGAGGCCTCGTGCTTCTGGCAGTTATAGTGGTGCTCCATTTAGGGGCCAGTTTCATTAGGGTAGAGGTCGTTCATCTAGACCTCCTCAGTCAGGTCGCCTAGAGCATAGTGGAGCTTCTTCCGGCCGTGGCCATCAGGGTTATTAGCAGGGCCAGTCTTCACTCAGCACCCTCCAAGCTTAGGGTTTTTGGGCATTGATTGGTTATCCCCGTGCCATGCTATTTTGGACTATTATGCCAAGACAGTTACATTGGCTATTCCAGGTATTCCTCAGATTGAGTGGCGGGGTTCGACTGATTATGTCCCTAGCTGGGAGATTTCATTCTTAAAGGCTGAGAGAATGGTTGAAAAGGGGTGTTTATCGTATTTAGCGTTTGTGAGGAATGCGGGAGCTGAGACTCCTAGTATTGATTATGTGCCTGTTATGAGGGACTTCCCAGATATGTTCCCATCAGACCTGTCGGGCATGCCACTGGATAGGGATATCGATTTTGGTATTGATTTGGTGCCGGGCACTCAGCCTATTTCTATTCCTCCTTATCGTATGCCACCAGCTGAGTTGAAGGAATTGAAATAACAGCTTCAGGAGCTTTTAGATAAGGGATTCATTCGCTCTAGTGTGTCACCGTGGGGTGCACTGATATTCTTTGTTAAGAAGAAAGATGGCTCAATGAGGATGTGTATTGACTATCGATAGCTGAATAAGGTAACGGTGAAGAAAAAGCATCCTCTACCGCGCATTGATGATTTATTTGATCAGCTACTAGGAGCGAGGGTGTTCTCAAAAATTTATCTTCGTTCGGGCTATCACCAGCTGAAAATTAGAGATTCTGATATTATGAAGACAGCATTCAGGACGAGATATGGGCACTATGAGTTTCTTGTGATGTCTTTTGGGCTGACCAATGCCCCATCCGCGTTCATGCACTTGATGAATTATGTGTTCCGGCCGTATCTGGATTACATCGTGATTGTGTTTATTAATGACATCCTGGTGTATTGTCGTAGCTAGAAGGAGCATCCTCAGCATTTGAGAGTTGTATTGTAGAGGTTGAGGGAGGAGACGTTTTATGCAAAGTTCTCCAAGGGCGAGTTTTTGCTTGATTCTGTAGCTTTTCTGGTTCATATGGTTTCTTATGATGGTATTCAGGTTGACCTGAAGAAGATAGAGGCGGTGCAAATTTGGCCTAGACCGTCCTCAGCTACGGAGATCCGGAGTTTTCTTGGTTTGGCGGGGTATTATCGCTGGTTTATTCAGAGATTTTCATCCATTGCTTCTTCTTTGACCAGATTGATGCAGAAGGGTGCACCATTCGTGTGGTCGGATAAGTGTGAGGAGATCTTTTAGAAGCTCAAGACAGCTTTGACCACAGCTCCAGTGTTAGTCTTACCATCAGCTTCAGGTTCATATACTATGTATTGTGATGTATCGAGAGTGGGGATAGGTTGTGTATTGATGCAGAAGGGTAGAGTTATTGCTTATGCTTCGCGTCAGTTGAAGCCTCATGAGAAGAACTACCTTGTTCATGATTTGGAGTTAGCTGCCATTGTTCACGCCTTGAAGATTTGAAGGAACTGTTTGTACATTGTGTCCTGTGAGGTGTATACTGATCATCGTAGTCTCCATCACTTGTTCAAACAGAAAGATCCCAATTTGAGGTAGCAGAGGTGGCTTGAGTTGCTCAAGGATTATGACATTACTATTCTATATCATCCGGGGAAGGCCAATGTAGTGGCCGATGCTTTGAGCCGAAAGGCTATTAGTATGGGCAGCTTGGCCTATATTCCAGTCAGGGAGAGACCATTTGCATATGATGTTCAGGTGTTGGCCAATCGGCTAGTAAGGTTGGATATTTTAGAGCCCAGCAGGGTGTTGGCTTGCGTTGTTTCTCGGTCTTCCTTATATGATTGCATTCATGAGCGCTAATATGATGATCCATACATACTTGTCCTTAAGGACAAAGTTCACCATGATGATGCGAGAGATGTTACTATTGAAAGTGATGGTGTGTTGAGGATGCAGGGCCGAATTTGCATGCCCAATGTTGATGACCTTCGTGAGTTGATATTGGAGAAGGCCTATAGCTCGCGGTATTCTATCCATCCAGGTGCCATGAAGATGTATCAGGATTTGAGACAGCATTACTAGTGGAGAAGGATGAATAAGGATATTATGAGTCGTGTAGCACGGTGCCTCAACTGTCAATAGGTCAACTGTGAGTATTAGAGGCCCGGTGGTATGTTTTAGCGTATTGATATTCCCGAGTGGAAATGGGAGAGGATCACTATGGACTTTGGTAGTGGACTCCTTCGGACAACGAGGAAATTTGATTCAGTTTGGGTGATTGTAGATAGGCTGATCAAGTTAGCTCATTTCATTCTTGTGTGTACTACATACTCATCGGAGCGGTTAGCAGAGATATTCATTCGTTAAATTGTGAGATTTCACGGAGTTCCAATTTCTATCATATCAGATAGAGGTCTCAATATACTTTGCAGTTTTGGAGGACATTTCAGCGTGTGTTAGGCTCACAGGTTGAGTTGAGTACTGCGTTTCATCCTCAGATGGACAGACAGTCCGAGCGTACCATTCAGATCATGGAGGATATGTTGCAAACATGTGTTATTGATTTCGGTGGTTCATGGGCTGATCATTTGCCTCTCGTAGAGTTTTCTTATAACAACAGCTACCAATCCAGTATTTAGATTGCGCCATATGAGGCTTTATATGAGAGATGGTGTAGATCTCCAGTTGGTTGGTTTGAACCCGGTGAGGCTAGGTTGTTAGGGACATAGTTGGTCCAGGATGCATTAGACAAGGTGAAGGTGATTCAGAAGAGACTTCTCACAGCCCAGTCGCGCCAGAAGAGTTATCCGCACCAGAAGGTTTGAGATGTGTCTTATTCGGTGGGTGGGAAGGTCTTGCTGAAGGTTTCGCCTATGAAAGGTGTCATGAGATTTGGGAAGAAAGGGAAGATTAGTCCGAGATTCATTGACCCTTTTGGGATTCTCATGAGGATTGGAGAGGTGGCCTATCTGCTTGTTTTGCTACCTAGTCTATCGGGAGTTCATCCAGTGTTTCACGTGTCTATGCTCCTGAAGTATGTTGGCGACCCAACGCATGTGTTGGATTTCAGTACAGTTCTGCTTGATGATGACTTAACCTATAATGTGGAGCCTATATCTATATTGGGTCGTCGGGTGCGGAGATTGAGGTCCAAGGATATTGTATCAGTGAAGGTTCAGTGGAGAGGTCGGCCCGTAGAGGAGGCCACTTGGGAGACCGAGCAGGAGATGCGGAGCAAATATCCTCACTTATTTGAGTCTTAAGGTTTGTTTCTTGTCCCGCTCGAGGATGAGCGTTTGCTTAAGTTGGGGAGAATATGATAACCCAGCCCATCGTCACGAGAGTTAACGCTCTGTTTCCCTCTTATTGTGTTGTTTCATATTTCTATATTTGTATTTGAGTCTATCAAGTGAATTTGGATTGATTCTGGATGAAAATATGGCATATAACATTTTAGAGTGAAGTTTGTTTCAGAAAAGTCAACCTGAAGTGGACTATGCGGTTAGAGGGCTTGGATGTTGATTCTGGTGATTCAATTATCTTCGGGAGGTGATTTGTGACTTAGGGGAGTAATCAGAATTGAATTTGGAGGTCTGGTGTCAAAATAGGCTTGAATTGGCAAAGTTGGAATTTTGGCGAAATCCGAGTGATAGGTGAGATTTTGATCTGGGGGTTGGAATGAAATTCCGACAGTTGCGGTAGCTTCGTTTGGTGATTTTGGATATGTTTGCAAATTTTTAGGTCATTCGGCATCATTTCGTCAGGTTTTTGATGGAATATAGGTTTGGGAAGTTTTGGTTGAAACTTAGGCTTGAATCCTCCTTGATTAGATGATTTTTGTATTTAATGATGTATTTTTATGATTAGAACAAGTTTGTATTGTGATTTGGAGTAGGTTGGTGGTTTTGGTTAAGGTCCGGGGGGCCTCTTGAAACTTAGGCTTGAATCCGCCTTGATTAGATGATTTTTGTATTTAATGAGGTATTTTTATGATTGGAACAAGTTCCTATTGTGATTTGGAGTAGGTTGGTGGTTTTGGTTGAGGTTCGGGGGTCTCGGGGGTGATTTAGGGGGTCAAACAGACCATTTTGTGATGAAGAACACAGCTGAATTGTTGTCATAAAGGTTGCAGACTTTTGTTCTATGCGATCGCAGGGGAGGAAATGCGATCGCATAGAAGGATTGGGGGAGGCTCTGCTTTTGTTCAATATGATCCTGGTCTTAGAGTATGCGATCGCATAGTGGGTGAAGTTAGTTCTCTACGATCGCAGGTGGAGCTATGCGATCATATAGTGAATTGGACCAGAGGTCCCAGTGGAGTCATTGTGCTGTGCGATCGCGGGGCATGTGTTGCGATCGCATAGGTCATTTTGAGAGGGTGAAAATATTTTTCTATGCGATCGCAGGTCTGGTGATGTGATCGCATAGTGTAATTTAAGGGACGGGCAGATATGTTTAATAACATTTCAGACACGAGGGTTTCCCATTTCTTCCATTGTTGGGCAAGTTTTGAAGCTAGGGGACGAGGGATTAAGAGACTTTCACCTAGTTTTTGATTGGAGGTAAGTTTTATGGAGTAATTACGTCATTTTATCCTAGAATCTTCATCTAT
The DNA here is from genome assembly GCA_032618575.1 of Nicotiana noctiflora. Lineage (NCBI taxonomy): Eukaryota > Viridiplantae > Streptophyta > Magnoliopsida > Solanales > Solanaceae > Nicotiana > Nicotiana noctiflora. The sequence continues at coordinate 132,808 of JASVEL010013606.1, forward strand.
ATCATAGAAAATTGGAGGAATTGAGGTGTAAAATGAGGTTTTGTTTCAAGCCTAAGAAAAATAGTAAATCGATGATTTGAAGGGGAAAATGAACTCCGATTTTGATAAATTTTATATGTATGGATTCGTGGCGAGACAAGGATTCTAAAAATTTGTATTTCAAAATTTTTTGAGAAGCAGGCCCAGGGTTCGGTTTTTGGCAACTTTGTGTTTTTGGGTGTAATTCGAGTTATTTCGATTGGGTTATATTTGTTTAGCCTATTTTGATGTATTCCTATTTGTTTTTATCAGATTCGGCACCCATGGATGTTGATTCTCGTGGAAAAAGCATTATGGAGTAGTTTTTGAGCCGGTTCGAGGTGAGTAATGGGTGTGGATGATGACCTGAGGGTTTGAAACCCCGGTATATCATTATGTGATGTTATATGAATGCGAGACACGCAGTCTATTGTGAGTGCGGGGTCGATTGTGATTGGGGACTATTGCTTAGTTTGACTGTGTATTATTATACTGTGTTGTTGGCTATAAATGAGCCGGTAAATCTCCTACTTGGATGGTTGTGGTTATATTTGGGTTGTGAGCCAGTATTTGGATCCCGTGAGGATCGCTATCATTGCTTCAATGATTATAGCATGTTATCCTGATATCACTCTTGAGCTAAACACTATATAAAATGATTTTTCCAAACTCTTGTATTTCTGAACACTAATTTCTTTTATCACTATTAAAAATTATTTCGAAATGATAAATTATTGTGCCTGTGAGGCTTGCATTGCATGTAACTGGACTGGTAGGGGTTCGGGCTGCGCGCCATAGCATGTCACTGATATTGCGCTTGGGTTGTAGGAGCCCCTCCGGAGTCTAAACCCCCATAGTGAGTGCGGGTACCCAAATGGATTGGGCTACGCGCCGTAGCGGTGATGTTGATGCATCTACATCGCATTTAGACATATTTGTTGTACTGTTTTAGCTGCCATTACTTATTTTGATACTTATACTGTTGAAAATGATAAAAGGGGTATTATACAGCTTTACTAAGTGGTTTATTAGGTATTTTTACCTTCAATGTCTTTATCCGTGCTTATTACCACTGAGTTGGAAGTACTCACTCTACTCCCTGCTCCTTGCGTGCAGATTCAGGTACATCACAACAGGGTTGACTTCCCAGCTACTTCAGATATCTTATTGGACTATCGATGTAGCTGCTTGGCATCTGCAGGACCCGACTTTCCTTGCTATCCCTTTTTCTTTTACATTTCCGCATTTGTCAGACACTTTGTGTATTCGGTATTATTGTTATACTCTTGATAGAAGCTCCTGACTCATCACCCCAGATCTGTCACGACCCTAAAACTCGGTCGTGATGGCGCCCAACACATTGCTAGGCCAGCCTGACTAATCTCACACAAAACTGAGCTACCAGCTCTAGCTTTACTTCGAAAGCATTAACAATATTATAAGAAATATGATATTTTAGCATAAGTTGCAAAACAATATCCCAAACAGTATAACACCTCCCACAGATCTGGATTCATAAGTCAAGAGCCTCTACCAAGAATACAACAGTGATACTGAATACATAAAGTATATGGCAAATGCAGAAAAGTCTAATATAAAAGAGGATAACAGGTAAAGTCAGGTCCTGCGGACGCTAAGTAGCTACCTCAACTGTCCGAATATAATCTCTAAAGTAGTTGGGGTGTCAGCCCTACTATGATGTACCTGGATCTGCACACAAGGTGTAGGAAGTAGTGTGAGTACTTCCAACTCAGTGGTAATAAGCATGGATAAAGACATTGAAGGTAAAGATATCCAATAATTCACAAAGCAAAGCTATATAATAACCTTTGTGACGACCCAATGGGGTCATTACTAGTTTTCCTCATTTGTTCTACACTTCCGAGGCCTTGAAAACCTCATTCTATGTTGCCTCAATTTACGTGCGCGATCCGGGCATGTATTCGGAAAGAATTGTGATAGAAAATATGAATTCTATGAAACATTTGGAGAAAAATGATATTAATATTGATATAGTTGACTTCGGTCAACATTTTTGGTAAACGGACCCGGACCCGAGATTGGACGGTCCCGGAAGGTCCGTAGGAAAATATGGGACTTGGACATGCGTCCATAGTCAAATTCTGAGGCCTAGAGCCCAAGTTATGAATTTTTCTGTGAAATTATTTTTGCTGTAATTATTAAAGGAAAATGAATTAAATGACCATGGTATCGGGCTCGTATTTAGGTTCCGACACCCGGTACAAGTCTTAAATATTATATATGTACTTTCTGCAAAGTTTGGTGACATTCAGATGTCGTTTGATATGTTGTGGACCTTGAGTTCCATATTTGAAAGTTTTGAAAACCAAAAGTATGAAAATCATGATTGAGGCTTGATTTGATGAAAACAATGTTATATTGGCGATGTGATCGCACGAACAAGTTCGTAATGTGTTTTTGATGTTGTGTACATGTTTGGTTGGGAGCCCGGGGGGCTCGGGTAAAGATTTGATAGGCCGTTGGATCAATTTCTGAATTTTTGCACTGCTGGTTTTTCACCCAGCTGTTGGTTTCGCATTTGCGAACAAATTCTCGCAAATGCGAAGGTGATAGGTCTAGGTAGGGTTCGCAAATGCGAACTCTTGATCGCAAATGCGAAGTCTGCCAGAATCATGCCAAGTTCGCAAATGCGAACAAAATGTCGCAAATGCGAAAAGGCCTCAGATGGCCAGTGTTCGCAAATGCGAACAAAGGGTCGCAAATGCGATCCTGAGCAATGAGGCCTCACCTTCGTAAATGCGAAGGAAGTCTCGCAAATGCGAGACTGGCACACCTTGGCTAGAGTTCGCAAAGGCTAACTTTCTCTCGCAAATGCGAGAACAGCATGCCCCAGACCTGTAGCGTTCGCAATTGCGATATCCGCTGCTGTGTAATTCTATACTTAAACGAATTTTTCAGTTCATTCTTCACTTTTTCAAAAACCCTCACACCACACACGAGCTCTCAAGGCCAAATTCACTCCAAAGCAATTGTAAGTCACTTTTTACTATATTCTTTTAATTCCTAACAACATTAATCATGTTTTTCAATAAGAATCAAAGGTTTTCATGGTAGAAATCCATGTTTTTGGGTAGAACCTAGGTTTTTCATGAATTGGGCAATTGGACCTCGAATTGAGGTCCGATTTTGAAACAAATCATATAATTGAACTCGTGGGGGAATGGGTAACCGGATTTTGGTCCGAACCCCGAGTTCCGACCACGTGGGGCCAGGGGCATTTTGGGAAATTTTGGGATAAACTTTGAGAAAACTATTTTTAAGCATTCGAACGAGTTAATTAGTGATTATTAATATAATGAAACCAATTGTGATTAGATTCGAGCTAGTTGAAAGCGGAATTTCGGGGAAAGAGCTCTAATTGAAGCATAATTTGGACTTCAAGGCTAGAGGTAAATGTTTGTTCTATCCTAGCTTGAGGGAATAGGATTATGTTCTATGTGCTATGTGATCGAGTGCGGTGTATGGGCTGTGGTGATGAGCATCCATACACCGGCGTCTAGCATGACCGTGAGTCGTTGTTTATACTTGTTGTGAGACATATTTAAAGATAAATTGTCGAACCCTTGCCGGGTTGTAGAATTGCTATTGTTCTCCCTTGCCGGGACTTGTTGTGAAGTGAGATATTGATTACCCTTGCCGGGACTTTGTTGTAATGATTATTGTGTCCCTTGTCGGGACGGTTTATGATTTGTTGTTTTCATTCTCTGCCCTTAACTGTGATTGTTATTTGGGTGAGAAAGAGTGATAATGCACGAAGGGTGATGTCGTGCCTTGATTTATTGTTTATGCACGAAGGTTAATGCCGTGCCTTGTTGTTGATTATGCACGAAGGTTAATGCCGTGCCATGTTATTGATTATGCACGAAGGTTAATGTCGTGCCATGTTATTGATTATGCACGAAGGATCATACCATGCCTTGTTATTGAACCATGTACGAAGGATCATGTCGTACCATGGATGTGAGGATGAGAGTAAAATCACGAAGGGTGATGCCGTGCACTTTATTTGCTTATTTGGTGAGGATGAGAGTAAAAGCACGAAGGGTGATGCCGTGCACTTCATTTGCTATTTCAATGACTAGACATTACCTGTTTCTCGTTATACTTGTTTTCCTTGTTGACTTAATAACTGTTGTTAACTGTTGAATTCTTCTTCGACATTCCTTGTTGCGTTGTTACTTGGTTATTTCTCGTTATCTTGTGGTGTACATATATATATATAGAACTACACAGGTTCATGTGGGTGTCTAGTCCTAGGCTTGTCACTACTTCGCTGGGATAGGCCAGGCACTTACCAGCATATGGGGTCGGTTGTGCTGATACTGCACTTCTGTGTGTTTTTGCACAGGTCCAGGATTCGATCAGGAGTAGCAGCAGTAGATCTTTTTCATGGGAGTTGATCATATTTGAGACTGAGGTAGCTTGCAGGCGTCCGCAGGACCGACGTCTCTTCCTTTTATTTATGCTATTAGCTGTAGTCTCCTTGTTCCGAGACAAACATATTATGTTATATTTCTTTCAGACCTTTATGTGTAGTATTCATGTAGTAGTTCGTGAGTTGGTGACTCCACGTCTTGGGTAGAGGATTTCAGTATTATTTTACCTTGAAACTGCTTATTACTATTTTTATAAAGTCTTCCGCACTTGTTTAATTAAGGTTATGGCTTGATTGTTAAATTGAACATGAAATATTGCTAAAAACAGGATAGTGTAAATAAAGTGGCTTGCCTAGCTACCACGAGTAGGCACCATCACGATCCCGATATTGGGGGAAAATCTGGGTCGTGACAAGTTGGTATCAGAGCTCTAGGTTACATTGGTCTCACCACTCACAAACAGGCTTAGTAGAGTTTGAGAGGTAGGTATGGAAACGTCTGTACTTGTCCTCCAGAGTCTATTGAGTTAGGAAAGAGTCTCTTATTTGTTCTTTCTTGTCGTGCGATTTCTCCTTCAAATACTGATTGAACTTCTACTCTGTCCTTTCGCAGATGGTGAGGACACGCGCTTCTTCGTCTGCTGATCAGCAGCTCGAGCCCCAGGCAGCTCCCGTGAGGGGCAGGGGTCGAGGCCGTATTGGAGGCCGTGGTAGGGGCAAGAGCTCAGCCCCCAGTAGCTATTCCAGAGGTGGAGCCTCATATTGAGACTGGCGAGGAGGTTCCAGTCCCAGCAGCTCCAGTGGGCCCAGCTCAGGTCCTAGGAGAGGCCTTATTTACCCCGGATCTTCGGGAGGCTTTGGTTAGGATAGCGGGTTTTATGGACAGCGTTGCAAGAACAGGTTTATTACCAGTTGAACCAGCCACTTCTCAAGCTGGAGGTATGATCTTTGTTCTGGATATAAGCCTAGCCATTAGCTCCTCGACCTCGATCTTCATCTTTAGGAGTGATATATATCTTTGCCCTAAGAAATCCTTGCCACTAAGGATAATAAGTAAATAATTTGCTCAATCTGTGTAAGTAGTTTAGATAATTAGAGGAACCTCAGGATTTCTTATTCAGTTGCCATGAGATTCTCAAGACTATGGGGATAGTGGAGTCCAATGGAGTTGACTTCTATACATTCGGGCTTTCAGGATCCGCCAAGACTTGGTGGAGGGATTATTGTTTGACTCGACCAGCAGGGTCCCCGGCTTTATCATGGGATCAGTTTGCAGAGTTATTTTTGGAGAAGTTTCTCCCTGTTACTCAGCGGGATGCACTTCGGAGGCAGTTTGAGCGCCTTCAGCAGGGCACTATGACTGTCACTCAGTACGAGATGCGATTTGTTGATTTGGCATGTCATGCAGTGGTAATACTTCCCACAGAGCGGGAGAGGGTCCGCAGGTTCATAGATGGGCTTAATCATCCAATTAGACTCCAGATGGCTGTGGGAGTAGGAAGTGATATATCATTCCAGGAGGCAGCTAATGCAGCACATAGAGTTGAGATGGCTCTTGCTCGGGGAGGTGGTTATTCTTCAGACAAGAGGGCTCGTCATTCAGGTAGGTTTAGTGGTTCTTCTTATAGTGGAAGGGAATCTTTTGATAGGGGCCAGTCTTCCAAGCCTTTCTATTCCGCCCTTCAGGCTTCACAGGGTGGACCAGGCGATCGTGGGTTTCGTGAGCAGTATTCAGATCAGTCTCCTAGTAGTGCCCAGCCTCTTCAGAGTGTTCGTGGAGGCCATTCATGTCGTCAGGGCCAGCAGCCCCATCAGCCTAAGAGTTGCTACGGTTGTGGTGACCTAGGTCATCTTGTCAGATTCTCCCCTCGAGCGACGGGCAACACTTAGCAGCAAGGCCCTCGTCCCATGATTCAGGCCCCAGCTGACCCTCAGCCTGCCCAGCCAGCCAGCGGCGGGGGTAGACATCATAGAGGTAGAGGTCGAGACCGTAGAGGTGGAGACCGTCCAGCCAGAGGCAGAGGACAGCCAGTTGATGACCGTCCTAGGGATGTAGCTCAGAGGGGAGGTGCTGATCCCCGATTCTATGCTTTGCCAGCCAGGCCAGAGGCGGAGGCATCAGATGCTGTGATCACAGGTATCATTATTGTTTGTGGCAGAGGTGCTTCCGTATTATTTGACCCTGGGTCTACATATTCATATGTGTCTTCCTACTTTGCACCGTATTTGGCCATACCTAGCTGTGCTCTGGATATTCCAGTTTATGTGTCTACACCAGTGGGCGACTCCATTATAGTTGACCGGGTACATCGCTCGTGCGTAGTTATCGTTGGGGGTCTTGAGACCCGTGTTGATCCTGTTGCTTTTGGACATGGTGGATTTTGATGTCATATTGGGGATGGACTGGTTGTCCCCATACCATGCTATTCTAGATTGTCATGCTAAGACCGTGACCTTGGCGTTGCCAGAATCACCCCGACTAGAGTGGAAAGGTACCTCAAGCCACGCCGTTCGCATTGTTATGTCATATGTTAAGGCTCGACGCATGGTCGAGAAGGGGTGTCTAGCTTATTTGGCATATGTTAGTGATTCCAGCGTGGAGATTCCTTCTATTGATTCAGTTCCTATTGCACGGGATTTTCCCGAGGTCTTCCCTTCAGAACTGTCGGGTATGCCACCCGACAGGGATATTGATTTCTACATTGATCTGGCGTCGGGCACTCGGCCCATCTCTATTCCACCCTATCGTATGGCCCCGCCGGAGTTAAAAGAGTTAAAAGATCAGTTGCAAGACCTTCTTCTTCTTGAAAAGGGCTTTATCAGGCCTAGTGTTTCTCCCTGGGGAGCATCTATATTATTTGTAAAGAAGAAAGATGGCTCGATGCGGATGTGTATTGATTACCGGCAATTGAACAAAGTGACAATAAAGAATAAGTATCCACCGCCGAGGATTGATGATTTGTTTGACCAGCTCCAGGGAGCGAGCGTATTCTCAAAGATAGACTTGAGGTCAGGCTACCATCAGCTGAAGATCAGGGCGGCTGACATTCCTAAGATAGCCTTTCGCACTAGATATGGGCATTATGAGTTCTTGGTCATGTCCTTTGGGTTGACCAATGCCCCAGCAGCATTCATGGAGTTAATGAATCGAGTGTTTAGGCCTTACATAGATCTGTTCGTGATAGTCTTTATAGATGACATCCTGGTATACTCCCGCAGCTAGGAAGAGCATGAGCAGCACCTCAGAGTGGTTCTTCAGACTCTGAAAGATAATCAGCTATACGCCAAATTTTCGAAATGTGAGTTCTAGTTGACTTCGGTGGCATTTCTGGGCCACATCGTATCAGTGGAAGGTATTCAGGTTGACCCAAAGAAGATTGAGGCAGTCCAGAATTGGTCTCGACCAGCTTCAGTGACTGAGATCCGGAGTTTCTTGGGGTTAGCAGGTTATTACCGTCGATTTGTAGAGGGGTTTTCTTCTATTGCAGCCCCGATGACCAGGTTGACCCAGAAGGGTACCCAGTTTCAGTGGTCAGAGGAGTGTGAGGCGAGCTTTCAGAAGCTCAAGACAGCCTTAACTACCGCACCAGTGTTGATACTATCTAAGGGTGCAAGGCATTATATAGTTTATTATGATGCATCTCGTATAGGGCTTGGAGCGGTATTGATACAAAATGGTAAGGTTATCGCTTACGCTTCGAGGCAGTTAAAAATACATGAGAAGAATTATCTAGTCCATGATCTTGAGTTAGCAGCAGTGGTTCATGCCTTAGAGATATGGAGGCATTATCTATATGGTGTGACATGTGAGGTGTACACTGATCACAAGAGCCTACAGTACTTGTTCAAGCAAAAGGAGTTGAATCTACGACAGCGGAGATGGTTAGAGTTGCTGAAGAACTATGATGTTACTATTCTATACCACCCAGGTAAAGCCAATTTGGTGGCTGATGCATTGAGTAGAAAGTCTGCCAGCATGGGTAGTCTTGCATTCATTTCGGTCAGTCATAGACCATTTGCTCTAGATGTCCAGGCCTTAGCCAACCGGTTCGTGAGATTAGACATTTCTGAGCCTAGCAGGTTGTTAGCCTGCACGGTCACTCGTTCTTCTCTATTAGAGCGTATCCGTGAGAAGCAATTTGATGATCCTCATTTGCGTTATATGAGAGATACAGTACAGCGGGGAGGTGCCATGAAGGTAAATCTAGATGATGATGGGATATTAAGATTGCAGGGCCGAGTTTGTGTGCCCAATGTCGAAGGGATTTGAGAGTTGATCTTAGCAAAGGCCCACAGTTCGCGGTATTCTATTCACCCAGGCGCCGCGAAGATGTACCAGGACTTACGACAGCACTATTGGTGGCGCAGAATGAAGAAAGACATCGTTGCGTATGTTGCTCGGTGTCTAAATTGTCAGCAGGTGAAATATGAGCACCAGAGGCCTGGTGGTGTATTCCAAAGGATTGAGATTCCCGAATGGAAATGAGAGCGGATCACTATGGACTTTATTACGGGACTTCTTTTGTCTTGGAGGAAATTTGATGCTATTTGGGTCATTGTTGATAGGCTGACCAAGTCAGCACACTTTATTCCAGTATCTGTCTCCTACTCTTCGAAGAGGTTAGCATAGGTTTACATCAGAGAGATTGTTCGACTCCACGGGGTGCCGGTATCTATTATCTCTGATCGGGGTACACAGTTTACCTCGCGGTTTTGGAGAGAGGTCCAGCAGGAGTTAGGCACCTAGGTTCAGCTGAGTACAGCTTTTCATCCTCATACGGATGGTCAGTCCGAGAGGACTATACAGATCCTAGAGGACATGCTCCGAGATTGTGTTATTGATTTTGGAGGCTCGTGGGACCAGTTTCTACCATTAGCAGAGTTCGCCTACAACAAGAGCTACCAATCTAGCATTCAGATGGCTCCGTATGAGGCGTTGTATGGTAGGCGATGTCGATCTCCGGTCGGATGGTTTGAGCCGGGAGAGGCTCGGCTGCTGGGAACAGACTTAGTTCAGGAGGCCTTAGACAAGGTCAAGACTATCCAGGAGAGATTGCATTTAGCTCAGTCCTGATAGAAGACTTATGTAGATCGTAAGGTCAGGGATATGGATTTCATGGTTGGTGAGCGGGTATTGCTCCAGAGTGTCGCCTATGAAGGGCGTGATGAGGTTCGGGAAGAAGGGCAAGCTCAGCCCTAGGTATATTAGCCCATTTGAGATTCTAGACCGAGTGGGAGGGGTGGCTTACAGGCTAGCTCTGCCGCCTAGCTTATCAGTTGCGCATCTAGTTTTTCATGTATCTATGCTTCGGAGATACCACTGCGATCCCACACATGTGCTAGACTTCAGCACTATCCAATTGGACAATGATCTATCCTACGAGGAGGAGCTGGTGGCCATTTTAGACCGGCAGGCTCGACAGTTGAGGTCTAAGAGTTATCCTTCGGTGCATGTTTAGTGGAGAGGTAAGCCTCCTGAGGCATCGACCTGGGAGTCCGAGTCTGATATGTGGAGCCGCTACCCACATTTGTTCCCCGACTCAGGTACTTCCTTCTCTTGTCCGTTCGAGGACAAACGGTTATCTTAGAGGTGGAGGATGTGACGATCCAATGGGGTCATCACTAGTTTTCCTCATTTGTTCTACACTTCCAAGGCTTGAAATCCACATTCTATGTTGCATCAATTGACGTGCGTGATCCGGGCATGTAGCCAGAAATAATTGTGATAGAAAATATGAATTCTAAGAAAAATTTGGAGAAAAATGATATTAATATTGATATAGTTGACTTCGGTCAACATTTTTGGTAAACGGACCCGGACCCGAGATTGGACGGTCCCGGAAGATCCGTAGGAAAATATGGGACTTGGACATGCGTCCGAAGTCAAATTCCGAGGCCTAGAGCCCAAGTTATGAAGTTATCTGTGAAATTATTTTTGCAGTAATTATTAAAGGAAAATGAATTAAATGACCATGGTATCGGGCCCGTATTTTAGTTCCGACGCCCGGTACAAGTCTTAAATATTATATATGTGCTTTCTGCAAAGTTTGGTGACATTCGGATGTCGTTTGATATGTTTTGGACCTTGAGTTCCATGTTTGAAAGTTTTGAAAACCAAAAGTATGAAAATTATGATTGAGGCTTGATTTGATGAAAACAATGTTATATTGGCGTTGTGATCGCACAAACAAGTTCGTAATGTGTTTTTGATGTTGTGTACATGTTTGGTTGGGAGCCCGGGGGGCTGGGGTAAAGATTTGATAGGCCGTTGGATCAATTTCTGAATTTTTGCACTGCTGGTTTTTCACCCAGCTGTTGGCTTCGCATTTGCGAACAAATTCTCGCAAATGCGAAGGTGACAGGTCTAGGTAGGATTCGCAAATGCGAACCCTTGATCGCAAATGCGAAGTCTGCCAGAATCATGCCAAGTTCACAAATGCGAACAAAATGTCGCAAATGCGAAAAGGCCTCAGATGGCCAGTGTTCGCAAATGCGAACAAATGGTCGCAAATGCGATCCTGAGCAATGAGGCCTCACCTTCGCAAATGCGAAGGAAGTCTCGCAAATGCGAGACTGACATACCTTGGCTAGAGTTTGCAAAGGCGAACTTTCTCTCGCAAATGCGAGAACAGCAGGCCCCAGACCTGTAGCGTTCGCAATTGCGAACAAATGTTCGCAATTGCGATATCCACAGCTGTGTAATTCTATACTTAAACGAATTTTTCAGTTCATTCTTCACTTTTTCAAAACCCCTCACACCACACACGAGCTCTCAAGGCCAAATTCACTCCAAAGCAATTGTAAGTCACTTTTTACTTAATTCTTTCAATTCATAACAACATTAATCATGTTTTTCAATAAGAATCAATGGTTTTCATTGTAGAAATCCATGTTTTTGGGTAGAACCTAGGTTTTTCATGAATTGGGCAATTGGACCTCGAATTGAGGTCCGATTTTGAAACAAATCATATAATTGAACTCGTGGGGGAATGGGTAACCGGATTTTGGTCCGAACCCCGAGTTCCGACCACGTGGGGCCAGGGGCGTTTTGGGAAATTTTGGGGTAAACTTTGAGAAAACCATTTTTAAGCATTCAAACCAAGTTAATTAGTGATTATTAATAAAATGGAACCAATTGTAATTATATTCGACCTAGTTGAAAGCGGAATTTCGGGGAAAGAGCTATAATTGAAGCATAATTTGAACTTCAAGTCTAGAGGTAAGTGTTTGTTCTATCCTACCTTGAGGGAATAGGATTATGTGCTATGTGCTATGTGATCGAGTGCGGTGTATGAGTTGTGGTGACGAGCATCCATACACTGGCGTCTAGCATGACCGTGAGTCGTTGTTTATACTTGTTATGAGACACATTTGAAGATAAATTGTTGAACCCTTGCCGGGTTGTGGAATTGCTATTGTTCTCTCTTGCCGGGACTTGTTGTGAAGTGAGATATTGATTGCCCTTGCCGGGACTTTGTTGTAATGATTATTGTGTCCCTTGCCGGGACAGTTCATGATTTGTTGTTTTCATTCTCTGCCCTTAACTGTGATTGTTATTTGGGTGAGGAAGAGTGATAATGCACGAAGGGTGATGCCGTGCCTTGATTTACTGTTTATGCACGAAGGTTAATGCCGTGCCTTGTTATTGATTATACACGAAGGTTAATGTCGTGCCATGTTATTGATTATGTACAAAGGTTAATGTCGTGCCATGTTATTGATTATGCACGAAGGATCATGTCGTGCCTTGTTGTTGAACCATGTACGAAGGATCATGCCGTACCGTGGATGTGAGGATGAGAGTAATACCACGAAGGGTGATTCCGTGCACTTTATTTTCTTATTTGGTGAGGATGAGAGTAAAAGCACGAAGGGTGATGCCGTGCACTTCATTTGCTATTTCAATGATTGGACATTACCTATTTCTCTTTATACTTGTTTTCCTTGTTGACTTAATAACTATTGTTAATTGTTGAGTTCTTCTTTGACATTCCTTGTTGCGTTGTTACTTTGTTATTTCTCGTTATCTTGTGGTGTACATATATATATTTCTCGTTATCTTGTGGTATACATATATATAGAACTATACAGGTTTATGTGGCTGTCTGGTGCTAGGCTTGTCACTACTTCGTAGGGATAGGCCAGGCACTTACCAGCACATGGGGTCGGTTGTGCTGATATCGCACTTCTGTGCGTTTTTGCACAGGTCCAGGATTCAATCAGGAGCAGCAGCAGTAGATCTTTTGCGTGGGAGTTGATCATATTTGAGACTGAGGTAGCTTGCCGGCATCCGCAGGCCCAGCGTCTCTTCCTTATATTTATGCTATTAGCTGTAGTCTCCTTGTTCCGACAAACAGATTATGTTATATTTCTTTCAGACCTTTATGTGTAGTATTCATATAGTAGTTCGTGAGTTGGTGACTCCACGTCTTGGGTAGAGGATTTCAGTATTTTTTTACCTTGAAGCTACTTATTACTATTTTTATAAAGTCTTTCCCACTTGTTTAATTAAGGTTATGGTTTGATTATTAAATTGAACATGAAATATTGCTAAAAACAGGATAGTGTGAATAAAGTGGCTTGCCTAGCTACCACGAGTAGGCGCCATCACGATCCCGATATTGGGGGAAATCCGGGTCATGACAACCTTCTTTTTACCCTTTTTTAAACAATATAAGTCTCAGATAAAGCTATAACAGCTAAAGCAGTACAACAGATATTTCAAAATGCAATGCAGATGCATAAACATGATCGCTACGGCGTAGCCCAATCCATTTGGATATCCGCGCTCAGTTTGGGGGTTCAGACTCCGGAGGGGCTCCTACAGCGCGCAATATCAGATGATATGCTGCGGCGCGGAGCATGATCCACTACCAGCCCAGCTACATGCTGTCACACCTCCCTTTTTACTACCTCTTTTTCCGGAAAGGAACAAGGAATACCTCATTAATTACTAATACACCCAGGAAAGGATATAATAATAACAACGAGGAAGGAGTTTTTCCACTTTTAGGACAATCAAAACGAGATTTTATTTATAGTTCTAGAGTCGCCACTTGGGAAGATAATGGTGTCCCAAGTCACCGGTTAATCCCGAATCCGAGGAAATTGTCTATGTTTAAACATTCCGCGAAACTAGAAATCTGGATAAGGAATTCTGTTAATCTGAGAGAAGGTGTTAGGCACTCCCGAGTTCCGTGGTTTTAGCACGGTCGCTCAACTGTCGTTTTTGACTTTATTTGATTTCGTTATATGCTTTTATAAAATGTGAATGTTTCTTTTTTGATATTTTAACGACTTGCGACGTCGCGAAAACGTATTTCGAGTCACACCGCAACAAGTACGCCTGTGACTTTAATACGTTTAGCTTCGTCGGGATTAAAGATTTGAGTCACATTAAATGTGCACTCGTATTAAGGAATGTATATTTTAAATTGTGCCTAAAATGACTAACGGCTTATTATCCTTTAGGAAAGACCGTGAAATTTGCTAAACGGTCTTCCCGAGTCTATCACTTATTAACGTTCATATGGCGGCCCCACGTATTTTTGTTATTATACGGGGTTCGTCCCGTTAGTTTAGAAGTCCAATCCTATTGAGTGCTACATTGTCTATTTTTGATTTTCTCCTAATTATATCACTGTTTTCGGTATTTTCAGAATTATGTCCAAGCCCAATGTTCCATTTTCAGGCCTGGACATTGTGGAATGAATTTAATAGTCCAATTCACTCAACTGGGCCTTAGAAACCCAGTATATGCAAAAATTGTTATTCAGAAGACCAGTGATTAATCCAGCAGGATCTGGGCCTATACTATCAATTAAACCCAAATCAGATGAGAGGAATACAAAACAGAATTGAAATTTCATAACCAACACACAAACATTCATCAAACCGTAAAGTAAATTAACCAATGACATTTTATTTCATTAGGAATTGGAGTACATGTTTAACAATATTAATTATGAATTCTAATTACCAATTACTAATAGAACTTAAGCAGTAAACTACTATTTCCACTACTTTAAACAATGATACGATACTTAACAGTGCATATTTGAATTGTTATTAATTACTAATTCTAACTTACACTATTCTAGATTGTTATTAAGCTAATTGAAGTGATGAAATAGACTGTAACTAAATTAATCATTTCTAACTATCACGTTATAATTAATGAGGTTATTATTATTACTATTCAAATTACGAAGCTAGTTTTAGCTAGATGAGTTAAAGTTACGAATTAACTTGTTTTTAAACTAAATTTTAGGATGATTATATCTACGTGTACTCTACTATACTCTATCTATTACACTGTTTCAGTTTCGTACATATTCAATTATTACAAATGTTCCTACCAAATTACAGAAGGTCTAATACACAATAAACATAAAATCTATAAAATGCAGAAGGAGATTTCATCTGAACAACTCATAGCATTTTCATTTCTTCAATTAGCTGGCAATTACATTTATGGGTAGAAAACTGTACCTGGTTCAGCAAAGGAAAATTATGAGTCGAGGCAATGATATGAAGAATAGTCGGCGATTACAGCATCAGAACAGTAGAAGAACAATCCCAGCAAAGCAGCAATACAGCAACCAAGTATAATCTTCAAACCCAGCAATTAAGCAAGCTAGTCCACAGGATTAAAGAAATCTAATTGAATCCAGTAATATAGAACAGCAGAAGACTCTAATTGAACTCCAGAATTTGTAAAACTCGACTTAACTCAGAATTTGCTACTCTCTATAATGTCTAACCCTTAATTTTGTAACCCCAGAATGTTCAACCCCTTTTCAGGCTCAAACGAAGCCTATTTATAGGTGATTTGGGTAAAATTTTGAGGGGGAAATTCAAAATTCTTATTCTTAGTTCGCTCCCCTTAATTCTTTTATTAGTTACAGTTTGATACTTTTATTTTAAGCTCGAAATGCCTTCCAGCCCTTGCTGGAAGGTTCTATTTAATTCTATTTGATTCCATTAAGGGTATATTACTAGGTTGCCTTCACTTGCTAAGGGTTATTAGAGTTATACATTTTTACTAGGCCTATTTTACCCTTTATTTTATGTCTAATTACATAAATACTAAGCATTAAAGTCTGTTTTGTTCCTATAGGCTCTATTGAATTCACAATTATACCATTTCTTATTCCCTTTGTACCCTTATTGTTATCTATTATTTACCCGACCTGCTAAGGTCAGGGTATCTTAGGTTTATTACCTATTTAACTACTAGCAACTATCTTATAACCCATTTAAGATTCAGCCAGATTTTAACGCAACAATCTTTTCAATTTTAACCTCTTTTAATTGATTTAGACTAATTTAAAATGTAACCCTTTTATTATCACTAGCTAATCAGAATTAGATTGCAGAACTAACCTATTTAATGTTTCAGAAATGGCCTGACTAATTACACAGTCCAAGTTATTTCAATAATAATCAGACTAAGTCATTTTTCAATAATAGCCAGATTACTAAAGAAACTATACTTATCTTTACAGCTATAACCAATACCACAAAGCACAATAGAATTCAAAATAGTCTAACATATGAATCAATATCAAATATAGCCAATTCATGTCGTTTTACAGACATAGCCCTAATCATAAATCATTCTTCAATTAACCAGAACTCAAAGGGAAATTTGATAATGGTTGAATCCCAATCAATTAAATTATAATTTCAAACTAGGCACAGTGGACAAATCACACATAAAGAAACATATTCAGACAAGATTCATGTGTTGAACTTATGAAAAATCCTAAGGAGCTAAAACAGATCAGTTATGTGCAAAGAAAACGATAGATGAGATTATCATAGGCTAATAATAGAAATATTCAGAAGACTAACAGTCAAGAACATGCAAAGGATTATATACAGAAATCTTAGAAGACGAACAATAAAAAGCATTCCAAGAATCATATACAGAAGTCTTTAGAAGACAAATAAGCAGAAGGAGACAAAAACTTAGCTTGCAGGATTTGTCTCCTGTTCTTTTATTTATTCTATCTTTTTTTTCTTTTCTTTTTCCCAGGTTTTGCGATTTTCAGAGACTTGAAGTTTGATTTTCCGAATCTTCTTGAATGGGTTTATTTTGGGGTTTTTGGTGGTAGAGGGGTGTTCAAGGTGTTATTGGGATGTATTTGGGGGTGGGTTGTGTTTGGATGTTCGCCGGAGATAGGGTTCCGGCGAACTTCTTTGCAAGATTCGAACAGTTCTAGGGTTATTCGAAGCAAACCAACTATATAGGGTGAAAGATCCCCTTATAGTGGTCATATGGTGTAATTTTGGAAGGCTAAGTCATAGGTTGAAGGTCACCGGCAAAAGTTCTGGTGCGGACTTTCAAGAAGGTGGGATTTTTTTGGTTTTCTAGGGTTTTTAGGGTAGTCATGGTGTGAGAGAGTGAAGGGAAAAAGGTTTGAGGTTGTTTGTGGCCGGAAATGGCAACAAACAATTGCCACTATGCTCTGGGCGACCTGACTAAGGAGGTCTAGATGAAAGACCTCTGCCCTAATGAAATTGCCCCATGGATGGAGCACCACTAAAACTGGCAGAACCACGAGGCCTCTTGGCCTCCCTCTCCTCTCGCTCACGACGACGATCCGCCTCAATAGAGCGTGCCATGTCAACCATCTACTCGAAAGATGCTGCCACTACTCTCTCCCTGGTCATCAAGATACGAATAGAATAGTTGAGGCCATCAATGAACCTCCCTATCCTCTCCCGATCTGTCGGGATCATCCAAATAGCATGCCTGGCCAACTGAGTATAACTCAACTCGTACTGAATAACTATCATATCACCCTGCACTAGCCAATCAAACTGGCGACGTAGCTCCTCTCTGCGGGACTATGGCATATACTTCTCTAAAAAGAGAGTGGAAAACTGTTGCCACGTAAGGGGTGCTGCCCTTGCAGGCCTACGCCTATCAAACTCCTCCTACCAAATGAATGCTGAACCTGAAAACTGGAATGTAGTAAAAAAAAAAAATAGGACTCAAGAATCCCCACTGTACGTAACATCCTCTGACACTTGTCCAAGAATCACTAGGCATCCTCGCCCTCAGTACCACTAAATGAAGGTGGATAAAGTATGCCAAATATCTCCAATCGACGCTGCTCGTCATCAGGCATCACCGATACAACATACCTTGGGGCTGGCGCAACTGGCGCAATTAGACCAGTCGGTGCAACTAACTGAGTTGGGACTACCTCTGGCGTCTGAAGTCCCTGCCCAACCTGTTCTGGTGTGCGAGCTGCGGGGTTTGATGACCACCCCCGGTCTGAGATGCCGCCGCTGCAGCAGTAGCTAAAACTGACTGAGCCAACCCAATACAAACAGATAATGCCTCCTGAAGGCCAGGAATAACAGTAGGCACTGCTGGTGCATGAGCGGGTGCTACTGGGGCCCCAACCACTGGGGGTTGATCCTAGATAGGAGCAACAGGTGTGTCTACTGGCACTGCCCCTGCCATTCTACCACGTCCACGACCACGGCCGCCACCACGGCCTCTAGCTGGTGGCAATGGTGATCGTCCACCTCGTCCTGTAGCACGAGTCCTCACCATCTGCGAGAGAATAGAATATAGAAGTTCATTTCTCGGAACAACCAAAACCGCACGATAGAGTTTAAGAAATGTGAAGTTTTTCCTAAAAGGTCTGTAGCCTCCCGAGGATAAATACAGACGTCTCTGTACCGATCCATGAGACACTACTAACTGGCTCAAGACTCATGAGGCCTAGTAACCTAGGCTTTGATACCAACTTGTCACGACCCCAAAACCTGATCGTGATGGCACCCAACACATTGCTAGGCCAAGCTGACCAATCTCACACAATACCGAGCTACCAACTCTCACTTTACTTCGAAAGCATTAACAATAATAGAAGAAATACGATATTTTAGAATAAGTTGCAAAACAATATCCCAAACAGTATAACACCTCCCACAGTTCTGAAGTCATAAGTCAAGAGCCTCTACCAAGAATACAACAGTGATACCGAATACATAAAGTATCTGGAAAATGCGGAAAAGTCTAATATAAAAGAGGATAACAGGGAAAGTCAGGTCATACGGACGATAAGCAGCTACCTCGACAATCCGGATACAATCTCTAAAGCAGCTAGGGAGTCAGCCCTGCTGTGATGTACCTGGATTTGCACACAAGGTGCAGGGAGTAGTGTGAGTACTTCTAACTCAGTGGTAATAAGCACGGATAAAGACATTGAAGGTAAAAATACACAATAATTCACTAAGCAAAGCTATATAATAACCCTTCTTTACCATTTTTTAAATAGTGTAAGTCTCAGATAAAGCTATAACAGCTAAGTAGTACAACAGATATATCTAAATGCAATGCAGATGCATGAACATGACCGCTACGGTGCGTAGCCCGATCTATTTGGGGTACCCGCACTCACTGTGGGGGTTGAGACTCCGAAGGGGCTCGTACAACCCAAGCGCATTATTAGATGATATGCTGCGGCGCGCAGCCCGATCCACTACTAGTCTAGCTACATGCAATGCAAGCCTCACGGGCAGAGAAAATAGCATTTTGAAATCTCTTTTTATCAATAACAGTAGAAACTAGTGTTTAGAAATACTAGAGTTTAGAAAACCATTTTAGACAGTGTTTAGCTCAGGACTGATATTAGGATAACATGCTATAACCATAGAAGCAATGATAATGATCCTCACGGATCCAAATAACTGGCTCACAGCCCAAAGGTATCCACAACCATCCAAGTAGGAGGTTTACCGGCTCATTTATAGCCAATAACACGGTATACTACTACACAGTCAGACAAAGCCATAGTCCCCAATCACAATCGACCCCGCACTCACAGTAGAGTACATATCTCGCCTCAATACAGCATCACATAGTGATATACCGGGGTTTCAAACCCTCATGTCATCATCCATACCTAGTACTCACCTCGAATCGGCTCGAAAACTGGCCCAAAATGCCCTTGCCATGAGAATCGGCCTCCACGGGTGTAGAATCTGATCAAAACCAATAAGAATACATCAAAATAGGCTAAAGGAACATAAACCGATCGAAATAACTCGAATTACACCCAAAAATACGAAGTTGCCAAAACTCGACACCCGGGGACGCTTCTCGAAAAATTACGAAAGTCACATTTTCAGAATCCTTATCCCACCAGGAGTCCAAACATATAAAGTTTATCAAAATCGGAATCTGTATTCCCTTTCAAATCGTCAATTTTCTATTTCCTAGGCTTAGAGCAAAATCCCCCATTTTTACACCTAAATTCCTCCATTTTCAGAGATTAAATCCATGGTTTATCAATATATTGACATAATTTGGGTCCAAGAGTGCTTACCTGATGATACTCCTCAATTTCCTCCTCAAAATTGCCAAATTCTCCTATAAGTTCGAAGCCCCAAATGACTTATGCTTCCGAAATTTCGAGACAACATTGGTCATAAAACCCCAGGTGCTTTCGCTTCTGGGATACTTGGACAGCACCAGCGGTCTCACTTCCGTGGAAAAACTGCCGCTTCTATGGCTTCTCATTAAATCCTGATAATCGCTTTTGCAGATCACATACTGTACGAGCAGTTCCGCTTTTGTGGTATTAGACCTCTTCTGCGATTTTCCCTTGGATTCCTGATAATAGGTGAATTTGACTATAATTATGCCCTAAATAATCACACTTTGTTATGGTATTTATGTTGTTTATGAGGACAAAATGCTTTGATTAGTGTTTGTTTGTGTGTTATAGGTACATGTGATGCAATGGATGCTAAGAAGAGTATTTTGAAGTCATATGTTGATGAAAAGGCCAAGAGAAGATCTAAGGTGAAAAGAGCTAGAAGAAACAGTCAAAAATACGCAGCATTGTTCATTCGCGGTCGCGGATGAACCGCGAAACAAGAGGCATTCTGAAGTTTGACTGTTCGCGGTTGGCTCGCGGCCGCGAACGAACCGCGGAAGTCGGCGCCCAGTTCTCCTAATTGGATTCGAATTTAGTTTTTTTAAGCCCTAAAACTTCTATATAAACTCCTAGTTTGCCCCACAGAGGCAGGTTGTCTTTAATTCAATACTTTTGCAAGATACTTAGCAAGAGAGAATCCTCTCAAACTCCTTCTTTTATTTTATATCAATTATTTCTTTATGATTTCAATTATTATTACTGTTTCTTCAAGCATGAGTAGCTAAATTCTTTTTTAAGGTTTCTGATTCACGTCCAAGCAACGGTCGTAGTCACTATAACTTGGTCTAATAAGTCCAAGATCGATCCCACAGAGAATTAACATATCAATCACAACTTTCACAACCCAAGAGTACTTCTGAAT
Source organism: Nicotiana noctiflora (assembly GCA_032618575.1). Taxonomy (NCBI): domain Eukaryota; kingdom Viridiplantae; phylum Streptophyta; class Magnoliopsida; order Solanales; family Solanaceae; genus Nicotiana; species Nicotiana noctiflora. Next base: position 153,572 of record JASVEL010013606.1, read on the forward strand.
CAAGTTCCCAAAATTTAGAATATTTTTGTGTAAGATTTTTGAACTACTACTTTGCAATAATTAAGAATTCTTAAAAGAAAGAATTGAATATAGAGTAAAAAGAATATTATGTGAAGGACTAAGGTATTGATTTCCCCTATTGATGGAATCCCTTATCGTTATGCTCATACAAATTGTTAATATATTCTATCAATCATAAACGCTATGTGTATCGTAACCCTCTCCCGAGCTATTACAATAATTTACTATTGCACTCTCCCGAGCTACCCTAGATAGCTTTAATTTGAATAGTTCACTTAAGATTGCACCCAAGACTTTGTTATTCCTAACCTCGTCTTTACGCCTAAAGTTATAGATTCCTCCAATAACCTAGGTGTGGTGTTGTTCAGCAATAAACCTAAATATGCACTTTTTTCCAAGTTATGCACACTAAATAGGCACCGCTAATTGGGACATCTACCAATTAACTACAACAAGAATGAAGTTGAACAAATAGAAATCTAAGTCACAATTTGTAATCACATAAACGATAAGTTCATCACTCAATAGATTCTATCAAAACCTTAGAATAGAATTTAGCTACTAATCCTTGAAGAAACAAGAATAATAATTGAAATCATAAAGAAATAATTGATATAAAATAAAAGAAAGAGTTTGAGAGGAATCTCTCTTACTAAAAACCTTGAAAAAGTAATGAAATAAAGACAACATGCCTCTATGGGGCAAACTAGGAGTTTATATAGAGGTTTTAGGGCTAAAAAAACTAAGTTTGAGTACAATTAGGACTGCTGCTGTGGTGACTTCCGCGGTTCGTTCGTGGCCGCGGATGGACCGCAAACAGTAAAACTTCAGAGAGCCTGTTTTTCCGCGGTTCATCCGCGGTCGCGGAGAAACCGCGGTGTTTCACCCTGTTCCGTTGGGAATGTGGAAACACGCAAAACATGAAAGTTGTATCCCTTTGCATTAGCTTTCCAACCATATATTATAAAGCCATAATGGAGTTTTGAGAGAAAAGTTATATCCAATTTACTAAATAGTGCACAATATGCCTCATCCATTCTTTGCTTGTTCTACACTTATCAAATTTGACCCCCGAACTCGATCCCGGCTTAATTCCTTGAGCTTTTACTCTGACTTAAAAGCTCAAAATCACTTAAATGCATTCCATAACATCCATATAGCTCGGAATCACACCTTCCCGGCTACTTTCAACATAAGTTCTTGACTTGTACCACACTTTGGCCTTTTTCACCATCTTTTGACTCCATATCCTAGACCTTAGAATTTCGGCAATCAGCAGCAGGGATATCATCCACCTCCACCACCACATGGGGGTAGACATGACGATGGGTTCGCAGAGTTAAAAGCTATGATGCAGTAGGTAATTGGGTCAAATGACAAAACAAATGAGAGGATAGATGCACATGATGCCGCCATCAAGAATATTGAAGTACAGGTGGGTCAGATTGCTATGTCTCTCAACAATCGTCCTCAAGGGACATTGCCTGCAGATACACAAACAAACCCAGAGGACCAAGTCCCAAAGCAGATGATGGCAGTGACTTTGAGAAGCGGTAGAGATCTTGATGTTGAGAATGAAAGTGAGAAAATCGACAGACAGGCTGAGACACCTACTCCATTGCCCATTGAACTGGATGAGTCCACAGGGTTAACAGAAGTTACCGTCCAGCCAGTTGCTGAAAATAAAGAAGCAAAGTAGGGAACGAAAAAAGTAGCTGAACAGGTAGAGCAATAGATTGAAGAGAAAGTGATAGAAAAAGAAAAGTCCCAAGTCACTGGGAATAAGAGGCCTCCACCACCATTCCCCCAAAGGTTGGCCAAACACCAGAAAGAGGAGCAATACAAAAAGTTCTTTGAAATGCTTAAGCAAATCCAGGTAAACATTCCCTTAATTGATGATTTAAAAGAAATGCCTGGTTATGCTAAGATGATGAAGGATTTGATGTCACGAAAATTTGATTTCCAATACTTGGCCACCGTAACACTTACCCAGACTTATAGTGCATTGGTCTCCAGACCCATTGCCGAGAAGCTATCTAATCCAGGTAGCTTCACCATCCCATGCACTATAGGGAATTATGCCTTTACTAAGGCTTTATGTGATTTGGGGGCAAGCATTAATCTCATGCCCTTAGTTATTTATAAGAGGTTAGGTATTGGGCGAGCCAGACCCACCTATATGCTTTTACAGCTTGCTGACAGGACGGTTAAGCATCCATTTGGTATTATAGATGATGTGCTTATCCAGGTTGGGAAGTTCGTGTTTCCCGCCAATTTTGTTATTCTTGATTGCAAGGTCGACGAAGAAATTCCCATAATCCTAGGAAGACCATTCCTAGCCACCGGAAGAGCCATAATTGATTGTGAAACCTGGGGAACTCAAGATGAGGTTGAATGATGAGGAGATCATTTTCAATGTGCAAAAATCCATGAGGCGCCCTAGCGAGTTCGCAAATTGCTATCTCATTGATGCGGTTGATGTGATAGTGGAGACCGACGATGCAGAGTTGACCATTAAAGATCCACTGCAAGCATGCTTGATGAACATGGAAGAGGTAAATGGTGAATGTTTAGCTGAATGGGTACTATCTCTGGAAGGCAAGGGATTTTGGCAGAGAGAGCTTGAGTTCGAACCTCTACACTTAGAGAAAAGAGAGAGCCCGCCAGCAAAGTCATCCATGGAAGAGCCACCAAAGCTCGAGCTTAAACCACTACCATCACATCTCACGTATGAATTTGTAGGTCCTAACTCCACGTTACCTATTATTATCTCATCTAGTTTGTTAGATGTGCAGGCCCAAAAGCTTATACATGTACTCAAGGAATGCAAGACAGCCATTGGGTGGACCATGGCAGATATAAAGGGGACCATCCCAGCCTATTGTATGAATAAAATTCTCGTGGAAGATGGACACAAACCTTCCAAGGAACATCAAAGAAGGGTAAACCCCAACATGAAGGAAGTGGTGAAGAAGGAAGTAATAAAGTGGCTAGATGCGGGAATCATCTTCCCAATCTCATACAACAGCTGTGTTAGCCCGGTCCAATGTGTGCCAAAGAAAGGAGGCATGACGGTAGTGAAAAACGAGAACAATGAATTGATTTCAACACGAACCATCACCGGATGGAGAATATGCATGGACTACAGGAAGTTGAATCTAGCCACCTGCAAAGATCACTTCCCATTTCCCTTCATTGATCAAATGCTTGACAGGTTGGCAGGGAGGTCCCACTTTTGCTTTCTGGATGGATACTCGGGGTACAATCAAATCTCCATAGCCCCCGAAGATAGAGAGAAGACCTCCTTCACATGACCATATGGCATCTTTGCCTTCAGGAGGATGCCATTCGGACTAAGCAATGCGCCTGCCACATTCCAAATGTGCATGATGGCTATTTTCACCGATATGGTGGAAGACATTATGGAGGTGTTCATGGATGATTTCTCAGTGGTAGGGAATTCACTCGATGAATGCCTTGCCAATCTGACTAGAGTGCTAAAACGGTGCATGGAAACGAACTTAGTGCTAAACTGGGAGAAGTGTCATTTTATGGTACAAGAAGGTATAGTATTGGGGCACCGGGTTTCAAGCAAAGGCATTGAGGTAGACCATGCTAAAGTTGATGTCATTGCAAAGTTGCCTCCACCAACATCTGTCAAGGCCATAAGAAGCTTTCTTGGACATGCCGGTTTTTACCGGAGGTTCATCAAAGACTTCTCCAAAATATCAAACCCTCTCTGTAAGTTACTTGAAAAGAATCACCCTTTTGTTTTTTCTCATGAATGCAGGATTGCTTTTGAGGAACTAAAGAAGAGGTTCGTCACAGCACCCATCATCATTGCCCCCGACTGGGAGCAACCTTTTGAGCTAATGTGTGATGCAAGTGACTATGCAGTGGGGGAAGTGCTGGCCAAAGGAAAGACAAGCTGATGCATCCAATATACTATGCAAGTAGAACTCTGAGTGGAGCACAGCTAAACTACACAGTGACGGAAATGGAGATGCTTGCGGTCGTGTTCGCATTCGACACATTTCGGTCCTATCTCATAGGATCAAAGGTAATCATATACATAGACCATGCAGATTTAAGATATTTAATTGATAAAAAGGACCCTAAGCCACGCCTGATTCGTTGGGTGTTGCTTCTCCAAGAGTTTGACCTCGAAATTAGGGATAGAAAAGGTACTAAAAACCAAGTCGCTGACCATTTGTCAAGACTTGAAGGAGCTGAACTTGTCAAAGAGAGTGGGGAAATTCTGGAAACCTTTCCAGACGAGCAACTTCTCACCACCACTCTCCTTGAAACACCATGGTATGCTGACTATGCTAATTACCTAGCCAGTGGTATTGTTCCTCATGACCTCTCATCGGTCTAGAGGAAAAGATTTTTTCGTGAAAGTCGGTTTTATTATTGGGATGAACCATATTTGTTTAGGATATGTCTTGATAACATGATCCGGAGATGCATCCCCGAGATAGAACAATCTTCTGTTTTGCGGGCATGTCACACTTCTACATATGGCGGTCACTTTGGAGGAATACGTATAGCTGCCAAAAGACTTGAGGCCGGTTTCTATTGGCCAATGGTGTTTAAAGATGCGCACTTGTGGGTAAAAGGTTGCAACGAATGTCAACGCACCGGGAACATCTCTCGGCGTCATGAAATGCCAATGAACCCAATCCCGCAAGTTGAAGTGGTCGATGTCTGGGGAATAGATTTCATGGGGCCTTTTATTAGCTCATACGGTAATAAGTACATACTTGTTACAGTTGACTACGTGTCCAAATGGGTGGAAGCTGCAGCATTACCCACCAATGATGCTAAGGTAGTAGTGGTATTTTTGAAGAAGAATATTTTCACCCGGTTCTAGACTCCAAGGGCTATCATCAGTGATGGGGGCACACACTTTTGCAACCGAGATTTTGAGAAATTATTGGCCAAGTATGATGTTAAACACCGTGTGGCCACTCCATATCACCCGCAAACTAGCGGGCAAGTTGAGGTCTCCAATAGGGATATAAAAAGTGTACTGACTAAAACAGTGAACGCCACAAGAACCGACTGGTCCAGAAAGCTTGATGACGCACTATGGGCTTATAGAATAGCATTCAAGACACCCATTGGCATGTCTCCATACAAATTGGTGTTTGAGAAAGCTTGTCACCTACCAGTTGAATTAGAGCACAAAGCTTGGTGGGCACTGAAACAATTGAATCTCAACTTGGATGAAGCAGGTAAAGCAAGGCTAACTGGGTTGCATGAATTAGAAGAATTTCGGTATCTGCCATTTTAAAGTACTAGATTGTATAAAGAGAGAATGACGCGGATTCATGATCAAAATATCGTTGAGCGAAACTTCAAAAATGGGGACAAAGTACTACTATACAATTCAAAATTACGATTATTCCCAGGTAAATTGAAATCAAGGTGGTCAGGACCCTTCAAGGTAATTGAGGCATTTGAGTCAGGAGATGTGGAAATTAAAACTATGGATGGATCACGTACATTTAAGGTAAACGGACAGCGGTTGAAACCTTACATAGGCCTGGATGACATGGAGGACAATGCAGAATTGCGGTTGGATGAACCTCAAAGGCCTAGTGAGCCTTAAAATGCACTAAGTTGAGTCGTGCCGCGACATTAAATCAGGCGCTACGTGGGAGGCAACCCACGAACATGTTGTAAGTATTTTTATCTTAGTAATAGTTAATAAAATAAAACAAGAAAAAAAAACAAATTTTTTGCTGAACAATTGAGAAAAAAAAATTCAGAGAGGGGCACTGTCCGCGGTCCTTCTGCAACCGCGGATGAACCGCGGAAAAATGACCTCTCTGAACTTTCTCTGTTCGCGGTCCATTTGCGGGCGCGAACCAACCGCGAAAAATTGTCCTCTCTGAATCTCGACTGTTCGCTGTCCATCCGCGGCAGCGAACGAACCGCGAACAGTCGCGGCCAGTTCCGCGGTCGGCTAAAAATAATGTTTTTTTTATTTTTCTTTTTTTCCCCCTTTCTTTAAACCCTAAAAACCTATCCCCTCTTTCCCATATCCCCTCCTAGCCGCCCCCCACTCTCCAAATCTCTCTCTCTCTAACTTCAAATCCTCTCCCTTCTCTCTAAAAATTTCCCAACCCCCTCTTTTCCAAATCTTCCCCTTCTTCCTCCATTACTCATCCATTACTCCTCCATTGTTATCACTTGTAAGTTTCTCTACTTTGGTTTCTCTTTTATTTTGTTTTTATTTTTAGTTCTTGATTATTTATTTTGTAGAACTAATTAGATATTGTTAGTTTAGAATAAATCTTGAATATGACTTTGTTTCTTTTTGCACATTACATGTTTCCATGAATTTCTTCTAAAGAACCTTGTTATACGACGGAAGTTTGGTAAAGAATGAGTTGTTGGGTCTTCAAATATGTTTATGATGCTAATTTTATGGTTTGGAGACCCAAATAGTATGTACACCATGTATGTTGATTGGTTAGCCAAGTTGGGGAAATTATCATTGTTCATAATGTATTAATGTAGTTTTAGGAGAAATAATGCCCAACTCATGAATTGGTATTGGTGTATTTTATTGGGGATGGATTAAGTCAATTGAGTAATGTTAGAAGTGTTCAAATAACTAAGTATGGGGTGCTTGAATAGGCATGTGTAAAATAGTTAGATAAAGAATCTAAATATAGGGGTATGAGGTAATTGCACGAAAAAATGGTCAATTGTGATATCTTACAGATGGCAAAGTCTGAGTAGCCTTCCGATGACTAACGGTTTACAAAATTTTTGGCTATCTTAGTTTTGCAGGATCATGGCCCCAAAGAGAGCTCGACATGGTGCTAGCTCATCTAGGCAACCGACTTATGATGAGTCGATGTTTGCTTGTGAAGAAGTGGAGAATGGATTTCATATTAAAGCAACCAAGAAGTGGCTCCAAGAGGTAGAAGTTGACCCGATAGCTATCCGCTTGGAGAAGTCGGAAATATATGACCAGATTCGGAAGCGCGAGATGGAGTTCCTCTTTGACTCACCTCCTAAGGTGAACAAGACGTTTGTCCGGGAATTCTACGTCAATGCTCCTTATGCTATGGTCAGAGAAGTATTCGTCAGAGGTAAGCGGGTCAATACCCATATTCCTAATATTCGGCAGGTACTTAGACTGCCATTGCACACTAGTGATGTCGACTATTACCATGATAGGCCCGGTGTCACACGGGACATGCTAATAGAGGCCTTATGTGTAGACGGCATCCGGGTGTGGATTAGAAATAAGACTCTGCACTGTAACTGCTTTACACACACAGCCAAATGTTGGTTCTCCATAATTTGCAACTGTATCTTGCCCTCGAGTAACACCACAGATGTTAACTTTAATAGGACAGTTTTGACTTGGTGTTTTGTAACACATCGGGATGTTGATATCGCCCGAGTAATTAGCGATGAGATGGTATTGAGGGGATCCCTCACTGCCAAGGGTTTTTATTACCCATCTCTTGTCACTACGCTGTGTCTCCTTCATCAGACCCCAGTAACCGATGTTGATGGTGAGCTACTACCAAAAGCTCCATTTAGAGCTGCTACTATCCGGGTTGGACGAGACACAACCCCAATTGACTTGGATGATGAGGAAGATCCTGTACCGGTTGCCCGGGCTAGGCACTCCACGGATTCAGCCGGACCTTCCAGGCCTGCTCCTCGCGGAGAAAGTATGTCTATGTCCGAGTCCACACTACCTATGCTTAGGTCCATGGAGGAGGAGGTTGTTGATCTGCGCACCTCCATTGATGGCTTGCACACACGGCTAGACGCCATGTCTACAAGGCAAGCCCGGTCAGAAAACATATTTATGGCATGGTTCAGAGCACTTGGACGAGCATGTCATGTTGACCCATCCACCGTCTCCGACTCCGAGTGAGTCTCATGTAAGTGATCTTGCCCCTTTTGTGCTTTAATTTTTATTTATGTCATGAGGACATGGCATATCTTTAAGTGTGGGGTGGGTGACATATCTTGTACATAATGTATATATTAGTTGTAGTAGTAATATAAAATAATAAAAACACAAAAAAATCATAAAATTTTAAAAAAAAATCAAAAAAAAAAGTTATGAGTAGAGGACTCCTCCTGATGACGGACTATTTAGGACAAGTACTCTTGAGGGAAGTAGTCCGCGTAGAAATTTTTCTTTCTTTTATTTTCTTTTTATAGGTAATGTATCATCTCCCCCTTGGTTTTTCTTTTGACCAAGGGTTTTTATTTGAACCGGGTTAGGTAGATATTTTTTTCTTTCTTTCTTTTCTTAGGATTAGAGGTAATAGGGCAACATGTAACCCCGAATATGCACATTAGCAAAAGCGTAAATTGAACTTGAGAATGTATCTTCTAAGATTGACTGTAAAATCTCAATATGCCTTAAATTGCACAATAATGCTTGCTTGAACATCGATAGGACTTTGTTGATAAATTGGATTCCAAATGAGTTGCATGCCATGTGTGTGTGAGGTTTTTATTTACATTGTATGTTGTACATGATGCCTAGAACTTGCCCTGTGTGTTTGCAAAGCGAAATAGAAGTTGTTTGGTTGTAGAAAGGATAGAGTCATTTCTTTGTGCAACCCCATATACCAATAGACATGAATTCACCCGTACATTATATCTTAGTTAACTCCTTTGAGATTAAGCCTATTATTTGATAACCCTTGAATGTTCATCAAATATGTATAATGTTCTACTTTACCTCCTAGAAGCACTTGTATTGTAATGAATATGCAAAAGTCTAAATGAGGGGTGAAGGGAAATTGAAAAAGGGAAAATCAAGAATTAATGATAGAAAATAGTGGACTGGTCCAAAATAATATTGCAAAGCAATGAAACAAAGAGCTATATTGATGAATATGTAAAACAAATTAGAAAGGCCAGTTACATCAATAAAATAAAAGTGGGGGTTAAAAGTGAAGAAAGGTGAAAGAATGTTTATGGGAGACATAAGGAAGTAAAAAGAAAAAGGGAAGTTGTGAAAAAGAAAAGAAATGTGCTTAGGGAGGCTAGTCACTATAACCAAAAGTATCCTACCCGTCCCATTGCCTACATTACAACCCTTAAAGACCTCTTGATCTATGATTGAATAACTCGATTAGTAGAGTATTACACTAGGGGCAAGCCTATGGTGTGTATGTATTCATATAAATGTTCTTTGTTGAGAGTGAGTGAATTTTTCCGATATCTATAAGTTCCATGCATTTGAATTGTTAATGTGTGGGAACTTCTCTCAACAAATTTTGTGAGGGCATGTAATTCAAGAGGAAGAAGGTAAATTTGCATGTTTTTGGTAATAAGCAGAGTAAGTAATAATGTGCGGGCATGAGAGTTTGCGGTTAGGTAAAGATTGTTCATATCTTAGGTTGTTCATGTATAATAGCATTTGTGACATGTTATGGGGGAGACAATTTTGTGTTAATTGGCCTAAAGTGTGATTAAAGTTGCTCGAGGACGAGCAAAGGTTTAAGTGTGGGGTATTGATAATAGGTGAATTTGACTATAATTATGCCCTAAATAATCACACTTTGTTATGGTATTTATGTTGTTTTTGAGGACAAAATGTTTTTATTAGTGTTTGTTTGTGTGTTATAGGTACATGTGATGCAATGGATGCTAAGAAGAGTATTTTGAAGTCATATGTTGATGAAAAGGCCAAGAGAAGATCTAAGGTGAAAAGAACTGGAAGAAACAGTCAAAAATATGCAGCACTGTTCATTCGCGGTTCATTCGCGGTCGCGGATGAACCGCGACAAAAGAGACATTCTGAAGTTTGACTGTTCGCGGTTGGCTCGCGACCGCGAACGAACCGCGGAAGTTGGCTCCCAGTTCTCCTAATTGGATTCGAATTTAGTTTTTTTAAGCCCTAAAACTTCTATATAAACTCCTAGTTTGCCCCATAGAGGCAAGTTGTCTTTAATTCAATACTTTTGCAAGATATTTAGTAAGAGAGAATCCTCTCAAACTCCTTCTTTTATTTTATATCAATTATTTCTTTATGATTTTAATTATTATTCTTGTTTCTTCAAGCATGAGTAGCTAAATTCTTTTTTAAGGTTTTGATGGAACATATTGAGTGATGAACTTATTGTTTATGTGATTGCAAATTGTGAACTAGATTTCTATTTGTTCAACTTGGTTCTTGTTGTAGTTAATTGGTAGACGTCCCAATTAGCGGTGCCTATTTAGTGTGCATAACTTGGAAAATAGTGCATATTTAGGTTTATTGTTGAACAACACCACACCTAGGTTATTGGAGGAATATATAACTTTAGGCGTAAAGACAGGGTTAGGAATAATGAAGTCTTGGGTGCAATCTTAAGTAAACTATTCAAATTAAAGCTAGCTAGGGTAGCTCGGGAGAGTGCACTAGTAAATTATTATAATTGCTCGGGAGAGAGTTACGATACACATAGCGTTCATGATTGATAGAATATATTACCAATTTGTATGAGCATAACGATAAGGGATTCCATCAATAGGGGAAATCAATACCTTAGTCCTTCTCCATATTATTTTTACCCAATATTCAATTCTTTCTTTTAAGCATTCTTAATTCTTGCCAATTAGTTATTCGAAATCTATACACAAATATACTCTAAATTTTTGGGAACTTGATTCGGAAGTACTCTTGGGTTGTGCAAGTTGCGATTGATAGGTTAATTCTCTGTGGGATCGATCTTGGACTTATTAGACCAGGTTATATTGACTACGACCATTGCTTGGACGTGAATCAATTCCTTGGACCGCTTCTGCAATAAATCCTCGCACATGCGAGGCCGCTTACGCGGAAAGTGTTCCGCTTCTCGAAACTTCACTGACCAGCTCAAAAGCTCTTCTACTCTCAACCGTCCGCTTCTGCGGGCCTTTTCCCCAGGAGCGGAAATACCAGCAGACAGATACCCCAGACCTGATGCAACTTCCAAATTTTCCTGTTTCACTTTCCGAAAATATCTCGAGGCCCCCTGGACCTCAACCAAAAATACAAATCCACTCTAAATCATCACACGAACTTATTCAAATCATAAAATATACCCTTAAACACAAAAATTATCAAATTAAGGCGGATTCAAGCCTAAGTTTCAACCAAAACTTCCAAAACCTATATTCCCTAAAAAACCCGACCAAATGATGTCCGAATGACCTAAAAATTTGCAGACATATCCAAAATCACCGAACGAAGCTACTAAAACTGTCGAAATTCCATTCCGACTCCCGGATCAAAATCTCACCTATCGATCGGATTTCGCCAAAATTCCAACTTAGCCAATTCAAGCCTATTTCTACACCGGACCTCCAAATTTAATTCCGATCGCTCCCCTACGGCACAAATCACCTCCCGAAGCTAACTTAATCACTGGAATCCACATCCGATCCCTCTAACCACATAGTCAACTTCAGGTTGACGTTTCAGAAACAAGCTTCACCCAAAAAGGCTATATGCCTTATTTCCAACCAGAATCGATCCAAATTCACCCGATAGACTCTAATACAGATATAGAAATATGAAACACAAAATAAGGAGATAACGGGGCGGTAACTCTCATGACGACGGGCCGAGTCGTCACAAGATCATGTGGAGAGTATTGCGCTATGTTGGGATATTTTCACAGCTTATGCTAGATTTTGTACTTTTGTAATCACTGTTAATGCTTTTAACGTAAAGTGAGAGCTTGTAGCTCGGTATTTTGAAAGGTTGGTCAGGCTGGCCTAGCAATGTGTTGGACACCATCACGACTGGGTTTTGGGGCCGTGACACAACTAGTATAGTTCCTTTCTTCATTTTCATTAATTATTCCTTGTCCACTGTACTTAAGACAGATGTTGTATTTTATTTTAGTTATCAGTAGTCGCTCATGCACTTGTGACATCGGGTTTTAGAATGGTTTTCGAAAGATTTGAATTAATTGTTATTGTTTTATTTTAATTGAACCAAAAACGTATTATTTATGAAAAATGGAAGGAAATCTGTAATTTAATTTTAAACCTATTATTGGAAAGTGTTGGTTCGATTTTTATCAAAATCAAACCAAATCAACTATATTAGTTTAGATTGATTCAATTTTATTGGGTTTTTCGGGTTTTCGAGTTTTTTGTTACATGAATATTATTTCAGTCTTACTTTATTAAAGTTTTGATAAGTAAATACATTATATATATATTTAGTAAAAATTAAAAAATTCTTGACTAACATATGATCTATCAAAATATTCATATGAAAAAAATTTCTTAGTGACACATGATAGTTATCTTCTAAGCTATCTAACAACAACAACAACAACAACCCAGTATAATCCCACTTAGTAGGGTCTGGGGAGGGTAGTGTATACGCAGACCTTACCCCTACCCTAGGGTAGAGAGGCTGTTTCCAAATAGACCCCCGGCATCCTTCCCTCCAAGAACTTCCCACCTTGCTCTTGGGGAGACTCGAACTCACAACCTCTCGGTTGGAAGTGGGGGTTGCTTACCATCAGAGAAACCCCTCTTGTCAAAAAGAGCCCAATAAGCATCTCTGAAAATATCTGGGGAGGGTAGTGTGTACGCAGACCTTACCCCTACCCTGGGGTAGAGAGGCTGTTTCCAAATAGACCCCCGACATCCTTCCCTCCAAGAACTTCCCACCTTGCTCTTGGGGAGACTCGAACTCACAACCTCTCGGTTGGAAGTGGAGGTTGCTTACCATCAGAGCAACCCCTCTTGTTCTAAGCTATCTAACAATGATGTATAATTTCAAGGTTAACTGAACTTAATAATTGAACATAATAATCAATATGATACCTAAATAATAAAATATTCTATTCAATTTTAAATTGTCAGAAAGATCATTTTAAATTTGAAAAAGATATAAGAATTAATATATCTTGACATATGAATATGGAACAAAGAAATTCACATATTTTAATAACACTTGATAAGAAAGTGGTGACACACCCCATTATTTAAATTAAATAAAAATGAAGCCTTGCATATTTCTATTAAATATTACTTCCCATAAGAGAATCTCAACAATTTCTAAATATTTTAAAATTTTTTTATATAAGGTCTTAAAAGTATATATAATAATTATATATTTATATGTTGGTTTGGTTCGGTATTTTTTTACTTAATACCAAGCTTAATCGAATTTTTTAATCGGTTTGATTTGACTTTTCGGTTTAATACGATTTTCCGATTCGATTTAATACCCCGATCTTTCACCTCTTCAAGTATATAAAACTCAAGTATGTTTATATACTAGAATTTCTGACGCGATGAATAATTAATGGAAATATAAAATTAAGTGTTAATAGTAAAATGGATTAAAACATGAAATCCAATCTATTTAGATTTGAACACGAACTAAAATTAATCTTGGAAATACTTTTATATTTTAATATTGGAAAATATATTTCCAAAATAAATCCACGAGAAGGAGGACAAATTCTTTAGTCGAAAATAATTAGAAAAGAGGATCCAATTGAAAAATGACTCATACACAAGGAGGACAAATTCTTTTCAAGCGCGTTTAGAAGGCCAAATATTATCACGGCCAAATATCACTTGTAGCCAGTGGGCGAAACAATTTACATTTTATATCCGCAAAAATTATAAATTTATATATTTTTTGTATATAATATATATATATATATATATATATATATATATATATATATATATAGAGGGAAAAAAATATATATTTTTTGGGCTATTAGTTTAAGAATGCTACACAATGCCAAGGAATAATAGATATCGTTTAGGAAAAGATAGGAAGGTAAATCTAAAAATGCTCCAAAGTTGAAGTGTGTCATTAACTTTTTTGGGCAACTTTAGAATGCAATTTATGTATTATCCTAATATATAATTATGTCTTTAATTTCTCTATCCATTTCTATACGTAATTTAAATAACTAACCATAAGATTTTCATATTTCAACTCCTAAGTAAATCTGGAAATTGATTACTAGGATTAATTAAATATGGAAATACATAAAAATCAAAGCCATAAGACACCTATAAATATAGCCACCCCAAAGTCATCTTCTCCGAACAATTGCAAATCTATATATATTATCTATTAGAGTGCTTAGGCAATTAGCTAGATATGAGTTCTGCTCAGTGTCCGTTTCCGCAGTGCACAATTAAAGGTAAGTTTTTGTTCATTTTTCACCTTGTTTTGTATCTTGTTCAATTTAATTTTTATATATTTGCAATTGTTAATGTGTATATATAGGTAAGTCCTCATGGCCGGAGCTTATTGGGGCAGATGTCAACCAAGCAGTGAATATAATAAAGAAAGAGAACCCAAATATTCATGTTGTGCTTTTAAAAATGGGACAAAGCATTCCAGTTCCTGAGGATTGCACTCGTGTTTTGGTTTTTTATGATGACGTCACCAAGAAGGTTGGCCTCGTGCCTATTGTTTGCTGATATTACAATGTCTATTATGAAGTATTTGCTGCTTAAACAGTCTAGCTTGTACTGAAGTTTCTCTATTTTATGTCTTTTTCTTTTGCACAATTCTGCTCCTTTGTCTTTAATTAAATGAAACTTCTTTCTAATAATTTTTAATTTTGATACGTGTCATCAATATATAGTTAGATACATCCTATGATCCTAGTCTTCTACATCAATCTTATTGCATGCAATAACATTTGTATGTTATTCGATTATTATTACTTTTATCAGCTGTGTCATACTTAACTCATGACTCATGAATTTATAGTACTCGCAAAATCTAAAGTATTGAAAGATTGTACTAAATATATACTTATTCATTATCGAACCAATTTGGGTTTAATCCATATTAGATCATCAAAAAGGTTGGGCGAATTGGACCGTGCATTTAATGGCAGATTGAGATTGACCCATAATAAAATTTATCAAAACATAAAAAAAGTTGGTTAGAGGTATATTTTCATGATTAATAAAACAAAAATATTTTTTTCGATTTGATTTGGCTAATAAAAAACGGCAAATAAAGTAAAGAAAAAATAAACAACTGAAAAATGACTTTGACTTTGCAAGTTGATTGTTTAGTTCAAACTGACCTAGCGAAATTTAAGACACAAGTTGTTTATTGAATCAACTTGTTAAATCCGTTTTAGATTGATTTGGCCCAACCGGACCATTTGATGCCCTATTTTTTTTAACCCTTGACAGAAATATATCTATACCATAATTAAAAAAATATTTTGTAACAAAAACACAAAAAAAAAGGGTGAAATAGACTAAAAAGTCTTTTAAATTTTTTATATACTCAGATGTCCATTTTGATGCAACGGAAAGACAACACTAGAATAAGCTACATTAATTTCTAGGGAGTTTCTATCAAAATAAGGTGATAATTATATTTGGTTGCAGTTCTGGGGATTTTCTTTTCTTTATTTCAAATAACAATCTTTTGTATATATATATATATATATATATATATATATATATATATATATATATATATATATATATATATATATATATATATATATATATATATATATATATATATATAGTGTTTGCATCTAAAAACTCTTGTAAGGACTTTCCAAAAATTTGACTTTTTGGCCCACATAATTTAACTTTTTTGTTTAAACGAATGTAGTAACTAAATTGAAAAGCTCAAATAGGTGAAAGACTTTGTCAACAATCACAATAATCATAGCTCCTTTTTGAAATCAAAACTCCAATCACAATAAACTGAAAACAAAATTCCAAAATCTACTCAATGTAACACTCGTTAGTTTATTCCAAACAAAACTACAGTATTGGTCAGCATTAATTCTCCGTCAAGTTTCAAGCAACAGCAAGCAAGATCTCATCGTAGCTTAAAAAGGCCAGCGTTTGAGGGCATCACAACGAACTTCATTGTCCCATTATTGCAATTGTTGGGAATAAAACCCCACTGAAATAATATTTACGGTAATAAAAATGGAATAATAATGTAGCACCGAGATACGGTAATTAACAAGAATAAAAGAGTAACAATGATACCAAGATTTTAATGTGAAAAACCCTTTTAATAAGGAAAAACCATGGCCCCGAGAGGAGCAACTGATATCACTATAGTAAGGATTTTTTCACTTCGTATGTCCGAGTAAAATACTCCAAAGACCACTACAACACTCAAAAGAAATAACCCTACTTTGATATTTCCATCTCACTACAATATTGTTCACTCTCTATTTTTCTCACAGACTATTTTCATATACCCTGGTTGTGACGCCTCACTCTTACTTTTTCTCTTTTCTTGGTCTAATTCAAATGGCTAAGAAGCTTTCTATTTATAGAGTTTCTATACCTCTACAAATGTCATCTGTGACATAAAAAAGAAAGAAATTTTTTCGAAGGATGACTTTTGCAATTCAAAAGCAACGGTGGCTGCCATTTTTGAAAAATAAAGACAAAGGAAGAAAATATATCTTCCTTAACTTAAGGGGATGGACCCCACTAATCTCCCCCTCCGGTCCTATTCACCCGAAGGAGGTAACACCAGAGGTACTAGTTTAAGTGTATGCCGACAAGTTCATTGCATAGCTTAAACTTGTCTCTTGGTACCACTTTGGTCAGCATATCCGCAGGATTCTCACTTGTATGGATCTTCTTTACTTGCATAGATCTATCCTCTATCCTTTTTCAAATCCAATGATATCTCACGTCGATTTGTTTTGTCCTTGCATGGTACATGAAATTCATGCTCAAGTATATTGCACTTTGACTGTCACAATAGATAACATACTGCTTTTGATGCAATTCCATGTGACGACCCAAAGGGTCATCACTTATTTTATTAATCATTCCGAGCTTTTGAGGTCTTGAAAACCTCAACTATAGTTGCCTCGATTTGCGTGCACAGTCCGGGCACAAAGCTGGAAATTTTTATGTTGAAATATGTGAAATATGTGAAAAAGTTGAAGAATTTTGATATTAATATTGATATGGTTGATTTTGGTCAACATTTTTGGTAAACGGACCCGGATCCGTGATTTGACGGTCTCAGAAAATCCGTAGAAAAATATGGAACTTGGGCATATGTCCGGAATTGAAATCCGAGGTCTAGAACCCCGGTAAAAGAATTTTTCTGTTAAATTGTTTTCTGAAAATGTTTAAGGAAAATGAAACTGAATTTTGATTAAAAAGTACTCGTATCGGGCTCGTATTTTGGTTCCGACGTCCGGTACAGGTCATATATATTGGTTAAGCGCTTCCTGTAAAGTTTGGTTGAAAACGGACGTCGTTTGACGTGTTTCGGCCTTAAATTGGAAAGTTTGGAAATTATGGAATTTTAAAGAATTCTTGAGTTTTAAGGCTCAATTCATTGATTTTGATGTTATTTTAGCGATTTGATCGCGCGAGCAAGTTCGTATGATGTTTTTGAGGTAGTGTACATATTTGGTTTGGAGCCCCGAGGGCTCGGGAGTGTTTCGGAGGTGGTTCGGGGTGTTTTTGGACTTAGAAAACTGGCAGATTTTCTGCAATTTTTACACAGACATTTTACTCTACGCGATCGCGGCCTTGTATACGCGATCGCACTGCCTTGTCACATTACTCAACGCGATCGCAGCTGTCTGCACGCGATCGCGAAGCTTTCTGTCCTTCTTCAACGCGATCGCAGCCGTCCGCACGCGATCGCGTAGCTTTCCGTTTTCCTTCAACGCGATCGCGACCCTTTTCACGCGATCGCGTAGTACAAATGAGCCACCCAGCGAAATTCTTCTACGCGATTGCAGCATTGTCCACGCGATCGCGTAGTGTTGAATATTTGCCTTCCGCGATCGCGACCCAATTCACGCGATCGCGTAGAACAAATTCGCTGCCCAGTGAATTTAATTCCAAAACAGAACAGAAACGGGATAAAAATCCCATTTCTGTTCAACTCTCTTCTCCACAGCTCCTTGGACGATTTTTGAGTGATTCTTCATCAAACTTCTTGGGTAAGTGATTCTTAACTCGTTTTCTTCATTTTCCATCAATATTATGTGAATTCCTAACCCTAATTAGGTGTAAATGGGTAGAAAAATTGAGAATTGAGTATAATAAGGGTTTTCAAAGAATTTGCGATCTAGAACTCGTTTTGGAGTCGAGCTTAAGAACAAATTGTATATTTGAACTCATGGAGGATTGGGTGAACTTATTTTGGTTCAAAACTTGAGTTTCGATTATGTGGGCCAGGGGTCGATTTTTACTATTCCGGGCAGAATGTTGTAAAAATCATATTTAGCAATATGAACTAGTTTGTTAAGTAGAATTGATGATATGAAATCAATTGTGTATAGATACAGTAGGATTGGAGTCAAATTCGAAAGGAAAAGGCATTGCTACGGATTGAATCGTTCGTGAACTTTCGAGGTAAGTGTTTGTTCTATCCTAGTTTGTAGGAATATGAATTTAGTTATGAATAGATTGTTGAATAAGAGTTATTGGTGTTATACCGGTAATGAAGGTAAATTGTTGAAATTATTATAAATTATTGGTTTAAAACCGGTAATTATAAATATTGTTGATATATAGATTATTGGCTAAATGCCGGTAATATATATATTTTATGAATTGGGATCGTATGGCGCGCCGACCACTTATATATATTTATGAATTGGGATCGTGTGGTACGCCGACCACAAAGTGACTTAAATCTTGGCATTGGCCATAGTTGCCGGTAGCCTATTGATATATTTGGGAGCGGGTGGTACGCCTACCACAAGATATAATTATTGATATATTTGGGAGCGGGTGGTACGCCTACCACAAGATATAATTATTGATATATTTGGGAGCGGGTGGTACGCCTACCACAAGATATAATTACTATGATATTTGGGAGCGGGTGGTACGCCTACCACAAGATATAATTATTGTTATAGTTGGGAGCGGGTGGTACGCCTACCACGAGATATGAAATGAGAGAGGAATTGAGATATGAAAGTAAGATTTATTATGTTGATTAGATTATTCTGGATATCGTGAGTTATTGACTGTTATTTCAGAGCAGAGTATTTCCTTATAAATGTATTGTATATATATGTCTATATTGCAACCGTACAGGTTTAGGTGGGTGACTGGCCTTAGCCTTGTCACTAGTTTGCTGGGATAGGCCAGACACTTACCAGCACATGGGGTCGGTTGTGCTGATACTACACTCTGTGCTCTTTTTGCGCAGATACAGGTTACGGACAGCAGCAGCGGCAGTAGCGACTTGTGGATTTTTCGACTACTGAGACTACGAGGTAGCCTTGCAGGCGTCCGTAGGACCCGTTGTCTCTTCTATCTATGTTTTTCATTCTATTATCTCATATAATCGAGATAAACAGCTTGTATTTTCTTTCAGACAATTATGTGTATAATTCTTAGAAGTTCGTGAGTATTGTGACACCAGTCTTGGGTAGTGTATCATGGTTGGGTTTTCTTTATCATATTTGACTAAGTCTTCCGCTAATTTTGATTTTTCCGCTGTAATGTATATGTTTTAAATAAGAAATTGGTAATTAATGGAGATGTAATTAATATTTGGCTTGCCTAGCTTCCATTTAGTAGGCGCCATCATGACCTCGATGGTGGGAAATCCGGGTCGTGACAAGTTGGTATCAGAGCACTAGGTTGCACAGGTCTCACAACTCACGAACAACCTTAGTAGAGTCCTGAAGGATCGGTACGGAGACGTCTGTATTTATCCTCCAGAGGCTATGGAGTTAGGAAAATATTCCCTTTATTCTTTCCAGTCGTGCGACTTGATCATTTGAATGTTAATTGAACTTCTACTCTGTTCTTCCGCAGATGGTAAGGACACGTGCATCCTCATCTACTGACCAGCAGCCCGAGGTCCCAGCAGCGGTAGCTCCTGCTAGGGGTAGAGGCCGAGGTCGAGGCCGTCCTAGAGGACAAGGTAGGGGCAGAGCTGAGCCCCGAGCAGCAGCACGAGTGGTAGAACCTCAGGTTCGTATCGAGGAGGAAGTTCCAGCCCCAGCAGCTCCAGTAGGCCCAGCTCAAGTCCCGGGAGGAGCTTTATTTTCACCGGATCTTCAGGATGCTTTGGTCCGTATAGCAGGTTTTATGGATCACATCACCAGAGCAGGTTTATTACCGGTAGCACCAGCTACTTCTCAGGCTGGAGGAGGTAATCAGACTCCTGCTACGCGCACTCCGGAGCCAGTAATTCCCCAGGCGCAAGATCCTGTGATTCAGCCAGTTGAGGCAGCTCAACCTATTATTACGACTCCGTCTAATGATGGTGCAGCGATGTCTGCTGACGCGTTGTGGAGATTGGACAGGTTTACCAAGCTGTTCACTACCACATTCAGTGGCACTCCTTCAGAGGATCCACAGGATTTCCTATACAGCTGCCACGAAGTTCTCCGTACTATGGGTATTGTGGAGACTAATGGTGTGGATTTTGCTACTTTTCGGTTATCCGGTTCCGCCAAGACTTGGTGGAGAGATTATTGTCTAACCAGGCCAGCGGGATCGTCATCTTTGACTTGGGAGCAGTTTGCAGAATTATTCTTGGAGAAGTTCCTTCCAGCAACTCAGCGGGAGTTTATGCGCAGACAATTTGAGCGTCTTCATCAGGGTTCTATGTCTGTCACACAGTACGAGACTAGGTTCGTGGACCTGGCTCGTCATGCTATTATCATACTTCCCATAGATCGGGAGAGAGTGAGGAGGTTTATTGATAGCTTGAATCAGCCAATTCGGCTACAGATGGCTATGGGGGCAGGAACTGAAATCACTTTTCAGGAGGCGGCTAATGCAGCCCGCCGGATCGAGATGGCTCTGTCACAGGGAGCGAGACATGGATCATATAAGAGATCTCGTAATTCGGGTAGATTCAGTGGTACCTCGTCTGGAGATAGAGATTTTTATGATAGAGGCCATCCTCCTAGGCCTTATCAGTCAGCTCTTCAGGTTTCTCATGATGCTTCAGGTGATCGTAATTCTCGGCCACGCTACTCTGATCAGCAGCCTATCAGTGCACCACCACTTCGCCATTTTCAGCAGCCGAGGGCTTGTTTTACGTGCGGTGATCTTAGGCACATTGCAAGGTATTGCCCTCGAGCTTCTGACAGATCTCACCAGCAGGGTTCTCGTGCCATGATTCAGGCCCCAGTTCCCTCACAGCCTGCCCAGCCGGCTAGAGGCGGAGGTAGAGGACATAGAGGTGGAGGTAGAGGTCATAGAGGTGGAGCTCGGACCGATAGAGGTAGAGACCAGCCAGCAGCTGATCGTCCTAGAGATACTGCTCAGGGTGGTGGGGCACAGCCCCGATGTTATGCACTTCCCGCCGGACCAGAGGCTGAGTCTTCTGATGCCGTCATTACAGGTATTATTTTGGTTTGTGATAGAAAGGCATCAGCATTATTTGACCCTGGTTCTACATATTCGTATGTGTCTTCCTATTTTGCACCATACTTGATTCAGCCCAGTGATCCATTGAGTGTTCCTGTTCATGTGTCTACACCGGTAGGCGACTCTATTGTGGTTGATCGAGTTCATCGGTCATGTATTATAGTAATTGAGGGTCTCGAGACCCGTGCTGATTTATTACTCCTAAATATGGTGGACTTCGATATTATACTAGGCATGGACTAGCTATCTCCGTATCATGCTATTTTAGATTGCCATGCCAAGACTGTGACTTTAGCTCTGCCGAATTCGCCTCGTATAGAGTGGAAAGGAATTTCAGGTCATACTAGCCGTAATGTTATTTCTTATGTTAAAGCTCAGCGTATGGTTGGAAAGGGATGCTTGGCTTATTTGGCCTATGTCCGTGATTCTAGTGCTCAGGTTCCTTCTATTGACTCTGTGCCTGTGGTTCGCGAATTTCCTGAAGTATTTCCTTCAGACTTGCCAGGTATGCCGCCCGATAGGGACATTGATTTTTGCATTGATTTGGCTCCAGGCACTCAGCCCATTTCCATTCCCCCATACCGTATGGCTCCGCCAGAGTTAAAAGAATTGAAGGAACAGTTGCAGGATTTACTTGAAAAGGGTTTCATTAGACCCAGTGTTTCGCCGTGGGGTGCACCAGTATTATTTGTAAAGAAGAAAGATGGTTCGATGAGAATGTGCATTGACTATCGACAGTTAAACAAGGTGACTATCAAAAATAAATATCCACTTCCGCGAATTGATGATTTATTTGACCAGCTTCAGGGTGCCAAGGTATTTTCAAAGATAGATTTGAGATCTGGCTATCATCAGCTGAAGATTAGGGCATCTGATGTCCCTAAGACGGCGTTCCGCACTCGGTATGGACATTATGAATTTCTGGTCATGTCTTTTGGGTTGACAAATGCTCCAGCAGCTTTTATGGAATTAATGAATCGGGTGTTCCGGCCTTATTTAGACTTGTTTGTAATAGTCTTCATTGATGACATATTAATATATTCCCGCGGTCAGGAGGAGCATGCGCAACATCTCAGAGTGGCCTTACAGACTCTGAAAGATAGCCAGCTATATGCAAAATTTTCAAAGTGTGAATTTTGGCTAAGTTCAGTTGCATTCCTGGGTCATATTGTGACGGCAGCAGGTATTCAGGTTGATCCGAAGAAAATTGAGGCAGTCAAGAGCTGGCCTAGACCGACATCAGCCACGGATATTCGGAGTTTCTTGGGGTTAGCGGGTTATTATCGCCGATTCGTAGAAGGATTTTCGTCTATTGCAACCCCACTGACCAGATTGACCCAGAAGGGTGTTCAATTTGAATGGTCCGATGAATGTGAGGCGAGCTTTCAAAAGCTCAAGACAACCTTGACCACGACACCGGTATTGGTTTTACCCACAGGTACGGGACCTTATACTGTTTATTGTGATGTTTCCCGTATTGGGCTTGGTGCAGTGTTGATGCAGGATGTCAAGGTTATTGCCTATGCTTCGAGGCAGTTGAAGATTCATGAGAAGAACTATCTAGTGCATGATCTAGAATTGGCGGCGATTATTCACGCATTGAAGATCCGGAGGCATTATTTATATGGTGTAGCATGTGAAGTATACACCGATCATAAGAGTCTTCAGTATTTGTTTAAGCAGAAAGAGTTGAATATGAGGCAGAGAAGGTGGCTAGAGTTGCTAAAAGACTATGATGTTACTATTTTATATCACCCGGGTAAGGCCAATGTGGTGGCCGATGCATTGAGTAGAAAGTCTGCCAGCATGGGTAGTCTTGCATATATTCCGGTCAGTCAGAGACCATTAGCTATAGATGTCCAGGCCTTAGCTAACCGGTTCGTGAGATTAGACATTTCTGAGCCTAGCAGGGTGTTAGCCCGCACGGTCGCTCGTTCTTCTTTATTAGAGCGTATCCGTGAGAGGCAATTTAATGATCCTCATTTGCGTGAGTTGAGAGATACCAGTACAGCGGGGAGGTGCCACACGGGTAAATCTAGATGATGATGGGATATTGAAATTGCGAGGTCGAGTTTGTGTGCCCAATGTCGAAGGGATTCGAGAGTTAATCTTAGCGGAGGCCCATAGTTCGCGGTATTCTATTCACCCAGGCACCGCGAAGATGTACCAGGACTTACGTCAGCACTATTGGTGGCGCAGAATGAAGAAAGATATCGTTGCGTATGTCGCTCGGTGTCTAAATTGTCAACAGGTGAAATATGAGCACCAGAGACCTGGTGGTGTATTCCAGAGGATTGAAATTCCCGAGTGGAAATGGGAGCGGATCACTATGGATTTCGTTACTGGACTTCCTTTGACTCGGAGGAAATTTGATGCTATTTGGGTCATTGTTGATACGCTGACCAAGTCAGCACACTTTATTCCAGTATCTGTCTCCTACTCGTCGGAGAGGTTAGCGGGGGTGTACATTAGAGAGATTGTTCGTCTCCATGGTGTGCCAGTATCTATTATCTCTGATCGGGGTACGCAGTTTACCTCGCGTTTCTGGAGAGCGGTCCAGCAGGAGTTAGGCACTCAGGTTCAGTTGAGTACAGCATTTCATCCTCAGACGGATGGCCAGTCCGAGAGGACTATTCAGATTCTAGAGGACATGCTTCGAGCCCGTGTTATTGATTTCGGAGGCTCGTGGGACCAGTTTCTGCCATTAGCAGAGTTCGCCTACAATAACAGTTACCAATCTAGCATCCAGATGGCTCCGTATGAGGCGTTGTATGGTAGGCGATGTCGATCACCAGTTGGATGGTTTGAACCGGGAGAGGCTCGGTTGTTAGGTACAGACTTAGTTCGGGAGGCCTTGGATAAGGTCAAGACTATTCAGGAGAGATTGCGTTCAGCTCAGTCCAGGCAGAAGACTTATGCGGATCGTAAGGTTCGAGATGTAGATTTCATTGTTGGCGAACGAGTATTGCTCCGAGTGTCGCCTATGAAGGGTGTGATGAGGTTCGGGAAGAAGGGCAAGCTCAGCCCTAGGTATATTGGTCCATTTGAGATTCTAGACAGAGTGGGAGGGGTGGATTACAGATTGGCTTTGCCGCCTAGCTTATCAGCCGTGCATCCAGTTTTTCATGTATCTATGCTTCGGAGATACCACGGCGATCCCACACATGTGTTAGACTTCAGTATTGTCCAATTGGACAATGATCTATCTTACGAGGAGGAGCCGGTAGCCATTCTAGACCGGCAGGTTCGACGGTTGAGGTCGAAGAGTTATCCTTCTGTGCGTGTTCAGTGGAGAGGTCAGCCTCCTGAGGCATCGACCTGGGAGTCCGAGTCTGATATGCGGAGCCGCTACCCACATTTGTTTCCTGACTCGGGTACTTCTTTCTTTTGTCCGTTCGAGGACGAACGGTTGTTTTAGAGGTGGAGATTGTGACGACCCAAAGGGTCATCACTTGTTTTATTAATCATTCCGAGCTTTTGAGGTCTTGAAAACCTCAATTATAGTTGCCTCGATTTGCGTGCACGAGTCCGGGCACAAAGCTGGAAATTTTTATGTTGAAATATGTGAAATATGTGAAAAAGTTGAAGAATTTTGATATTAATATTGATATGGTTGACTTTGGTCAACATTTTTGGTAAACGGACCCGGATCCGTGATTTGACGGTCTCAGAAAATCCGTAGAAAAATATGGAACTTGGGCGTATGCCCGTAATTGAAATCCGAGGTCTAGAACCCCGGTAAAAGAATTTTTCCGTTAAATTATTTTCTGAAAATGTTTAAGGAAAATGAAACTGAATTTTGATTAAAAAGTACTGGTATCGGGCTCGTATTTTGGTTCCGACGCCCGGTACATGTCATATATATTGGTTAAGCGCTTCCTGTAAAGTTTGGTTGAAAACGGACGTCGTTTGACGTGTTTCGGCCTTAAATTGGAAAGTTTGGAAATTATGGAATTTTAAAGAATTCTTGAGTTTTAAGGCTCAATTCATTGATTTTGATGTTATTTTAGCGATTTGATCGCGCGAGCAAGTTCGTATGACGTTTTTGAGTTAGTGTACATATTTGGGTTGGAGCCCCGAGGGCTCGGGAGTGTTTCGGAGGTGGTTCGGGGTGTTTTTGGACTTAGAAAACCTGGCAGATTTTCTGCAATTTTTACACAGACATTTTACTCTACGCGATCGCGGCCTTGTACACGCGATCGCACTGCCTTGTCACATTACTCAACGCGATCGCAGCTGTCTGCACGCGATCGCGAAGCTTTCTGTCCTTCTTCAACGCGATCGTAGCCGTCTGCACGCGATCACGTAACTTTCCGTTTTCCTTCAGCGCGATCGCGACCCTTTTCACGCGATCGCGTAGTACAAATGAGCCACCCAGCGAAATTCTTCTACGCGATCGCAGCATTGTCCACGCGATCGCGTAGTGTTGAATATTTGCCTTCCGCGATCGCGACCCAATTCACGCGATCGCGTAGAACAAATTCGCTGCCCGGTGAATTTAATTCCAAAACAGAACAGAAACGGGATAAAAATCCCATTTCTGTTCAACTCTCTTCTCCACAGCTCCTTGGACGATTTTTGAGCGATTCTTCATCAAACTTCTTGGGTAAGTGATTCTTAACTCGTTTTCTTCATTTTCCATCAATATCATTTCAATTCCTAAGCCTAATTAGGTGTAAATGGGTAGAAAAATTGAGAATTGAGTATAATAAGGGTTTTCAAAGAATTTGCGATCTAGAACTCGTTTTGGAGTCGAGCTTAAGAACAAATTGTATATTTGAACTCATGGAGGATTGGGTGAACTTATTTTGGTTCAAAACTTGAGTTTCGATTATGTGGGCCCGGGGTCGATTTTTACTATTCCGGGCGCAGAATGTTGTAAAAATCATATTTAGCAATATGAACTAGTTTGTTAAGTAGAATTGATGATATGAAATCAATTGTGTATAGATACGGTTGGATTGGAGTCAAATTCGAAAGGAAAAGGCATTGCTACGGATTGAATCGTTCGTGAACTTTCGAGGTAAGTGTTTGTTCTATCCTAGTTTGTAGGAATATGAATTTAGTTATGAATAGATTGTTGAATAAGAGTTATTGGTGTTATACCGGTAATGAAGGTAAATTGTTGAAATTATTTTAAATTATTGGTTTAAAACCGGTAATTATAAATATTGTTGATATAGAGATTATTGGCTAAATGCCGGTAATATATATATTTTATGAATTGGGATCGTGTGGCGCGCCGACCACTTATATATATTTATGAATTGGGATCGTGTGGTACGCCGACCACAAAGTGACTTAAATCTTGGCATTGGCATAGTTGCTGGTAGCCTATTGATATATTTGGGAGCGGGTGGTACGCCTACCACAAGATATAATTATTGATATATTTGGGAGCGGGTGGTACGCCTACCACAAGATATAATTATTGATATATTTGGGAGCGAGTGGTACGCCTACCACAAGATATAATTATTGATATATTTGGGAGCGGGTGGTACGCCTACCACAAGATATAATTACCTGTGATAGTTGGGAGCGGGTGGTACGCCTACCACGAGATATGAAATGAGAGAGGAATTGAGACATGAAAGTAAGATTTATTATGTTGATTAGATTATTCTGGATATCGTGAGTTATTGACTGTTATTTCAGAGCAGAGTATTTCCTTATAAATGTATTGTATATATATGTCTATATTGCAATTGTACAGGTTTAGGTGGGTGACTGGCCTTACCCTTGTCACTAGTTCGCTGGGATAGGCCAGGCACTTACCAGCACATGGGGTCGGTTGTGCTGATACTACACTCTGCGCTCTTTTGCGCAGATACAGGTTACGGACAGCAGCAACGACAGTAGCGACTTGTGGATTTTTCGACTACTGAGACTACGAGGTAGCCTTGCAGGCGTCCGCGGGACCCGTTGTCTCTTCTATCTATGTTTTTCATTCTATTATCTCATATAATCGAGATAAACAACTTGTATTTTCTTTCAGACAATTATGTGTATTATTCTTAGAAGTTCGTGAGTATTGTGACACCAGTCTTGGGTAGTGTATCATGGTTGGGTTTTCTTTATCATATTTGACTAAGTCTTCCGCTAATTTTTATTATTCCGCTGTAATGTATATGTTTTAAATAAGAAATTGGTAATTAATGGAGATGTAATTAATATTTGGCTTGCCTAGCTTCCATTTAGTAGGCGCCATCATGACCTCGATGGTGGGAAATCCGGGTCGTGACATTCCAGCTCTTGAAGAAACCGCCAGAGCCATATCATCTCCTTGCTAGTTTTTGTAGCTGCAATGTACTCTGCTTCAATTGTTGAAAGTGCAACACACTTCTGCAACTTAGACTGTCATGATATAGCCCCCCCTGAAAATGTAAATAAATATCCAGTAGTGGATTTTCTGTTGTTAATGTCAGTTGCCATATCAGCATATGTATAGCCCTTCAAGATTAGATCAGATCCTTCAAAGAACAAACAATCTCCCGTGGTACCTCTCAGGTACCTGAGTATCCACTTGACTGCTTCTCAATATTCCTTTCCAGGATTTTCAAGAAACCTGATGACAACACCAATTGCGTGAGCAATATTAGGTCTAGAACATATCATTGCATACATCAAGCTTCCGATTGCTGAAGAATAAGGAACTCTAGCCATTTTCCCTTTCTCTTCTACTGTTGTAGGACACATCTTTTTGCTCAACTTTAGATGACTAGCAAGAGGTGTGCCAACTAGCTTAGCATTCTTCATGTTGAAGCGTTCTAGTACACATTCAATGTACTTCTCCTGAGATAGCCACAACTTTCTACTTGTTCTCTCTCGAACTATCTTTATCCCTAGAATTTATTGTGTTAGGCCCAAGTCCTTCATATCAAATTACTTGGACAGATCTTTGATAGCAGCCCCTTGTCTTTTCCTACAATTCACAAGTCATCCACATACAATAATAATATAATAAAGTTATTCTCGGAAAAAATTTTGAAGTATACACATGGATTAGAATAGGTCTTTAGGTATGTTTGACTTTTCATGAATGAGTCAAACTTCATGTACCACTGCCTTGGTGCATGCTTCAATCAATAATGACTCTTATTCAATTTGCATACCATGTGTTTCTTTCCAGCTACTTCAAATGCTTCTGCCTGCTCCATATAAATCTCCTCTTCCAAATCTCTATGAAGAAATGCAGTTTTCACATCCAACTACTCCACTTCAAGATCTAGGCTAGCTGCTGTCGATGCCCCCTTTTTCCACGTGAAATCGGGTTCATGGCTTTGGGAAAGACATCTCTTTTCCCACTTTGGGAATCAGGTTTGAGAATTTGGAGAGTTGCCACCTAATAATTATAGTGCATTAGGACACTTTTAGAAGAATTAAAGATGAAGGTCAGAGTTTGGGTAAGGGCTTGAAATTATCTCGATGGGAAGGTGTTAGGCACACGTCAAGATCTACCAGTGTGGTTACCGTCCATGATACAATAGTGACTTTAAATGCAAGTGAAAATAAACAAGTACAAGAAGCACAAAAGGTTAAAAGGAATGATGAATTTTAGAAAAAAAAGGAGCAGTTTGGTAAAAATGTGCAAGTAGAAGGAAGAAGTCAAGTACACAATGCGAGCAGCCCGAAAATCATGTGAGAAAATAGAAATTGAAAGTGCTACAGCCTTTAAGATTCAGAAAAAAAACTATTAAACTAATAAAGAGGGAAAGGGGTCCTAGGTTTATATATTACATGGATCATTCACACAATACAGGTACCCAATTGTACGCAAAGTGTTATCGTGTAATCATCATCTCTATGTCTACCATTCTCACCCCGTTTATGTATTAAAGCACAAAACGGTATCATTTACTTATTGCGTGCTACTACCCATTCCAATCCTATCAGTCCCGGGGTATTAGGACTTCTAATCCTAAAAGGAAAAGAAAAGGATGTGAGCCTTTGTGGAGTTTAAAACATAAAATTCTATCTCAACATTCCAAACAAGTATCAAGTAAAATGGAAGAATAAACAAGCAAACAAAGCTCAAATTAACCCCAGAAGTCACATAATCATATAGTTTAGCACGCCTTGACAAATACTGATTTGGTCTTAGATTAAAACTCTGCGTTAGGTAACTCGAGTACAGTTGTTAGGGACTGACTCAATGATTAATTAACCAACCTTTTGTTTATGAGTTTAAAAAATAGAACTTGGCATATGATCTATTAATTTTAGGAAAGATGCAAAAATAGTTACCAGTTTAACAGAACGAATTTCAACCAAGATGCAAATTGGTTTTAGGAAAAGAGTTACCAGTTGTTTCATAAAAGATGTATACTGATTAGAAGGTTTGCGAGTTTCAGAAAAAAATGGATTGATTATAGGATAAGGTTACCAATTTTAGAGGGTTTGAGAAAAAGGGGGTAGAAGACTACAAGTTTTTTTAGTAAAAGTAGATACCAGTTCCAACAATTGATAATGTTTTAGAAACGAATGAGGCTGTTGAAAAATTAAGATTTTTGCTTTCTTTGTTTACTGATTTTAATACCCTTTCATGACATTAATAAGAGTCTTATACACGTGATGTCTATATGGAACTTTGTTATTAAGCCTACAAACATTTTGCCTAATGACATTTGTATATGCAGAAATGCAAGAGCCTATAGACATGATCTCTATATGTGTAATTACAGAACACGAGTGTTAAATCCTATAGACATGCTTTCTAGGTGATTTTGCGGTAAAGTTAAGCATTAAATCCTATAGGCATGATCTCTACTTGATTGAATCAGTTTTGAAGATCCTATAGGCAGGATTTCTAGTTTGATTAAATAAATAAAATCCTAAAGCATGATTTCTACCCCTTGGATGAAAGAAAGTAAAGACCTCTCCCACACCCTTTTACTATACTCCTCAAGTTTCATACAAGTTATTACAACCCAATAGATCAAACTAGAAATTAAAAGTACATCAAGAACTATCAGCTAGATTCGAGCAGTTTAATTCAACCTTAATGTCTAATAATATGCGATTGGGCCACTTCCGCGTTAGAGATTTCCAAAACCTTCTCTTTATCCAAGGTGTTTCAAAGATTCAAGGAATCTCCGGGATTCCAGGCATTTCTTAAACCCAGGATACCATTAGAATAGAAACAATGTAGTGTGGAAGAGCCAGCTCTCAGGCATCCAAGTTCAGAGGGAGCTCAGGGGTCCCAAAACATGGCTTGCAAGAGAAGGGTAGAACTTATAGCTAGGAGTCAGTGCAAAGTGAAAGGGGAATTGGGGAGCCATGACAGGTGGTGGTCATACCTAGCAACAAAGTAGGCTTGCACAGTCCTGACCACTTTTTGGATGAACAAGTTAGGAGCAGACCTTTTGAAGGTCAGACCAAGGCCTGGATAATGATTAGCACACTATCAGACCCAAGTCGAGGGCTCAGACCCAAGTCAGAATTCGACTCCGGACACATGCCCGAGTCCCATATTTTCCTACGGACCTTCCGGGACCGTCCGATCTCGGGTCCGGGTCTGTTTACCAAAAATGTTGTCCGAAGTCAACCATATCAATATTAATATCATTTTTTCTTCAAATTTCTCATAGAATTCATATATTCCATCACAAAATCTTTCCGGCTACATGCCCGAATCATGCATGTAAATCGAGGCAACATAGAATGAGGTTTTCAAGGCCTCAGAAGTGCGGAACAAGTGAGGAAAATAGGTGATGACCCTTTGGGTCATCACATCCTCCACTTCTAAAACAACCGTTCATCCTCGAACGGACAAGAGAAGGAAGTACCTGAGTCGGGGAATAAATGTGGGTAGCGGCTCTGCATATCAGACTCGGACTCCCAGGTTGATGCCTTAGGAGGCTGACCTCTCCACTGAACACGCACAGAAGGATAACTCTTCGACTTTAACTGTCGAACCTGCTGGTCTAGAATGGCCACCAGCTCATCCTCGTAGGATAAATCATTTTCCAATTGGACAGTACTGAATTCTAACACATGTATGGGATCGCCGTGGTATCTCCGAAGCATAGATACATGGAAAACTGGATGCATAGTTGATAAGCTATGTGGCAGAGCTAGTCTGTAAGCCACACCTCCCACTCAGTCCAGAATCTCAAATGGACCAATATACCTAGGGCTGAGTTTGCCCTTCTTCCCGAACCTCATCAAGCCCTTCATAGGCGACACTCGGAGCAATACCCGCTCACCAACCATGAAATCTACATCTCGAACCTTATGATCCGCATAAGTCTTCTATCTGGACTGAGCTAAACGCAATCTCTCCTAGATAGTCTTGACCTTATCCAAGGCCTCCTGAACTAGGTCCGTACCCAACAACCGAGCCTCTCCCGGCTCAAACCATCCGACTGGAGACCGATATCGCCTACCATATAATGCCTCATACAGGGCCATCTGAATACTAGACTGGTAGCTGTTGTTGTAGGCAAACTCCGCTAATGGTAGAAACTGGTCCCACGAGCCTCCAAAATCAATGACACAGGCTCGGAGCATATGTGACGACCCAAAGGGTCATCACTTATTTAATTAATCATTTTGAGCTTCTGAGGCCTTGAAAACCTCATTCTATGTTGCCTCGATTTACGTGCACGATCCGAGCATGTAGCCGGAAGATTTTGTGATAGAAAATATGAATTCTATGAGAAATTTGGATAAAAATGATATTAATATTGATATGGTTGACTTCGGTCAACATTTTTGGTAAACGGATCCGGACCCGAGATTGGATGGTCCCGGGAGGTCCGTAGGAAAATATGGGACTTGGACATGTGTCCGGAGTCGAATTCGAGGCCTAGAGCCCAAGTTATGAATTTTTATGTGAAATTGTTTTTGATGTAATTATTAAAGGGAATAAATTAATTGACCTTGGTATCGGGCTCGTATTTTGGTTCCGACGCCCGGTACAAGTCTTAAATATTATATATGTGATTTCTGTAAAGTTTGGTGACATTTGGATGTCGTTTAAGATATTTTGGACCTTGAGTCCCAAGTTTGAAAGTTTTGAAAACTAAAGGTATGAAAATCATGCATTTGAGGCTTGATTTGATGAAAACGAGGTGATATTGGTGATGTGATCGCACGAACAAGTTCATAATGTGTTTTTGAGGTTATGTACATGTTTGGTTTGGAGCCCGGGGGGCTCGGGTAAAGATTTGATAGGCCGTTGGATGAAACTCTGAATTTTTGAACTGCTGGTTTTTCACCCAGCTGTTGGCTTCGCAATTGCGAAGTTTTCTCGCAATTGCGAAGGGGGACAGGCTCGCAAATGCGAACATTCATCGCAAATGCGAAGCCCCCTTTGGCCCAGCCTTGTTCGCAAATGCGAACAATTGTTCGCATTTGCGAAGGTCCCCGTGCCAGCCTATGTTCGCAAATGCGAACAAAAGTTCGCAAATGCGAACATTCCCCAAATCTGCCTTGGTTCGCAAATGCGAACCATTGTTCGCAAATGCGAACACTGCCTATACAGCATGTGTTCGCAAATGCGAACATTAGTTCGCAAATGCGAACTGTTCGCAAATGCGAACAAATGTTCGCAAATGCGAACTTCCCACCCTTAGCTTATTTTTCAAACTCCAGAAATTGGTCGGGGTTCGCAATTGCGAACCCATGTTCGCAAATGCGAACACAGAGACCTGAAAAACACGAATTTCAGTCATTTCTTCACATTTTACAAAACCAAAACACCCATTTGCGATTCTTCAAGGATTTCTTCTTCATCAAAATGATTGTAAGTCACTTTTTACTTAATTCTTTCAATTCCTAACATCATTAAACATGTTTTTCATAAGAAATCAATGATTTTCATGGTATAATTCTTGTTTTTGTTAGAAAATAGGGTTTTTTCATAAATTGGGGAATTGGACCTCGAATTGAGGTCCGATTTTGAAACAAATTATATACATGAACTCGTGGGAGGATGGGTAACCGGATTTTGGTCCTAACCCCGAATTCCGACCATGTGGGCCCGGGGTTGAAATTCACTATTCATGGCAGAATGTTGTAAAAGTTGTATTTGGTATTAAGAATTAGTTTGTTGAGTAGAATTGACGATATTAAATCAATTGTGTATAGATACGGTTGGATTGGAGCCAAATTGAAAGAAAAGACATTTCCACGGAGTGAATTGTTCATAAGCATTCGAGGTAAGTGTTTGTTCTATCCTAGCTTGAGGGAATAGGATTATGTGTTATGTGTTATGTGATCGAGTGCGGTGTATGGGCTGTGGTGACGAGCATCCATACACTAGCGTCTAGTATGACCGTGAGTCGTTGGAAAATGATTATTTGAGATATATTACAGATGAATTGTTATTGTTCTCCCTTGTTGGGACTTGTTGTGAAGAAAATTATTGATTGCCCTTGATGGGACGGTTTATGAATTATTGTTTCTTTCTTTGCCCTTAACTGTGATTGTTATCCTGGGTGAGGAAGAGAGATAATACACGAAGGGTGATGCCGTGCCATGTTTATTTAATTATGCACGAAGGTTAATGCCGTGCCATGTTTATTTATTTATGCACGAAGGTTAATGCCGTGCCATGCCTATTATTGATTATGCACGAAGGATCATGCTGTGCCCTATTATTGATTATGCACGAAGGATCATGCCGTGCCCTATTATTGATTATGCACGAAGGATTATGCCGTGCCCTGTTATTGAACCATGTATGAAGGATCATGCCGTACTATGGATGTGAGGATGAGAGTAAAAGCACGAAGGGTGATGCCGTGCAACTGCTTGCTATTTCTTGAAGTGATATTACTTGTGTTTACATTATACTTTGTTTTTTCTTGTGAAATTATTAACTGTGATTAATTGTTGAATTCTTTAAGGTATTCCTTATTGTGTTAATACTTGTTATTTTGTGGTACACATATATATATAATGAATTGCACAGGTTTATGTGAGTGTCTGGTCCTAGGCTTGTCACTACTTCGCCGGGATAGGCCAGGCACTTACCAGCACATGGGGCCGGTTGTGCTGATGCTACACTTCTGTGCGTTTTTGCACAGGTCCAGGTTACGATCAGGAGCAGCAGCAGCAGTAAGTAGATTGCGTGGGAGCTAATCATATTTGAGACCGAGGTAGCTTGCAGACGTCCGCAAGCCCGGCGTCTCTTTCTTTATTTATGTTATTAGCTGTAGTCTCTTTGTTTCGAGACAAACAGAATTATGTTATATTTCCTTCAGACTTTTATGTGTAGTATTCCATAGTAGTTCGTGAGTTGGTGACTCCACGTCTTGGGTAGAGGATTTCAGTATGATTTTCACCTTGTGATTTGTTATTTCTATTTCGATAAAGTATTCCGCATTTATTTAATTAAAATTGTGTTAAAAACAGGATAGTATGAATACGGTGGCTTGCCTAGCTACCACGAGTAGGCGCCATCACGATCCCGATGTTGGGGGAAAATCCGGGTCGTGACAAGTTGGTATCAGAGCTCTAGGTTACATAGGTCTCACCACTCACGAACAAGCTTAGTAGAGTTTGAGAGGTAGGTACGGAGACGTCCGTACTTGTCCTCCAGAGTCTATTGAGTTAGGAAAAAGTCTCTCATTTGTTCTTTCTTGTCGTGCGACTTGTTCCTCAATTACCTGATTGAATTTCTATTCTGTCCTTTCGCAGATGGTAAGGACACGCGCTTCTTCGTCCGCTGACCAGCAGCCCGAGCCCCAGGCAGCTCCCGTGAGGGGCAGGGGCCAAGGCCGTATCAGAGGCCGTGGTAGGGGTAGAGCTCAGCCCCAGGCAGCTACTCCGGAGGTGGAGCCTCATATTGAGATTGACGAGGAGGTTCCGGTTCCAGCAGCTCCAGTGGGCCCAGCTCAGGTCCCGGGAGAGGCTTTATTTACCCCGGATCTCCGGGATGCTTTGGTCAGAATAGCGGGATTCATGGACAGCATTGCCAGAGCGGGCCTATTATCAGTTGCCCCAGCCACTTCTCAGGCTGAAGGAGGGGCCCAGACTCCTATTGCTCATACTCCGGAGCCAGTAGCTCCTCAGCCTCAGGCACCAGTGGTTCAGCCAGCTGTGGCCACTCAGTCAGGTACCACAGCTCATGCCGGCGATGGAGCGGCCATGACTTCTGATTCGTTATGGAGGCTTGATCGGTTCTCCAAGCTATTTACCACTACATTCAGTGGAGCCGCATCAGAGGATCCTCAGGACTTTTTATTCAGTTGCCATGAGATTCTCAAGACTATGGGAATTGTGGAGACAAACGGAGTTGACTTCTGTACCTTCAGACTTGCAGGATCCGCCAAGACTTGGTGGAGAGATTATTGCTTGACTCGACCAGCAGGGTCCCCAGCTTTATCATGGGACCGGTTTGCGGAACTATTTATGGAGAAGTTTCTCCCTGCTACTCAGAGGGATGTACTTCGGAGGCAGTTTGAGCGCCTCCATCAGGGCACTATGACAGTTACACAGTATGAGACGAGATTTATCGACTTGGCTCGTCATGCAATGGTGATACTTCCCACTGAGCGGGAGAGGGTCCGCAAGTTTATAGATGGGCTTAATCATCCGATTAGACTCCGGATGGCTATGGGCGTGGGGAGTGACATATCATTTCAGGAGGCAGCCAATGCAGCACGCAGAGTTGAGATGGCTCTTGCTAGGGGAGGCGGTTATTCTTCGGATAAGAGGCCTCGTCATTCAGGTAGATTTGGTGGTTCTTCCTCTGGTAGGCAGAGAATCCTTTGATAGAGGCCAGTCCTCCAGGCCTTTTCATTCCGCCCTTCAGGCTTCACAGGGTGGATTAGGTGATCGTGGTTTTCGGGGGCTTTATTCAGACCAGCCTACTATTAATGCTCAGCCTCTTCAGAGTGTTCGTGGAGGCCATTCAGGTCGTCAGGGCCAGCAGCCCTATCAATCTAAGAGTTGCTACGGTTGTGGTGACCCAGGTCATTTTATCAGGAATTGCCCTATAGCAGCGGGCAACTCTCGGCAGCGAGGTCCTCGTCCTATGATTCAGGCCCCAGCTGACCCTCAGCCTGCCCAGCCAGCCAGAGGCGGGGGTAGAGATTATAGAGGTGGAGGTCGAGACCGTAGAGGTGGAGACCGTCCAGCGAGAGGTAGAGGTCAGCCGGTTGATGGTCGTCCTAGAGACGCAGCTCAGAGGGGAGGTGCAGATCCCCGATTTTATGCTTTACCAGCCATGCCAGAGGCAGAGGCATCAGATGCTGTGATTACAGGTACTATTCTTGTGTGTGGCAGAGGTGCTTCAGTATTATTTGACCCTGGATCTACATATTCCTATGTGTCTTCCTACTACGCACCGTATTTGGCTGTGCCCAGCTATGCTCTGGATATTCCAGTTTATGTGGCTACGCCAATGGGTGACTCTATTGTAGTCGATCGGGTGCATCGTTCGTGCGTAGTTATATTTGGGGGTCTTGAGACCCGTGTTGATCCGTTGCTCTTGGATATGGTAGATTTTGATGTCATATTGGGGATGGACTGGTTGTCCCCATACCATGCTATTCTTGATTGTCATGCTAAGACTGTCACCTTAGCCTTGCCGGAATCACCCCGATTAGAGTGGAAGGGTACCTCAAGCCACTCCGTTCGCACTGTTATTTCCTATGTTAAGGCTCGACGTATGGTCGAGAAGGGGTGTCTAGCTTATCTGGCTTATGTTCGTGATTCCAGCGCAGAAGTTCCTTCCATTGAGTCGGTCCCTATTGCACGGGAGTTTCCTGAGGTTTTTCCTTCAGACCTGCCGGGCATGCCACCCGACAGGGATATTGACTTCTGTATTGATTTGGCACCGGGCACTCAGCCCATCTCTATTCCACCCTATCGTATGGCCCCGCCGGAGTTAAAAGAGTTGAAAGATCAGTTGCAGGACCTTCTTGAGAAGGGCTTTATCAGGCCTAGTGTTTCCCCCCGGGGAGCACCTGTATTATTTGTAAAGAAGAAGGATGGCTCGATGCGGATGTGTATTGATTACCGGCAGTTAAACAAGGTGACTATCAAAAATAAATATCCACTGCCGAGGATTGATGATTTGTTTGACCGGCTCCAGGGAGCGAGGGTATTCTCTAAGATAGACTTGAGGTCAGGCTACCATCAGCTGAAGATCAGGGACATTCCTAAGACAGCCTTTCGCTCTAGATATGGGCATTATGAGTTCTTGGTCATGTCCTTCGGGTTGACCAATGCCCCAGCAGCATTCATGGAGTTGATGAATCGGGTATTCGGGCCTTACTTAGATCTGTTCGTGATAGTCTTCATAGATGACATCCTGGTGTACTCCCGCAGCCAGGAAGAGCACGAGCAGCACCTCAGAGTGGTTCTTCAGACTCTGAAAGATAATCAGCTATATGCCAAATTTTCAAAATGTGAGTTCTGGTTGAGTTCAGTGGCATTTCTGGGCCACATTGTATCAGTGGAAGGTATTCAGGTGGACCCAAAGAAGATTGAGGCAGTCCAGGATTGGCCTCGACCAGCTTCAGTGACGGAGATCCGGAGTTTCTTGGGATTAGCAGGTTACTACCGTTGATTTGTAGAGGGGTTTTCTTCTATTGCGGCCCCGGTGACCAGGTTGACCCAGAAGGGTGCCCAGTTCCAGTGGTCAGATGAGTGTGAGGCGAGCTTTCAGAAGCTCAAGACAGCCTTGACCACCGCACCGGTGTTGATACTACCTACAGGTACAGGGCCTTATATAGTTTATTGTGACGCATCTCGTACAGGGCTTGGAGCGGTATTGATGCAGGATGGTAAGGTTATCGCTTATGTTTCGAGGCAGTTAAAGATACATGAGAAGAATTATCCAGTTCATGATCTTGAGTTAGCAACAGTGGTTCATGCCTTAAAGATCTAGAGGCATTATCTATATGGTGTGACATGCGAGATGTACACTGATCACAAAAGCCTACAAGTACTTGTTCAAACAGAAGGAGTTGAATCTACGACAGCGGAGATGGTTAGAGTTGCTAAAAGACTATGATGTTACTATATTATATCACCCGGGTAAGGCCAATGTGGTGGCCGATGCATTGAGTAGAAAGTATGCCGGCATGGGTAGTCTTGCATATATTCCGGTCAATCAGAGACCATTAGCTCTAGATGTCCAGGCCTTAGCCAACCGGTTCGTGAGATTAGACATTTCTGAGCCTAGCAGAGTGTTAGCCCGCACGGTCGCTCGTTCTTCCTTATTAGAGCGTATCCGTGAGAGGCAATTTGATGATCCTCATTTGAGTGAGTTGAGAGATACAGTACAGCGGGGAGGTGCCACACAGGTAAACCTAGATGATGATGGGGTATTGAAATTGCAAGGTCGAGTTTGTGTGCCCAATGTCGAAGGGATTCGAGAGTTGATCTTAGCAGAGGCCCACAGTTCACGGTATTCTATTCACCCAGGCGCCGCGAAGATGTACCAGGACTTACGGAAACACTATTGGTGGCGCAGAATGAAGAAAGATATCGTTGCGTATGTCGCTCGGTATCTAAATTGTCAGCAGGTGAAATATGAGCACCGGAGACCTGGTGGTGTATTCCGGAGGATTGAAATTCCCGAGTGGAAATGGGAGCGGATCATAATGGACTTCATTACTGGACTTCCTTTGACTCGGAGGAAATTTGATGCTATTTGGGTCATTGTTGATAGACTGACCAAATCAGCACACTTTATTCCAGTATCTGTCTCCTACTCATCGGAGAGGTTAGCGGAGGTTTACATTAGGGAGATTGTTTGTCTCCATGGGGTGCCAGTATCTATTATCTCTGATCGGGGAACGCAGTTTACCTCGCGGTTCTGGAGAGCGGTCCAGCAGGAGTTAGGCACCCAGGTTCAGTTGAGTACGGCATTTCATCCTCAGACGGATGGCCAGTCCGAGAGGACTATTCAGATTCTTGAGGACATGCTTCGAGCCTGTTTTATTGATTTCGGAGGCTCGTGGGACCAGTTTCTGCCATTAGCAGAGTTCGCCTACAATAACAGTTACCAATCTAGCATCCGGATGGCTCCGTATGAGGCGTTGTATGGTAGGCGATGTCGATCACCAGTTGGATGGTTTGAACCGGGAGAGGCTCGGTTGTTAGGTACAGACTTAGTTCGGGAGGCCTTGGATAAGGTCAAGACTATTCAGGAGAGATTGCGTTCAGCTCAGTCCAGGCAGAAGACTTATGCGGATCGTAAGGTTCGAGATGTAGATTTCATGGTTGGTGAACGAGTATTGCTCCGGGTGTCGCCTATGAAGGGCGTGATGAGGTTTGGGAAGAAGGGCAAGCTCGGCCCTAGGTATATTGGTCCATTTGAGATTCTAGACAGAGTGGGAGGGGTGGCTTACAGATTAGCTTTGCCGCCTAGCTTATCAGCCGTGCATCCAGTTTTTCACGTATCTATGCTTCGGAGATACCACGGCGATCCCACACATGTGTTAGACTTCGGTACTGTCCAATTGGACAATGATCTATCTTACGAGGAGGAGCCGGTGGCTATTCTAGACCGACAGGTTCGACAGTTGAGGTCGAAGAGTTATCCTTCTGTGCGTGTTCAATGGAGAGGTCAGCCTCCTGAGGCATCGACCTGGGAGTCCGAGTCTGATATGCGGAGCCGCTACCCACACTTGTTTCCTGACTCAGGTACTTCTTTCTTTGGTCCGTTCGAGGACGAACGGTTGTTTTAGAGGTGGAGATTGTGACGACCCAAAGGGTCATCACTTATTTAATTAATCATTTCGAGCTTCGAGGCCTTGAAAACCTCATTCTATGTTGCCTCGATTTACGTGCACGATCCGAGCATGTAGCCGGAAGATTTTGTGATAGAAAATATGAATTCTATGAGAAATTTGGATAAAAATGATATTAATATTGATATGGTTGACTTCGGTCAACATTTTTGGTAAACGGATCCGGACCCGAGATTGGATGGTCCCGGGAGGTCCGTAGAAAAATATGGGACTTGGACATGTGTCCGGAGTCGAATTCTGAGGCCTAGAGCCCAAGTTATGAATTTTTATGTGAAATTGTTTTTGATGTAATTATTAAAGGGAATAAATTAATTGACCTTGGTATCGGGCTCGTATTTTGGTTCCGACGCCCGGTACAAGTCTTAAATATTATATATGTGATTTCTGTAAAGTTTGGTGACATTTGGATGTCGTTTGAGATGTTTTGGACCTTGAGTCCCAAGTTTGAAAGTTTTGAAAACTAAAGGTATGAAAATCATGCATTTGAGGCTTGATTTGATGAAAACGAGGTGATATTGGCGATGTGATCGCACGAACAAGTTCATAATGTATTTTTGAGGTTATGTACATGTTTGGTTTGGAGCCCGGGGGGCTCGGGTAAAGATTTGATAGGCCGTTGGATGAAACTCTGAATTTTTGAACTGCTGGTTTTTCACCCAGCTGTTGGCTTCGCAATTGCGAAGCTTTCTCGCAATTGCGAAGGGGGACAGGCTCGCAAATGCGAACCTTCATCGCAAATGCGAAGCCCCTTTGGCCCAGCCTTGTTCGCAAATGCGAACAATTATTCGCATTTGCGAAGGTCCCCAGTGCCAGCCTATGTTCGCAAATGCGAACAAAAGTTCGCAAATGCGAACATTCCCCAACATTGCCTTGGTTCGCAAATGCGAACCATTGTTCGCAAATGCGAACACTGCCTATACAGCATGTGTTCGCAAATGCGAACATTAGTTCGCAAATGCGAACTGTTCGCAAATGCGAACAAATGTTCGCAAATGCGAACTTCCCACCCTTAGCTTATTTTTCAAACTCCAGAAATTGGTCGGGGTTCGCAATTGCGAACCCATGTTCGCAAATGCGAACACGAGACCTGAAAAACACGAATTTCAGTCATTTCTTCACATTTTATAAAACCAAAACACCCATTTGC
Organism: Nicotiana noctiflora; assembly: GCA_032618575.1. NCBI lineage: Eukaryota > Viridiplantae > Streptophyta > Magnoliopsida > Solanales > Solanaceae > Nicotiana > Nicotiana noctiflora. Next base: position 194,798 of record JASVEL010013606.1, read on the forward strand.
GATTCTTCAAGGATTTCTTCTTCATCAAAACGATTGTAAGTCACTTTTTACTTAATTCTTTCAATTCCTAACATCATTAAACATGTTTTTCATAAGAAATCAATGATTTTCATGGTAGAATTCTTGTTTTTGTTAGAAAATAGGGTTTTTTCATAAATTGGGGAATTGGACCTCGAATTGAGGTCCGATTTTGAAACAAATTATATACATGAACTCGTGGGGGGATGGGTAACCGGATTTTGGTCCTAACCCCGAATTCCGACCATGTGGGCCCGGGGTTGAAATTCACTATTCATGGCAGAATGTTGTAAAAGTTGTATTTGGTATTAAGAATTAGTTTGTTGAGTAGAATTGATGATATTAAATCAATTGTGTATAGATACGGTTGGATTGGAGCCAAATTGAAAGAAAAGACATTTCCACGGAGTGAATTGTTCATAAGCATTCGAGGTAAGTGTTTGTTCTATCCTAGCTTGAGGGAATAGGATTATGTGTTATGTGTTATGTGATCGAGTGCGGTGTATGGGCTGTGGTGACGAGCATCCATACACTGGCGTCTAGTATGACCGTGAGTCGTTGGAAAATGATTATTTGAGATATATTACAGATGAATTGTTATTGTTCTCCCTTGTTGGGACTTGTTGTGAAGAAAATTATTGATTGCCCTTGATAGGACGGTTTATGAATTACTGTTTCTTTCTTTGCCCTTAACTGTGATTGTTATCTGGGTGAGGAAGAGAGATAATGCACGAAGGGTGATGCCGTGCCATGTTTATTTAATTATGCACGAAGGTTAATGCCGTGCCATGTTTATTTATTTATGCACGAAGGTTAATGCTGTGCCATGCCTATTATTGATTATGCACGAAGGATCATGCCGTGCCCTATTATTGATTATGCACGAAGGATCATGCCGTGCCCTATTATTGATTATGCACGAAGGATTATGCCGTGCCCTGTTATTGAACCATGTACGAAGGATCATGCCGTACTATGGATGTGAGGATGAGAGTAAAAGCACGACGGGTGATGCCGTGCAACTGCTTGCTATTTCTTGAAGTGATATTACTTGTGTTTACATTATACTTTATTTTTCCTTGTGAAATTATTAACTGTGATTAATTGTTGAATTCTTTAAGGTATTCCTTATTGTGTTAATACTTGTTATTTTGTGGTACACATATATATATAATGAATTGCACAGGTTTATGTGAGTGTCTGGTCCTAGGCTTGTCACTACTTCGCCGGGATAGGCCGGGCACTTACCAGCACATGGGGTCGGTTGTGCTGATGCTACACTTCTGTGCGTTTTTGCACAGGTCCAGGTTACGATCAGGAGCAGCAGCAGTAGTAAGTAGATTGCGTGGGGGCTAATCATATTTGAGACCGAGGTAGCTTGCAGACGTCCGCAGGCCCGGCGTCTCTTTTTTTATTTATGTTATTAGCTGTAGTGTCTTTGTTTCGAGACAAACAGAATTATGTTACATTTCCTTCAGACTTTTATGTGTAGTATTCCATAGTAGTTCGTGAGTTGGTGACTCCACGTCTTGGGTAGAGGATTTCAGTATGATTTTCACCTTGTGATTTGTTATTTCCATTTCGATAAAGTATTCCGCATTTATTTAATTAAAATTATGTTAAAAACAGGATAGTATGAATACAGTGGCTTGCCTAGCTACCACGAGTAGGCGCCATCACGATCCCGATGTTGGGGGAAAATCCGGGTCGTGACAGCATGTCCTCTAGAATCTGAATAGTCCTCTCGGACTGACCGTCCGTCTGAGGTTGAAAAACTGTACTCAACTGAACCTTGGTGCCTAACTCCTGCTGGACCGCTCTCTAGAAACGCGAGGTGAACTGCATACCCCGGTCTGAGATAATAGATACCGCTACCCCATGAAGACGAAAAATCTCCCTGATGTAAATCTCTGCTAACCTCTCCGATGAGTAAGAGACAGATACTGGGATGAAGTGTGCTGACTTGGTCAGCCTATCAACAATCACCCAAATAGCATCAAATTTCCTCCGAGTCAAAGGAAGTCCAGTAATGAAGTCCATAGTTATCCGCTCCCATTTCCACTCGGGAATTTCGATTCTCTGGAATACACCACCAGGCCTCTGGTGCTCATATTTTACCTACTGACAATTTAGACACCGAGCGACATACGTAACGATGTCTTTCTTCATCCTGCGCCACCAATAGTGCTGCCATAAATCCTGATACATCTTCGCGGCGTCCGGGTGAATAGAATACCGTGAACTGTGGGCCTCCGCTAAGGTCAATTCTCGAATACCCTTAACATTGGGCATACAAACTCGACCCTGCAATCTCAATACTCCGTCATCATCTAGAGTTACCTTCGTAGCACCTCCCCGCTGTACAGTATCCCTCAAATCACGCAAATGAGGATCATCAAATTGCCTCTCACGGATACGCTCTAATAGAGAACGAGCGACCGTGCAGGCTAACACCCTGCTAGGCTCAGAAATGTCTAATCTCACGAACCGGTTGGCTAAGGCCTGGACATCTAGAGCTAATGGTCTCCGACTAACCGGAATGAATGCAAGACTACCCATGCTGGCATACTTTCTACTCAATGCATCGGCCACCACATTGGCCTTACCTGGGTGATATAATATAGTAACATCATAGTCTTTTAGCAACTCTAACCATCTCCGCTGTCGTAGATTCAACTCCTTCTGTTTGAACAAGTACCGTAGGCTTTTGTGATCGGTGTACACCTCACATGTCACACCATATAGATAATGCCTCCAGATCTTTAAGGCATGAACCACTGCTGCTAACTCAAGATCATGAACCGGATAGTTTTTCTCATGTATTTTCAACTTTGTCGAAGCGTAAGCAATAACCTTACCATCTTGCATCAATACCGCTCCAAGCCCCGTACGAGATGCATCACAGTAAATTGTATAAGTCTTTCACCCGTAGGTAGTATCAACACTGGTGCTGTAGTCAAGGCTGTCTTGAGCTTCTGAAAGCTCGCCTCACACTCATCTGACCGCTGGAACTGGGCACCCTTCTGGGTCAACCATGTCATCGGGGCTGCAATAGAAGAAAACCCCTCTACAAATCGACGGCAGTAACCTGCTAACCCCAAGAAACTCTGGATCTCAGTCACTGAAGCTGGTCGAGGCAAATTCTGGACTGCCTCAATCTTCTTTGGGTCCACCTCAATACCTTCCACTGATACGATGTGACCTAGAAATGCCACCGAACTCAACCAGAACTCACATTTCGAAAATTTGGCATATAGCTGATTACCCTTCAGAGTCTAAATAACCACTCTAAGGTGCTGCTCATGCTCCTCCTGGCTGCGGGAGTATATCAGGATGTCATCTATAAAGACTATCACGAAAAGAACTAAGTAAGGCTTGAACACCCGATTTATCAACTCCAAGAATGCTGCTGGGGCATTGGTCAACCCGAAGGACATGACCAAGAATTCATAATGCATGTATCTAGTGCGAAAGGCTGTCTTAGGAATGTCACCCGTCCTGATCTTCAGCTGATGGTAGCCCGACCTCAAGTCTATCTTTGAGAACACCCTCGCTCCTTGGAGCTGGTCAAACAAATCATCAATCCTTGGCAGTGGATACTTGTTCTTTATGGTCACTTTGTTCAATTTCTGGTAATCAATACACATCCACGTCGAGCCATCCTTCTTCTTCACAAACAGCACAGGTGCTCCCCAGGGGGAAACACTGGGCCTGATAAAGCCCTTTTCTAGAAGGTCTTGCAACTGATCTTTTAACTCCTTTAACTCTAGCGGGGCCATACGATAGGGTGGAATATAGATGGGCTGAGTGCCCGGTGCCAGATCAATACAGAAATCAATATCCGACAGGTCTAAAGGGAAAAGCTAGGGAAACTCCCGTACAATGGGAACCAAAATTGATACAAGGAACTTCTGCCCTAGAATCACGAACCTAGGCCAAATAAGCTAGACAGCCCTTCTCGACCATGGGTAAAGCCTTAACATAGGAAATAATAGTGCGAACAGAGTGGATTGAGGTCCCTCTCCACTCTAGTAGAGGTGATTCTAGCAAGGCCAAGGTCACAATCCTGGCATGACAATCTAAGATAGCATGGTATGGGGACAACCAGTCCATCCCCAATATGACATCAAAATCCACCATGTCTAATAGCAACAGGTCAACACGGGTCTCTAGACCCCCAAAAATAACTATGTACGAACGATGCACCCGGTCTACTACAATGGAGTCACCCACTAGTGTAAACACATAAACTGGAATATCCATAGCATAGCTTGGCACGACCAGATACGGTTCAAAGTAGGAGGACACATATGAATATGTAGAGCCAGGATCAAATAATACTGAAGCATCTCTATCACAAACAAGAATGGTACCTATAATCACGGCATATAATGCCTCTGCCTCTAGCATGGCTGGTAAAGCTTAAAATCGGAGATCAGCACCTCCCGTCTGAGCTACATCTTTGGGACGGTCATCCACTGGCTGACCTCTACCTCTGGTTGGATGGTCTCCACCTCTACGGTCTCCACCTCCACCTCTACGATCTCTACCCCCGCCTCCGGCTGGCTGGGCAGGCTGTGGGTTGGTTGAGGCCTGAATCATGGGGTGAGGACCCCGCTGCTGAGTGTTTCCCGCTGCTCGAGGGCAAAACCTGACAAGATGACCTAGGTCACCATAATCGTAACAACATTTTGGCTGATGGGACTGTTGGCCCTAACGACCTGATGGCCCCCGCGAACACTCTGAAGAGGCTGAGCACTAATATGAGGCTGATCTGAATACTGCTCACGAAACCCACGATCGCCTGGTCTACCCTGTAAAGCCTGAAAGGCGAAATGAAAAGGTCTGGAAGACTGGCCCTTATCAAAAGATTCCCTGCCTCCAGAAGAAGATCCACTAAACCTGGCGGAATGACGAGGCCTCTTGTCAGAAGGGTAACTACCTCCCCGAGCAAGAGCCATCTCAAATCTACGTGCTGCATTAGCTGCTTCCTAAAAAGATATATCATTCCCCACTCCCACAGCCATCTGAAGTCTAATCGGCTGATTAAGCCCATCTATGAGCCTACGGACCCTCTCCCGCTCTGTGGGGAGTATCACCACCGCATGACGTGCTAGATCAACAAATCTTGTCTCATACTGAGTGACAGTCATAGTACCCTACCGGAGGTGCTCAAACTACCTCCTAAGTGCATCCCGCTGTGTAACAGGGAGAAACGTCTCCAGAAATAACTCTGCAAAGTGATCCCACGATAAAGACGGGGACCCTGCTGGTCGAGTCAAACAACAATCTCTCCACCAAGACTTGGTAGATCCTGAAAGCCTGAATGTATAGAAGTCAACTCCATTGGACTCCACTATCCCCATAGTCTTAAGAATCTCATGGCAGCTGAATAAGAAATCATGAGGAACCTCTGATGTGGCACCGCTGAAAGTAGTGGTAAACAGCTTGGAGAACCAATCAAGTCTCCATAAAGAATCAGAAGTCATGGCCGCTCCATCTCCGACCTGAGCTGTGGTACCTGACTGAGTGGCCATAGTTGGCTGAACCACTGGTGCTTGAGGTTAGGGAGCTACTGGCTCCGGAGTACGAGCAACAGGAGTCTGGGCCCCTTCTCCAGCCTGAGAAGTGGCGGGTGCAGCTGGTATTAAGCCTGCTCAGGCAACGCTGTCCATAAATCCCGCTAACCTGACCAGAGCCTCCCGAAGATCCGGGGTAAATAAAGCCTCTCCCGGGACCCGAGCTGGGCCCATTGGAGCTGCTAGGACTGGAACCTCCTCGCCAGTCTCAATCTGAGGCTCCACCTCTAGAATAGCTGCCGAGGGCTGAGCTCTTCTCCTACTATGGCCTACGATATGGCCTCAGCCCCTGCCCCTCACGGGAGCTGCCTGGGGCTCTGGCTGCTGGTCAGCAGACGAAGAAGCGCGTGTCCTCACAATCTGCGAAAGGACAGAGTAGAAATTCAATTAGTAAAAAATTGCACGACAGAAGGAACAAAAAAAAGACTCTTTCCTAACTCAATAGACTCTGGAGGACAAGTACAGACGTCTTCGTAGCTACCCCTCAAACTCTACTAAGCTTGTTCGTGAGTGGTGAGACCTATGTATAGAGCTTTGATACCAACTTGTCACGACCCGGATTTTCCCCCAACAATGGGATCGTGATGGCGCCTACTCGTGGTAGCTAGGCAAGCCACTACACTCAATATTATCCTGTTTTTATCATTGTTTCATACTCATATTTATCAACAAGAACAATAATGTTAATCAAATAAGTGCGGAAGACTTTCAAAATAGAATTACGCAATACCAAGGTAAAATACTAATGAAATCCTCTACCCAAGACGTGGAGTCATCAACTCACGAACTACTACTAAATACTACACATAAAGGTCTGAAGGAAAATAACATAAATCTGTCTATCTCGGAACAATGAGACCACAGCAAATAATATAAGTAATAGAAGAGACGCCGGGCCTGCGGACGCCTGCAAGCTACCTCAGTCTAGGAATGCTCAACTCCCACGAATATACTCTAGTAGTGCTGCTGCTGCTCCTGCTCAAACCTGGGCCTATGCAATAACGCACAGAAGTGCAGTATCAGCACAATCCGACCCCATGTGCTGGTAAGTGCCTGGCCTATCCCGGCGAAGTAGTGACAAGCCTAGGTCCAGACACTCACATAAACCTGTGCAGTTCTATATATATGTACACCACAAAACGACAAGAAATATCTAGTAAATAAATTCAACAAGAAGTATCATACGAGGGAAGCTCAACAGTTAACAACAATTATTATGTCAGCAATGGAAAACAGAGTATAATGGAAACAGTTAATATCAAACAAGGAGTAGCAAATGGTTGCACGACATCACCCTTCGTGATTTTACTCTCATCATCACCAAATAAGCAAATAAAAGTGCACGACATCACCCTTCGTGCTTTTGCTGTCATCCTCACATCCATGGCACGACATGATCCTTCGTGCATGGTTCAATAACAAGGCACGGCATTACCCTTCATGCATATTAAATATCACAAGGCGCGGCATGATCCTTCGTGCATAATCAATAACAAGGCACGTCATTAACCTTCATGCATAATCAATAATAAGGCACGACATTACCCTTCGTGCATAATCAATAATATAAGGCACGATATTAACCTTTGTGCATTAACAGTAAAACATGTCACGGCATCACCCTTCGTGCATTATCACTCTTCCTCACCCAAATAACAATCACAGTTAAGGGTAGAGAATGAAAATAATAATCATGAACCATCCCGGCAAGGGACACAACAATCATCACAACAAGGTCCCGGCAAGGGAAAACAATATTTCACTTTACAATAAGTCTCGGCAAGGGAAAACAGTGTACAATTCCACAACCCGGCAAGGGTTCAATAATTCATCTTTAAAACATCTCACAATGAATATCAACAACGACTCACGGTCATGCTAGACGCCAGTGTATGGATGCTCGTCACCACAGCCCATACACCGCACTCGATCACATAGCACATAGCACACAATCTTATTCCCTTAAGCTAGGATAGAACAAACACTTACCTTTAGCCTTGAAGCCCAAATTATCCTTCCACTATCGCTTTATCTTGAATTTCCGCTTTCAACTTGCTGGAATGTAATCACAATTGATTCCATTGCATTAATAAATACTATATAACTTAGTTTGAATGCTTAAAAATGGTTTTCTTAAAGTTTACCCCAAAATTTCCAAAAAGCCCCTAGCCCCATGTGGTCGGAACTCGTGGTTCGGACCAAAATCTGGTTACCCATTCCCTCATGAGTTTAAATATATGATTTGTTTCAAAATCGGACCTCAATTCGAGGTCCAATTACCCAATTCATGAAAACTCTAGGTTCTACCCAAAAACAAGAATTTCTACCATGAAAACCTTTGATTTCTATTGAAAAACATGTTTAATGTTGTTAGGAATTGAAAGAATTAAGTAAAAAGTGACTTACAAGGGCTTTGGAGTCAATTTGCTCTTGAGGGCTCGTGTGTGGTGTGTTGGGTTTTGAAAGAATGAAGAAAAGAACTTGAAAATTCATTTAGGTATAAAATTGCACAGCTACGGATATCGCAATTGCGAACATTTGTTTTCAATTGCGAACACTACAGGTTTTGGGTCTGAGGCTCTCGTAATTGCGAGAATAGGTTCGCATTTGAGAACTGGGCTGGGACACTGGGGACTTCGCATTTGCGACAATATGTTCGCATTTGCGAACATGGGCGGATTACTGAGGCTCTCGCAATTGCGAGGTTTTGTTCGCATTTGCAAACCCAAGCGGTCCTGGATGTTCATCGCAATTGCGATCAAGGCTTCGCATTTGCGAACACAGCCTTGGTCTGCCCCCTTCACAATTGCGACAATTTCTTCGCATTTGCGAGGACACCAGCTGGGTTAAAAAGCAGCTGTGTTATTTTTTAGAAATTGCACCAACGGCCTATCAAATCTTTACCCTAGCCCTCGGGCTCCAAACAAAACATGTACACAACATCAAAAACATATTACAAACTTGCTCGTGCGATCACATCGCCAATATAACATTGTTTTCATCAAATCAAGCTTCAAGTTCATGATTATCGTTCTTTTAGTTTCATAACTTTCAACTTCGGAACTCAAGGTTTAAAACACATCAAACATCATCCAAATGTCACCAAACTTTGCAGAAAGCACATATATAATATTTAAGACTTGTACCGGGTGTTAGAACCAAAATACGAGCCCAATACCAAGGTCATTTAATTCATTTTCCTTTAATAATTCCAGCAATAACAATTTAACAGAAAAATCCTTAACTTAGGCTCTAGGCCTCATAATTCGACTCCGGACACATGCCCGAGTCCCATATTTTCCTATAGACCTTCCGGGACCGTCCGATCTCGGGTCCGGATCCGTTTACCAAAAATGTTGACCGAAGTCAACCATATCAATATTAATATCATTTTTTCTTCAAATTTCTCATAGAATTCATATATTCCGTCACAAAATCTTTCCGACTACATGCCTAGATCATGCACGTAAATCGAGGCAACATAGAATGAGGTTTTCAAGGCCTCGAAAGTGCGGAACAAGTGAGGAAAACAGGTGATGACCCTTTGGGTCATCACAACACCATTGGGGATTGTGACTTGATCCATCCCGCTTAATAAATAATACTACCTAATTGCTTGAAATTGAATTGACACCCTAATAAAGATATTAATTATCATGAGCTGGACTGATTATCACGTTTCGGGCTTCGTGCCGAATATTTGAATCCTTCAGAGATTGGTATCATTGTCTTGGTAATACTGTGCATATTTTCATCTCAGTATAAGGTTTTAAAATGGTAATTTGCTACTGGGCATGTTATAAGATTTGAAAACTTAAACAAGGCTTTGATGACATTTTAGCTGTGAGTTGTTATGATATTGTTGCCCAAGGGGTTTATATGCATTCATGACTATACATGGATCAGGCTGCACTCCGCAGCATGAGTGATATTGATATTGCGCTTGGGCTGTAGGAGCCCTACCGGAGTCTGAAACCTCAACAGTGAGCGCGGGCTCCTTTTCATGGATCGGGATGTACGCCACAACGTCATATGCATTGCAATGCATACATACATTGGGTTTACTTGTACTACGTGGCATGATATTTAGCACTCATATATTACTGCCATACATATGTTATCTGCCTTATTGACTAGATACCCTGGTGGAAATTGTTAAGGAGTGCTGAGCCCATGGGGCTGATTTGAGTGTGGACTTGCACTGTTTGAGGTTGTACCCATGTATTGATCTTTTATAATGAATGGAAGAGATGATAAAAAGAGATTTCTAAATAATTTACTCATTTTTGTTAAAAGGAATACCCAGAAAGTGTACTTTAGTTTAAAAGATGATTTTGTATGATTATAGCATGAGATAGTTCTTTGTGTGGTTTTCCTTCCCTTAGCATTATTTACTTTTTTTACCGCTGAGTTGGAAGTACTCACACGACTCCCAGCATCATGTGTGCAAATTCAGGTACTCGAAGCTTATCTAAGCTTGGTGCTGGTATAGAGCTCCATATGGGATCGTCGAGGTAGCTACCTGGCGTCTGCAGGATCTGACTTCCCCTTACTTTCTCATGTTTAGACATTTTTGTTTTTCAGATTAGTTCTGTATACTCTATTTTTGGTATTATGTTATTCAGTATAGGCTCTCGACTCGTGACCCCCAGGTCTTGGGAGGTGTTATGTTGATATTGGGGATATTTTCACTATCTTGGTTAAACTACGCATTATATTTTGTCATTATTGATTTTGAAAACAAAAATGTGAGCCGATAGCTCGGTGTGGTGTGTAATTGGTCAGGCTGGCCTAGCAATGTGTTGGGTACCATAACGACCGGGTTTTGGGGTGGTGACAAGTTGGTATCAGAGCCTAGGTTATTAGGCCTCATGAGTCTTGAGCCGGTTAGTAGTGTCTCGTGGATCGGTACAAAGACAACTGTATTTATCCTCGGGAGGCTGCAGACCTTTTTAGGAAACACTTCACATTCTCAGAATTCTTATCGTGTGTACTTGATTCAGTTTGAGATATAATTCTTGAAATTATTTCCACACATCAGTATGCGCACTCGAGCACTTTGTAATAAATTTGCCTTGATGGCTTGTGACTCCCCGATCGAGGGGTGAGATATAATCTCCGTGAGTTCATGTTGGGCCAGTCGGAAGGACTTGAGGCCGAATCTTTGTCTATGGTTTGAGCACCGAGGTGTTGATTGTTGCAAACTGGTATCATGACATTTGTATGATCAGTATTGTCCCTAATCGTGGAAATGGCAGCTTGATAATGGGTGAGCTGTAGGGTGTCCGATTCTTATTATGCTTTAATATGTAGCCCCTAGCTATGGGCGTGGTGAATATGTTCATGTCTCTTAGTGGAAAGGTAAAGTGCATTACGTGTGGTAGTAGGAGTTTAGACCCAGGAAGACCGAATTGGATGTGCTATGTGTATTGTTGTGAAATGTATTTGATATGTGCTATGATTCGAGCAGGGGCAGCGCATGTTCATGTATCAATATTGATAATTTAATCTGTGTAGTATTGAGATTACTATTGTTGATATACATTGTGATGTCATGTCAAGTTGTGGATGTGTTGTTAGGATGGTTTTGGTGATTCTCTGGTAGGTGGATAGGCTCAAATTACAAAGGACACTTTGTCGAAATATTTGGAAAATTTGAGACTTAGAACAATTTTCTATCACCTAAAGAGTGGGCTTAACTGTTGTGTGTGAATGAATGCAAGAATTGCATAAGAGTTATAGATTTCTGATGATTCAAGTCTCCGCCAAAGCTTGTAAATGATTTGAGTTTAATCTCACTATAACATTGTGGCATTACTTGAGTAAGAATACTGTGAGTGGTTAAAAATGCCTTGATATATGGCTTCAGGCTAAGTTGGGGAGGTTGTTATTGATTAATTGATTACACTGTTGTATGATATGTTGGTTCTATCTTTAAGTATGTTGGGAAATTCTAATAAAGGTTATGGTGCTTTATAGCTGTGAAAAAATACTAGGATGTTTTGAACTGTTGTTGACAAATAATGTTGGGTGTATAGGAAAGAAAGGTAGCTAATTGTATTTGTACGAAATCATGTTCTGCGGTATCAGAGTTCTAACACGGCACGAGTGGTTCTGTTCAATAAGACAGTTGAATTACAGCTGAATAAGGGTGAATGACACCCGAGAATCGTTTTGCGGTGTTCAAGATTTTGCTTGTAACAGTCAGGCGTCTTAAGATCGTGTATGTGGCTAAAGATTGTGGTTTCGTTAGAATAGATCAAGACCCGTGATATGTTATGTTAATGATGGGATTCTATGTATCCGTATTAAAAGGTAATGACAACGAATTCAGAATCGCAGGAAGTTCTTCAAAATAAAGTATCATAGAATGTGGTATTTCTCGGAAACATTTGAGAGTGTATTTAGTGGCCTATGGGTCTTAGACCGTGTGGTCTTATGTACGAGTCTCGTGTGGTATCCTGAGTTGAGGTATTGCGGTGCTACAGTAAATGGTAATATTAAATTAAAGATGAATTAGAAGGAAATTGGGTAAATGGAACAACTTGATAATAAATCGAAACGATGTGATAAGGATACGATTAATTCCTAGTATGTGTTCAAAGTAATGAGTGTCACACCTCCTTTTTCTTTACCAAATGTATCCCAACTATCTATCATTACACCCCGTAAAGGGATATAACAATAGTAGTGGGGAAAGAGTTTTTCCACTTAAAGGACAATCGAAACGGGATTTATTGATTAAATTTTAGAGTCGCCACTTGGGAAAATCATGGTGTCTCAAGTCACTGGTTTAATCTCAACCGAGGAAATTATGACTCTATATAGCAGTCCGCAAAACTAGAAATCCGGTTAAGGAATTCTGTTAACCCGGGAGAAGGTGTTAGGCACTTCCGGATTCCGTGGTTCTAGCACGGTCGCTCAACTGCCGTATTTGTTATATTTGATTTCCTTATATGCTTTGGTTTCAAATGTTATTGATATTCCGCTTTTTGTTAATGTTAGGATTTTTCGACGTTGCAAAAATGCATTTCAAGTCACACTGCAACCAGTACGCCTGCGACTTTAATGCATTTAGCTTCGACGGGATTTGGATTGGGGTCACATAAATGTGCACCCGTATTAGGAATGTATATTATAAATCATGCCCTAAAGTGTCTACGTCTTGTTAATTTGGGAGAGACCGTGGAATTCGCTAAACGGTCTTTCCGATTTCTAGCATTTTTTATATGAAATTATGGAGGGCCCCGCAACTATGCCTTTATGATTTAGCAAGGCTCATCTCTGTTTTTATTAAGTTTCATCCTAAAGCATACTATTTTCTCCATTTTTCTTTTTTCATCCTAATATAATTGTTTTCATATTAATTCTATATTATTGTGTATTAGCGTCCAGGCCCTATTTTATTACTGGCCCTAGACCACGAACCGGCTCAGCGATTTGCAGATAGGTACTAGGCTTCTACATCCCAATACTTATTTCCTTTTTCATTTACAGGCATAAGTGCCGTCTTATTTTGATCAAGGCCTGATTTCATATTCAGGCCCAGATCTTTCATATTTGTGGTATGACAACAATGTACATATGACAACTAGTATTATTAACTACGTATTTTTTGCAATCGCCAGTTTTCATATGTCACGACCCGAATTTTCCCCCAACATCGGGATCGTGATGGCACCTACTCGTGGTAGCTAGGCAAGCCACTATATTCAACATTATCCTGTTTTACCAATATTTCATACTCAATTTTATCAACAAGAACCATAACATTAATTAAATAAATGCGGAAGACTTATCAAAATAGAAATAAGCAGTACCAAGGTAAAACACTACTGAAATCATCTACCCAAGACATGGAGTCACCAACTCACGAACTACTACTGAATACTATACATAAAGTTCTGAAGGAAAATAACATAAATATGTTTGTCTCGGAACAATGAGACTACAGCAAATAATATAAATAAGTGGAAGAGACGCCGGGCCTGCGGACGCCTGCAAGCTACCTTGGTCTTGAAATGCTCAACTCCCATGCAAAACTCTACTGCTGCTGCTCCTGATCAAAACCTGGACCTATTCAAAAATGCACAGAAGTGCAGTATCAGCACAATCCGACCCCATGTGCTGGTAAGTGCCTGGCCTATCCCGGCGAAGTAGTGACAAGCCTTGGACCAATCAACCATATAAACCTGTGCAGTTCCATATATATATATATATATATATATATACCACAAGGTAACGAGAAATAATCAAGTAACAAACTCCGCAAGGAATATCCCAAGAGGAAAGCTCAACAGTTAACAACAGTTATTAAATCAACAAAGGAAACCAAAGTATAATGGAAACAGATAATATCAAGCCAAGGAATAACAAATAGTTGCACGGCATCACCCTTCGTACTTTTACTCTCATCCTCACAAAATGAGCAAATAAAGTGCACGGCATCACCATTCGTGTTTTTACTCTCATCCTCACATCCATGGCACGGCATGATCCTTCGTGCATGGTTCAATAAGAAGGCACGGAATTAACCTTTGTGCATAATCAATATCACAAGGCACGGCATGATCCTTCGTGTATAATCAATAACAAGGCACGACATTAACCTTCGTGCATAATAAATAATAAGGCACGGTATTAACCTTCGTGCAATAATAGTAAAACAAGGCACGACATCACCCTTCGTGCATTATCACTCTTCCTCACCCAAATAACAATCACAGTTGAGGGTAGAGAATGAAAACAATAATCATCACAACAAGGTCCCGGCAAGGGAAAACAATGTTCAATTCCACAATAAGTCCCGGTAAGGGAAAATAATGTACAATTCCACAACCCGGCAAGGGTTCAACAATTCATCTTTAAAATATCTCACAATAAGTATCAATAATGACTCACGGTCATGCTAGACGCCAGTGTATGGATGCTCGTCACCATAGCCCATACACCGCACTCGATCACATATCACATAGCACACAATCCTATTGCCTAAAGCTAGGATAGAACAAACACTTACCTTTAGCCTTGAAGTCCAAATTATCCTTCAACTATAGCTTTTCCCCGAATTTCCACTTTCAACTAGCTCGAATCTAGTCACAATTGATTCCATTACATGAATAAATACTAAATAACTTAGTTTGAATGCTTAAAAATGGTTTTCTCAAAGTTTACCCCAAAATTTCCAAAAACGTCCCTGGTCCCACGTGGTCGGAACTCGAGGTTCGGACCAAAATCCGATTACCCATTCCCCCACGAGTTCATATATATGGTTTGTTTCAAAATCGGACCCCAATTCGAGGTTCAATTACCCAATTCATGAAAACCCTAGGTTCTATCCAAAAACAAGAATTTCTACCATGAAAACCTTTGATTTCTATTGAAAATCATGTTTAATGTTGTTAGGAATTAAAAGAATTTAGTAAAAAGTGACTTACAATTGCTTTGGAGTGAATTTTCTCTTGAGGGTTCGTGTGTGGTGTGTGGGTTTTTGAAAGAATGAAGAAAGAACTGAAAAATTCATTTAAGTATAAAATTGCACAGCTGCGGGTATTGCAATTGCGAACATTCGTTCGCAATTGCGAACACTACAGGTCTGGGGTCTATCATCGTCACATTTGCGACATTATGTTCGCATTTGCGAACAAGGCTGGGTCAAAGAGGCCTTCGGTTTTGCGACAATAGCTTCGCATTTACGAAGCCAGGCGAATCATTGAAGGCCTCGCATTTGCGAGGTTAAGTTTGCATTTGCGAACCACTGCACACCCTGCCAACTTCGCATTTGCGATGTCTGGTTCGCATTTGCGAACCAAGGCAAATCGAGGACTCCTCGCAATTGCGAGAAAATCTTCGCATTTGCGAAGATACTAGCTGGGTGAAAACCCAGCTGTGTAAAATTTCAGAATTTGAACCAACGGCCTATCAAATCTTTACCCGAGCCCCCCGGGCTCCAAACCAAACATGTACACAACATCAAAAATATGTTATAAACTTGCTCGTGCGATCACATCACCAATATAATATTGATTCCATCAAATCAAGCCTCAAGTTCATGATTATCATCCTCTTTAGTTTCATAACTTTCAAATTTGGAACTCAAGGTTCAAAACAGATCAAACGACACCCAAATATCACCAAGCTTTGCAGAAAGCACATAGATAATATTTAAGACTTGTGACGGGCGTCGAAACCAAAATACGAGCCCGATATCAAGGTCATTTAATTCATTTTCCTTTAATAATTACAGCAAAAACAATTTAACAGAAAATCCATAACTTATGCTCTGGGCCTCCGAATTCGACTCCGGACGCATGTCCGAGTCCCATATTTTCCTATGGACCTTCCGGGGCCGTCCGATCTCGGGCCCGGGTCTGTTTACCAAAAATATTGACCGAAGTCAACTATATCAATATTAATATTATTTTTTTTAATTTTCTCATAGAATTCATATATTCTATTACAAAATCTTTCTGGATACATGCCCGGATCATGCACGTAAATCGAGGCAACATAGAATGAGGTTTTCAAGGCCTCGAAAGTGCAGAACAAGTGAGGAAAATAGGTGATGACCCTTTGGGTCGTCACATCCTCCACCTCTAAAATAATCGTTCGTCCTCGAACGGACAAGAGATGGAAGTACCTGAGTCGGGGAACAAATGTGGGTAGCGGCTCCGCATATCAGACTCGGACTCCCAGGTCGATGCCTAGGAGGCTGACCTCTCCGCTGAATACGTACAGAAGGATAACTCTTCGACCTCAACTATCGAACATGCCGGTCTAGAATGGCCACCGGCTCCTCCTCGTAGGATAAATCATTGTCCAATTGGATAGTACTGAAGTCTAACACATGTGTGGGATCGCCGTGCTATCTTCGAAGCATAGATACATGGAAAACTGGATGCACAGCTGATAAGCTAGGTGGCAGAGCTAGTCTGTAAGCCACCCCTCCCACTCAGTCCAGAATCTCAAATGGACCAATATACCGAAGGCTGAGTTTGCCTTTCTTCCCGAACCTTATCACGCCCTTGATAGGCGACACTCGGAGCAATACCCGCTCACCAACCATGAAATCTACATCTCGAACCTTACGATCTGCATAAGTCTTCTGTCTGGACTGAGGTGAATGCAATCTCTCCTGGATAGTCTTGACCTTATCTAAGGCCTCCGGAACTAAGTCTGTACCCAACAACAGAGCCTCTTCCGGCTCAATCCATCCGACTGGAGATCGACATTGCCTATCATAAAATGCCTCATACGGGGCCATCTGAATGCTAGACTGGTAGCTGTTGTTGTAGGCAAACTCTGCTAATGGCAGAAACTGGTCCCACGAGCCTTCGAAATCAATGACATAGGCTCGGAGCATGTCTTCTAGAATCTGAATGGTCCTCTCGGACTGGCCGTCCATCTGAGGATGAAAAGTTGTACTCAACTGAACTTGGGTGCCTAACTCGCGATGGACCGTTCTCCAGAACCACGAGGTAAACTGCGTACCCCGATCTGAGATAATAGACACTGGCACCCCATGAAGACGAACAATATCCCTGATGTAAATCATTGCTAACATCTCCGATGAGTAAGAGACAGATACTGGGATGAAGAGTGCTGACTTGGCTAGCCTATCAACAATGACCCAAATAGCATCAAATTTCCTCTGAGTCAAAGGAAGTCCAGTAATGAAGTCCATAGTGATCTGCTCCCATTTCCACTCGGGAATTTCAATTCTCTGGAACACAACACCAGGCATCTGGTGCTCATATTTCACCTGCTGACAATTTAGACACCGAGCAACATACGCAACGATGTCTTTCTTCATCCTGCGCCACTAATAGTGCTGCCATAAATCCTAAAACATCTTCGCGGCGCCTGGGTGAATAGAATACCGTGAACTGTGGGCCTCCGCTAAGACCAACTCTCGGATCCCCTCAACATTAGGCACACAAACTCGACCCTGCAATCTCAATACTCCGTCATCATCTAGAGTTGCCTTCGTGGCACCTCCCCGTTATACACTATCTCTCAAATCACGTTAATGAGGATCATCAAATTGCCTCTCGCGGATCCGCTCTAATAGAGATGAACGAGCGACCGTGCAGGCCAACACCCTGCTAGACTCAGAGATGTCTAATCTCACGAACTGGTTGGCTAAGGCCTGGACATTTAGAGCAAATGGTCTCTGACTGACCGGAATGAATGCGAGACTACCCATGCTGGCAGACTTTCTACTCAATGGATCGGCCACCACATTGGCCTTACCTGGGTGATATAGGATAGTGACATCATAGTCCTTCAGCAACGCTAACCATCTCTGCTGTCGTAAATTCAACTCTTTTTTCTTGAATAAGTACTGCAGGCTTTTGTGATCAGTGCACACCTCACATGTCACGCCATATAGATAATGCCTCCAGATCTTTAAGGCATGAACCACTGCTGCCAACTCAAGATCATGAACTGGATAATTCTTCTCATGTATTTTCAACTACCTCGAAGCATAAGCAATAACCTTACTATCCTGCATCAATACCGCTCCAAGCCCTGTACGAGACACATCATAGTAAACTGTATAAGGCCCTGCACCCGTAGGTAGTATCAGCACTGCTGCTGTAGTCAAGGCAATCTTGAGCTTCTGAAAGCTTGCCTCACACTCATCTGACCACTAGAACTAAGCACCCTTCTGGGTCAGCCTGGTCATCGGGGCTGCAATAGAAGAAAACCCCTCTACAAATCGACGGTAGTAACCTGCTAATCCTAAGAAACTCCGGATCTCAGTCACTGAAGTTGGTCGAGGCCAATTCTGGACTGCCTCAATCTTCTTTGGGTCAACCTGAATACCTTCCACTGATACAATATGACCCAGAAATGCCACCGAACTCAACCAAAACTCACATTTCGAAAATTTGGCATATAGCTGATTATCCTTCAGAGTCTGAAGAACCACTCTGAGGTGCTGCTCGTGCTCTTCCTAGCTGCGGGAGTATACCAGGATGTTGTCTATAAATACTATCACGAACAGATCTAAGTAATGCCTGAATACCCGATTCATAAACTCCATGAACGGTGCTGGGGCATTGGTCAACCCGAAGGACATAACCAAGAATTCATAATCCCCATATCTAGTGCGAAAGGCTGTCTTAGGAATGTCAGCCGCCCTGATCTTCAGTTGATGGTAGCCCGACCTCAAGTCTATTTTTGAGAACACCCTCGCTTCCTGGAGCTGGTCAAACAAATCATTAATCCTCGGTAGTGGATACTTGTTCTTTATCGTCACTTTGTTCAATTGCCAGTAATCAATACACATCCGCATCGATCCATCCTTATTCTTCACAAACAACAAAGGTGCTCCCCAGGGGGAAACACTGGGCCTGATAAAGCCCTTTTCTAGAAGGTCTTGCAACTGATCTTTCAACTCCTTTAACTCCAGCGGGGCCATATGATAGGGTGGAATTGAGATGGGCTGAGTGCCCGGTGCCAGATCAATACAGAAATTAATATCCCTGTCGGGTGGCATGCCCGGCAGGTCTGAAGGGAAAACCTCAGGAAACTCCCATACAATAGGAACTTAATCGATAGAAGGAACCTCTACGGTGGAATCACGAACATAAGCCAGATAAGCGAGACACCCCTTCTCGACTATGCGTTGAGCCTTAACATAGGAAATAACAGTGCAAACGGAGTAGCTTGAGGTACCTTTCCACTCTAGTCGAGGTGATTCTGGCAAGGCCAAGGTCACAGCCTTGGCATGACAATCTAAAATATCATGGTATGGGGACAACCAGTCCATCCCCAATATGACATCGAAATCCACCATGTCTAATAGCAACAGATCAACACGGGTCTCAAGACCCCCAAAGATAACTACGCACGAACGATGCACCCGGTCGACTACAATAGAGTCACCCACTGGTGTAGACACATAAACTGGGATATCCAAAGCATAGCTAGGAACGGCCAGATACGGTGCAAAGTAGGAAGACACATATGAATATGTAGACCTAGGGTCAAATAATATTGAAGCACCTCTGTCACAAACAAGAATGGTACCTGTAATCACGGCATCTGATGCCTCTACCTCTGGCTTGGCTGGTAAAGCATAGAATCGGGGATTAGCACATCCCTTCTAAGCTACATCTCTGGGACTGTCATCTACTGGCTGACCTCTACCTCTGGCTGGACGGTCTCCACATCTACGGTCTCGACCTCCACCTCTACGATCTCTATCCCTGCCTCTGGCTGGCTGGGTAGGCTAAGGGTCAGCTGGGGCCTGAATCATGCGACGAGGGCCCCGCTGTTGAGTGTTGCCCGCTGCTCGAGGGCAAAACCTAACTAGATGACCTAGGTCACCACAACCGTAGCAACATTTAGGATGATGGGGCTGCTGGCCCTGACGACCTGAATGGCCCCTACGAACACTCTGAAGAGGCTGAGCACTAATAGGAGGCTGATCTGAATACTGCTCACGAAACCCATGATCACCTGGTCCACCCTGTGAGGCCTGAAGGGCGGAATGAAAAGGCCTGAAAGACTGGCCCCTATCAAAATATTCCCTGCCTCTAGAAGAAGAACCACTAAACCTGCTTGAATAACGAGGCCTCTTGTCTGAAGAATAACCACCTCCCCGAGCAAGAGCCATATCAACTCTACGTGCTGCATTAGCTGCCTCCTGAAATGATATATCATTCCCTACTCCCATAGCCATCTGGAGTCTAATTGGCTGATTAAGCCCATCTATGAATCTGCGGACCCTCTCCCGCTTTGTGGGAAGTATCACCATTGCATGACGTGCCAAACCAACAAATCTTATCTCGTACTGAGTGGCCTGGAGGCGCTCAAACTGCCTCCGAAGTGCATCTCACTGAGTAACAGGGAGAAACTTCTCCAGAAATAACTCTGCAAACTGATCCCATGATAAAGCCGGGGACCCTGCTGGTCGAGTCAAGTAATAATCTCTCCACCAAGTCTTGGCGGATCCTGAAAGTGTGAATGTACATAAGTCAACTCCATTGGACTCCACTAACCCCAAAGTCTTGAGAATCTCATGGCAACTGCATAAGAAGTCATGAGGATCCTCTGATGTGGCACCGCTGAAAGTAGTGGTAAACAAATTGGAGAACCAATCAAGTCTCCATAAAGAATCAAAAGACGTGGCCGCTCCATCTCCGGCCTGAGCTGTGGTAACTGACTGATTGGCCATAGCTGGCTAAACCACTGGTGCCTGAGGCTGAGGAGCTACTGGCTCTGGAGTACGAGCAATCAGAGTCTGGGCCCCTCCTCCAGCCTGAGAAGTGGTTGGTGCTGCTGGTAATAAGCCTGCTCTGGCAACGCTATCCATGAAACCTGCTATCCTGACCAGAGCCTCCCGAATATTCGGGGTAAATAAAGCATCTTGTGGGACTTGAGTTGGGCCCACTGGAGCTACTGGAACTGGAACCTCCTCGCCAGTCTCAATATGAGGCTCCACCTCTGGAATAGCTGCCGGGGGCTGAGCTCTGCCCCTACCACGGCCTACGATACAGCCTCGGCCCCTGCCCCTCACGGGAGCTTCCTGGGGCTCAGGCTGCTGGTCAGCGGACGAAGAAGCGTATGTCCTCACCATCTGTGAAAGGACAGAGTAAAAGTTCAATCAGTATTGGAGGAACAAATCGCACGACAAGAAGGAACAAATGAGAGACTCTTTCCTAACTCAATAGACTCTGGAAGACAAGTACAGACGTCTCCGTACCTACCTCTCAAACTCTACTAAGCTTGTTAGTGAGTGGTGAGACCTATGTAACCTAAAGCTCTGATACCAAATTGTCACAACCCGGATTTCCCCCCAACATCGGGATCGTGATGGCGCCTACTCGTGGTAGCTAGGCAAGCCACTATATTCAACATTATCGTGTTTTACCAATATTTCATACTCAATTTTATCTGCAAGAACCATAACATTAATTAAATAGATGCAGAAGACTTATCAAAATAGAAATAAGCAGTCCCAAGGTAAAACACTACTAAAATCCCCTACCCAAGACGTGGAGTCACCAACTCACGAACTACTACTGAATACTACACATAAAGGTTTGAAGGAAAATAACAAAAATCTGTTTGTCTCGGAACAATGAGACTACAGCAAATAATATAAATAAGTGGAAGAGACGCCGGGCCTGCGGACGCCTGCAAGCTACCTTGGTCTCGAAATTCCTGCTCCCATAGTACTACTGTTGTTGCTGTTCAAAACCTGGACCTATGCAAAAATGCACGAAGTGTAGTATCAGCACAACCGACCCCATGTGCTGGTAAGTATCTAGCCTAACCCCGGCGAAGTAGTGACGAGGCTAGACTAGACACCACATAAACTTGTGCAGTTATAAATATACAACATAAATCGAATACCAAGTAATTAACAACATGAGAGGGGAAACATGCTATGGGGAAATACAAATATATATATATATATATACCACAAGGTAACGAGAAATAATCAAGTAACAAACTCCACAAGGAATATCACAAGAGGAAAGCTCAACAGTTAACAACAGTTATTAAATCAACAAAGGAAACCAAAGTATAATGGAAACAGGTAATATCAAGCCAAGGAATAGCAAATAGTTGCACGGCATCACCCTTCGTGCTTTTACTCTCATCCTCACCAAATAAGCAAATAAAGTGCACGGCATTATCCTTCGTACTTTTACTCTCATTCTCACATCCATGGCAGGGCATGATCCTTCGTGCATGGTTCAATAACAAGGCACGTCATTACCCTTCGTGAATAATCAATATCACAAGGCACGACATGATCCTTCGTGCATAATCAATAACAAGGCACGTCACTAACCTTCGTGCATAATCAATAATAAGGCACGACATTAACCTTCGTGCAATAATAGTAAAACAAGGCACGATATCACCCTTCATGCATTATCACTCTTTCTCACCGAAATAACAATCACAGTTAAGGGCAGAGAATAAAAACAATAATCATCACAACAAGGTCCCGGCAAGGGAAAACAATGTACAATTCCACAATAAGTCCCGGCAAGGGAAAACAATGTACAATTCCACAACCCGGCAAGGGTTCAATAATTCAACCTTAAAATATCGCACAACAAGTATCAACAACGACTCATGGTCATGCTAGACGCTAGTGTATGGATGCTCATCACCACAGCCCGTACACCGCACTCGATCACATAGCACATAGCACACAATCATATTCCTTCAAGCTAGGATAGAACAAACACTTACCTCTAGCCTTCAAGTCCAAATTATCCTTCAACTATAGCGTTTCCCCGAATTTCCGCTTTCAACTAGCTGGAATCTAGTCACAATTGATTCCATTACATTGTAAAATACTAAATAACTTAGTTTGAACGCTTAAAAATGGTTTTCTCAAAGTTTACCCCAAAATTTCCCAAAATGTCTCTGGCCCCACGTGGTCGGAACTCGGGGTTCGGACCAAAATCCGGTTACCCATTCCCCCACGAGATCAAATATATGGTTTGTTTCAAAATCGGACCCCAATTCGATGTCCAATTACCCAATTCATGAAAACCCTAGGTTCTACCCAAAAACAAGAATTTCTACCATGAAAACCTTTGATTTCTATTGAAAATCATGTTTAATGTTGTTAGGAATTGAAAGAATTAAGTAAAAAGTGACTTACAATTGCTTTGGAGTGAATTTTCTCTTGGGGGTTCGTGTGTGGTGTGTGGGTTTTTTAAAGAATGAAGAAAGAACTGAAAAATTCGTTTAATTATTAAATTGCACAGCTGCGGGTATCGCCATTGTGAACATTTGTTCGCAATTGCGAACACTATAGGTCTGGGGTCTGTCAGCGTCGCATTTGCGACATTATGTTCGCATTTGCGAACAAGGCTGGGTTAAAAAGACCTTCGTATTTGCGACAATAGCTTCGTATTTGCGAAGCCGGGCGAATCATTGAAGGCCTCGCATTTGCGAGGTTAAGTTTACATTTGCGAACCACTGCACACCCCTGCCAACTTCGCATTTGTGATGTCTGGTTCGCATTTGCGAACCAAGGCAAATCTGGGACTCCTCGCAATTGCGAGAAAATCTTCGCATTTGCGAAGATACCAGCTGGGTGAAAAACTAGCTGTGTAAAATTTCAGAATTTGAACCAACGACCTATCGAATCTTTACCCGAGCCCCCCGGGCTCCAAACCAAATATGTACACAACATCAAAAATATGTTATAAACTTGCTCATGCAATCACATCGCCAATATAACATCGATTCCATCAAATCAAGCCTCAAGTTCATGATTATCATCCTCTTTAGTTTCATAACTTTCAAATTTGGAACTCAAGGTTCAAAACACATCAAACGACATCCAAATGACACCAAACATTGCAGAAAGCACATAGATAATATTTAAGACTTGTGCCGGGCGTCGGAACCAAAATACGAGCACGATACCAAGGTCATTTAATTCATTTTCCTTAATAATTATAGCAAAAACAATTTAACAGAAAAATCCATAACTTAGGTTCTAGGCCTCCGAATTCGACTCCGGACGCATGTCCGAGTCCCATATTTTCCAACGGACCTTCCGTGACTATCCGATCTCGGGCCCGGGTCCGTTTACCAAAAACGGTGACCGAAGTCAACTATATCAATATTAATATCATTTTTCTTAAATTTTCTCATAGAATTCATATATTCTATCACAAAATCTTTCCGGCTACATGCCCGGACCATGCACGTAAATCAAGGCAACATAAAATGAGGTTTTCAAGGCCTCGGAAGTGCGGAACAAGTGAGGAAAACAGGTGATGACCCTTTGGGTCGTCACATCATATGATCACTTCTAATTAACTAATAACTCTAACACAGTAATTTATACCAATGCCATTTTTCAACTAATCGACTTTGATAGCAAATCGTTACTAGAACACTAATTGCAAAATCATTTTTATTATTTTTCACTAACTGGAGAAAATAGTATTTTAGTTCTAATTAAACAGGTTCGAATTACTATTATCAAGTTGCGAAAACTCAAAATGAATTTATAGTTAAATCCACTCAAATATTTACAAATAGTAACATAGTTTGAGGTATCAAACTACTTATACTTTTACAATTAACTGATCCAGATTTGAAACTGAATTAATAGAACGTCCAAATATTAATACTTCATGTCTAGTTTATACTAGTTTCAAATCCAAACGATTTAACTACACTTATACCAGTTTTAGTCTTAGATTTAAATGATTCTTCTCTACCTAGCTTATTTATACTATCATTTATATCACTACTACTATTATCGAATTAAAAGCATACGTCCAGTCTACTAATTATTACACTCAAATCCTAAATGAATTACAAGGATCTAAGTAATTTTAAACTACATAATAAAATAACAAATACACGAAGATTTAGCTAAACATGATTATTCTTTTATTTCTCCAATTAGCAGCTCATTTACAACTTCAAGTCATAGTAGTGTACCTGGTTCAACTAATAAATTGATGAGTCTAGAGTTGGAAAAGAAGAATAATCAGCAACAACAATAATGATATAGCAATAGCAGTAAAATGAATCAACACAACAACAGATACTAAAACTCCAAAATATAGAACCCAGCAAATCAACCTAAGCAAAATTGGAGAACTCAGCAAAGTCGAGATAAACCAGTGAAGAAACGACCCACAGAGATTCCCAGAATAACACTCAAGTTAATCAACTTTTCTAATTTCAAATTTGAAAATCTGTACTTTAATCTCTGAAATTTAAAATCCAGCCTTCTAAATGTTTGGAACTTTTAATTGCCAATCAATGCCTAATTCTCAATTTTAGAACCCCGTTTTTCAGGCTTCTTAGAAGCCTATTTATAGAGGTATTTTTTGTGGGGGGGGGGGAGGGAATTTCAAATAAGTTAATTGTATTTTCCTCCCCTTATTTTTTCAAATAATTACAGAATGGTCTGTTCAAAATTTTTCGAACTGCCCTAAGACCCCTGCTATAAGGTTCTGGGCAGTTCTATTAGGTTATTAGGCATGTTTTACCTAATTGCCCTCACTTGCTAAGGTTTATTTCATTAATGCCTTTTAACTCTACCCAGTCTACCCTTTATTATCTAAGTAATTTTAGAAATACCAAGCTTTAAAGTCACTTTTATGCCTATATGCTCTATTTAATCTACATAAATGCCATTTATTCTTCCCATTTTACCCCTTTTATCTATGTATATTTACCCGACCTGCCTTAGGTCTGGCAGGACTAGGTTAGTACCTATTTAAAAAATAAACACTAAGCCTTGCCTTTAAGACGTAATCAATTTTAGACTACAACCTTTTCATTATTAGTCACTTTTACAAATAGACACCAATCAAAACATAGCCACTAATCAGAACAAAACCACTTAATCAAAACCCACACTTAACTCACAAACGTAGCCACAAGACATTTATACTCATTACCTATGTAACATAAGCACTCAAAGGTTCAGAATGAACTCACGTACAAATCAAGTTACAAATATAGCCAGATTCATGTTATTTTGCACATATAACCTTAATTACGAATTAATCTCCAATTAATCAGAACTCAGAGGAAAAAATTTGATAATGGTTGAATTCCAACTAACTAAAACCCAATCGAGACAGAATATAATGAACAATCAAATTAAACTGGCTAATTAGCACATGATTCATGAGTAGTTAATATCAAAACCCTAAGAACACTAAAATAATTTTAGGCATGTATAAGATTCAGGACTCGCATGAACAAGTATGTATTAAAAGCAGAGATAGATTCATATTTTAGATATGAATAGGAACAGATTCAGACAAGCATGATAGGCATGTAAAAAAGCAAGTTTCAGAACACATAACATCACTGAATGAAAACAAAGGTGGTGGATACTTAGCTTTTTTAGGCTTTTTTTCTTTCTTTCTTTCTTTTCTTCTTTCTTTCTTCTTTGTTCTTTTCACTTTTCTTGATTTGCAGAACTTCAAAGACTGTTAGTCTTCTAAGTGCTAGATCCTCCAAACGAGCTTTGGGGTTCGATTTGAGTGTGTGAGAGGTAGTCTGGAGGCCTGAGGTAATATTTTGGGAGTGGGTTTGTTTTTGGTACTCGCCGGAGTAGGGTTCTAGTGAGTGTTTTTCGAATATTCGACGGGTTTGGGGCTTATTCAAGAGAAACCACCTAGATAAGGTGGTAGATCACCTCAACGTGGTCTAATGGTGTTATTTTGAGACCTTGGTTCATAATTTAGGTGGTCGCCAGCTGTGGTTCCGGCGACCGGATTTTCAAGAATAGAGAGACTGTTGGTTTCTTTGTCGGGATTAAGGGGGGTTAAGGGTTATTTGCTGGTGAAGAGGGTGTTTGGGGGATGGGCTTAGGTTGGAGACGGGGACTGTACCAGTCTCCGGTGGTCTCCATGGGAGACTGGAGGAAGGAGGAAGGAGACAACCTAAGGGCGGCTAAGGTTAGAGATAATATGAACATGTGTGTATAATGATGGACAAAACGGGGAGATGGGAGTATATATATCAATCCTAAGTTGATGAATCCTGGCCACTGGATCAACTGAAATGGATGGCCAGTATCATCTCTTCCTAAACGTCGTCATATAAATTAATATGAGGTCTTCTAGAGTCCGTTAGATCAAGTTATTTGAACGATCAAGATTAGTTAATTAAACTACGCCATTTCAATTAATTGGCTCATCAGCCTTGTCCGTCTGATCAAACGCATCGGACGGCTGTGATTAGTTCTAAGGACGACATCGTTTCA
Source organism: Nicotiana noctiflora (assembly GCA_032618575.1). Lineage (NCBI taxonomy): Eukaryota > Viridiplantae > Streptophyta > Magnoliopsida > Solanales > Solanaceae > Nicotiana > Nicotiana noctiflora. Next base: position 222,131 of record JASVEL010013606.1, read on the forward strand.
TTCAAAAGTTCACCGCCTTACCTGGTCCGTTGATCAAATGTATCAACGGCCCAGATTTGTTGTATTTAGACGGCATCGTTTGGGTTCAAGACTAGGCAGATCGGGTTTCCTTCGTTTGGGCCTCGTTTTGTGTAGTTTGTATTGGGTTGAATATGTATTTGGCCCAAATCTTGTATATTTGTATTTTTATTTGTGTTTTATTTATTTTCTGTATTTTCTTTTTTATTTTTTTGTATATTTTATTTTATACTTGTTTTATATTTCTTTTACTTCTCATTTTTGCATTTTTCCTTATTTTTCCGATATTTTTTGCATTATTACTCTATTTTCCGGTATTTTTGCATTTTTACTTGATTTTCTAAATTTTAACATTTTTATGATATTTTCCTAATTAATTTCTTTTGAATTTTATTTTCAAACAAATACTGGTATTTCAACTAAATCACACAATTGCAAACAAAAATCATTTTTGTATTATTTTATATATATATTGGAATTTAATTGCTTAGGGCAAACATCACGTACTCACAGCTGTCCCTCTTTGCTCGGGAACATGAAGAGTTTTAGTGCAAAGATAAGTGAGCAGTAATGAGAGATTTTTGCCCACTTGCATATTTTGTACGAAGCATTTTGAAAAACATTTGACTGCACCGTGCTTCAGAGGTTGCCTACATATCCTAGGCTAAACAGGAATCAGGTCAATATAGTTCGGGAAGGTTTGGTAGTTTGAAACTACCAGCGAATTGTTGTTGCTGTTATTCCTGACTGACTCCTTATTACACCGGGATAAAAATAAAGTAAAGAAGCTATTCTAAGCTATGGTCTATGAATTACAAGAAAATCCTATCTATGTCTTGTCTTCTTGTATTGCATTGCTCTTCTTTATTGCATGTTGCTCTTCATTTGCATCTTCCAATTTTTATGAATCTTCGTTTGTGACTTGCTTCTAACATACTGCTTTCCTCCATTTGTATTACTTCGTAATGTGCTTCTTGCTCTTCAGGTTGATACCTGCTTACTGCAAAATCAAAGAAAACTTTTTCCTCTGTCCTAGTATGGGGCTTTCAATGTATTATGGTGTTACTTTGTTAGAAAAACTTTTTTTTAAAGATGCAGAAAATATTTTCTTGTTATACAGGTGGGCGCCTGAACAGAAATTAAAATGTTGAAAAGTATTCCCTCGTTATACAGGTGGGTACCTGAACAGAAATTAAAATGCTGAAAAGTATTCACTCATTATACAGGTGGATGCCGGAACTGAAATTAAAATGTAGAAAAGTATTCCCTCGTTATACAGGTGGATTCCCTAGTTATACAGGTCGGCGCCTGAACTGAAATTAAAATGCTGAAAAGTATTCCATCGTTATACAGGAGGGTGCCTGAACTGAAATTAAAATGCTGAAAAATATTCTCTCGTTATACAGGTGGGCGCCTGAACTGAAATACAAATGCTGAAAAGTATTCCCTCATTATCCAGGTGGGCGCCTGAACTGAAATTAAAATGTGGAAAAGTATTCCCTCATTATCCAGGTGGGTGCCTGATGCAGAAATGAAAATGCAAAAAGTATTTCCTCATTATCCAGGTGGGCGCCTGATGCAGAAATGAAAATGCAGAAAAGTATTCCCTCATTATCCAGGTGGGCGACTGATGCAGAAATGAAAATGCAGAAAAGTATTCCCTCGTTATCTAGGTGGGCGCCTGATGTAGAAATGAAAATGCAGAAAAGTATTCCCTTATTATCTTGGTGGGCGCCTGATGCAAAAATGAAAATGCAGAAAAGTATTACCTCATTATCCAGGTGGGCGCCTGATGCAGAAATGAAAATGCAGAAAAGTATTCCCTCAGTTTGATAACTGGAGTGTAAATTTGGAAAAGATAATACCTCCCTTGTTTTTCGGGTAGGTTCCTGATTACTAAGTTCTCCATTGTGGATTTCTCCTTTATTGCTGTTTCTTTTTTTATGTTTTCTCCCACATTGGTCACATTCACTTTAAAGTGATTAGTGAGAATTTGAATCTTTTGTCCCTGTCTAAATCAGTGAACAATTTATTTGTTATAAAATGATGGTTATCAACTGGCATTCTTGCTAGCCTTGTTTCCATCGTCTGCCACATCTTGCTTCATTCTGCTTTGCAATATATTCCTGATTGTCTTCTCAATTTTTTCTTGTAATCCCCTCTACTTTTCTCTTTTGTTTCTTTTATTTACTACTAGAAATTGCAGCTATGGCAACCCTTTTAAAACCGTTGCAATAGATAGGCTAACCGTCCTTATAGGTATATTGGGACGGATTTGGACGCGTTCCCGGATTCGGCGTTACAATAGGTCTATTGGAACGGTTATTTGCAACGGTTTGAAAACCGTCCTCATAGATAGGGATATTGTAACGGTTTGGACTATACCATTATCCTATCTATAGGAACGATTTTCTTTTCTATTGGAACGGTTATAAACCGTTCTGATATGATAATACAATTGATTTTTTAAGCCTATTGCAACGGTTTTTGGGATATAATGGAACAATTATCAGTACCCTATTGCAACGAAATTGTGACATATTGGAATGTTTATTAGGTGTTGCTCTTATTATTTGCTAGGTCTATTGGGACGGTTATAGTCTCTATTGCAACAAATTATAATATTCATGGAAGCAAAATAAGAAATATTTTCCTATTCCATGAAATTGGTTTACACAATATCCAACAAGCATTATCCATATACAAAAATAAAATATGGATACATTGTTTGATCGACAATTCAAAAGTCAAGATAGATAGTTCGCATACAAAAAGTTCTAAACTAAATAACATAATAACAGAAAGTCTAACAACGATCAACAACACTCAAGTAAGGTCTTTGTCACTGCTTTCATCCACAATTGATGCACCTACAAAAGACAATGAGAAATAATCAAACAAAATTTTTAGGATAATTGAGTCATAAAGTACTTAAAGAAGCTTTAAGCACAAATTCAGTTAATAAGCAATGCAATAAATTTTTTTTAAAATTTGATAACTCGAAAATTTTCAAACTCTCTAAATTCTTATACATGAACCTCTTGAATGAGCAACATATGGTGTTTTAACTGCCAAAAGATGTTTTAATCAAAGGTATGAAACGAGAGAAAAGAAGGGAGAGAATGTTCACTAGTTAGCGATTTACAACGTAAAATAGAGCTCCTTATATGAGTTTAGCCTACAGAAAACAAGAAAGATTTCCTAGTTACATAGATGCCTAATTATAGACTTATAGTACAACCATTAAGAATATTTCCTATAAGATTTGGCACAATCATTCCTGTACAAAAAAGAAAAGTATAAATACATTCTAACTATCACAACCACTCTTTTATGTTTGGTAATAGATCAGTCCATTGCTGAAGTAAAATCCCAGATCTGTGTATGCAAAAATAACCTTAAATTCCACATAAAAAGGTAAAGAACTAAAATAAGCATAATTTTCAAAAGGATTTCTTGACAAGCTTCAATTTTTTTAAGGTGAAGTTTTATTAATGATGGTAACAAGATGGTATAATTACGCAAGACCAAAAACTACCATAATAATCTACAACAAATCAACTATCTCCACCAAGAAATCTATATACTGCACCGCCAAACAACCACCATCTCACTGATGCAAAAGAAACGGCAGGAATCAGCTATTCCAAAGAACAAGAAGCTTGCGATTTCCAAAGAACAAGGAGGAGAAGAAAAAGAAATAAAAGAAGATGTATAACATTTGGTACGTACTGAACTTTATTGTTACTACCAGTAGATGATCGACTGTTTAGGTGAATAGCAGCTTGTTGTGCAGAGGAAGCTTCTACTTGTGAACGTGCACGAGACCATAACATGTCAGGATCAAGTCACAAATCTGGATTCAGACGCTGAAGTCGTGCGATAACGTTCATTATAATATTTTCTTCCATAGCATCCTTTTGTTCGTTCGACTTTTCATACATTCTTTGATGCATCATCTGTTACATTTCCTCCATTTCCTAGTGCATCCTCTCATCAGAAGATCCAAGATTCCCTTTTTAACCTTTTAACACAGTCTGGGTAACCCCTCCTCCGTACAACCTCATGCGACTTGGATGTTTAGGTCCCATGACTGATGCAAAAGCATCATCGAAATGACTCATATCTTCATTTTCCTGAGTTGAATGTAATCTCTCCATTTCAGCCTACAAACCAAAATGCAAGAAAAAAAAGTTTTAAGTAGCTAAAGTTAAATAAATAATTAAGACCAATAAATAAGCACGACAAACTTTAAATAAGAAATTTCATACAATTTTACTAATCGTATTGTCATATGAGCTTTTATATACTCGGCCAACTTTTCTTGTAGACACGAAAATGTCTTTACTTGATACATTATCTGAAGTATTAGATATTTCCTTCTTTTTTTCCTAGTTACATGAAAATAGGTATAAGAATCTTTTCGTATAAAGTTAGCAAGTTCATAATATATATTAAAAAAAGAAGATAAAATATCAAACCTCGCGAATTAAAGCAAAAGGTGTTCTACCGGCAATGTGTGGAAACTTCAACTTATTTCGATTCTCTGTATTGGTTTCGGACATTTTCTGCACTAGGTTAAGCTAAGTAGTTGTGGTACCTGATAGCCAACAACATTCTTATTTGACAATAATGAATCATTTTCAAACAATCCCGGTACTGAAATTTGACAATTATTTAGAAACATCAAATATATTGCTAAGCAAGCTATAACATCATTTTGAGAATATGCAGGATACAATTTTGAGAATCTTTATCAAAGTCAACACATAACATCATTCTCAAACAATCCTGGTACTATTACTTGGTTTTCCTAAAAATTTGACAAATTAGGGGCTTGGTATGTATAAACAAAAATATTACCCGAAGATGCCTTTTAATTTAGTGGTTTATTCTTTTCTTAATCACTTCCATAATTACATCCCTTCTTTAGGTTAGAAAGAAGTTGTATTTCCTTTATGATTAAACCACCACAATAAACAACAAAACTAAAACGAAATGTAACTTAGTTGCAGTATACATTGTGAAATATTCATAAATGGCATTTGAAAGACTATGCCCACTAACAAATGAACCATCTTATGAAAAGAAACTCAAAGGTAAATTATATACTTATGTAAAAGCACTTGAAAGTATTTTAGCCCATGTATATTATGCTAGAATAGACTAGAATAAAACAGCTCTTTCAGTATATGCAGGGTCTCCCATTTCTATTTGAAAAGACCGGAGGATGAAGCCTACAACAAAAAATATAGTCCCATAAGTGCCTTACAAGAATAGTGACATGGATTGTTGTAACTGTCTACTTTGCTAAAGTTCTTAAGGCACTTGAGAGTAATTTTTCATGTAAAAGGATCATGATGGGAAAATAAGGGCACCCCATTTAGCTCGTAACCAACAATACATGGACAACACCATCGGTGTACTATAACTTCAAATCATTTGTGGCTTAAAACATGTAAAATAGCATAGCAAAAATTCCATAGTAGAATAAAGCATCCAAAGTAGGATTAAAAACATCAAGCATCTATTAACTAACAAAACTGGGTAGAAATTTCCCAAACTGAACCCTTCAATTTGAGGCGCAGTTGCTGTAGATTTGCAGGGCAGTTCAGCTCATACTTCACAACCTACTGCAGTTGGAATCTGTACAGAATCCTCAAGCTGACACAAATTCTCAAACAAGAGAACTGACTTGTCAAAAAAAGAGCTACAGCTGAACAGATAGAAGTTGCTGCATATTTCTCTTAACCAGTGCATAAAACAAACAGTTGAACCGTGCAGTATTTATTGATAATGCAACAGTCCAAAGTTGATGAAAGTAGTGCCAAACTGGTTCAAGAAATCTGGTACAAGACTGGTGCACATCTGGTAGACAAACTTAATTTAAACACTTAGAGATTTCGTTTTCCAACTCAAAACAGTGCACACTCAAAGGAACAGCTTACACGCCACCTTGGAATCCCAGTTATCAACTCAGCAAAATAAACACAAAAGCTTCGCAATATTTGAACTCAACATGGTCCAAATAGTAAACAAAGGAGACAAGTTTCAGTCGCAATCACAATACCATAATTGAAGGTTAAATTCCGGTTCTATACTCATAAAAATCAAACTCAACTGAAATTGCTAGTTTGAAGATAATCAATGAGATCAACACAATTCAAGTTCTAAGAATTGAACTCAAGCAAGTCTAGCAATTCTTACTCACAAATCAGCAATAACAATATATCAGTTCAACATGAGGATGACAACCAGCTTAAGAAATAAGCTCACATTCCATCTACAGATTCATTTTTCAACAGTAAAACAAGAGTGAATTCAGTTTTTTTACAAGTTCAGAGTTTTGGACAGGGTGAATACATTTTCTCAAAGATCACAAGTTAATCCAACAGATGCAGCAAGGAATTAGACTTCAGTAGCAATAGACATTATCAAATCCAACAGTAAGGAGTACCAAGATCAATTTTAGCTCAACATTCAGAAATAAAGTAGTAAGCAACGCGAGCCGAATTTATTCAAATCAACTAACTTAGAAGACCTAGTCGAAGTTCAGCTACAACTTAAACTTTCTACAAAATCTTCAGTACATAAAACTAACTTTCAACTTAGAAGAATCAAACCTGATGCCTTCTGGAATTGGATATGTATCGACGCGTAGGGATGATGCGTAGGCTATGCAGCTTCAAACTCAATCCCAGAAACTAAAGTTGTTCTTCGATGCTCTTTGAGCCTCAACACCAGAAAATCCGATTATCAATCAAACCTTCACCAAATTGAGCTCAAGCTTTGGATTCTACTTCTAAACGGCATAAAAATCAAACCCCCAAAGACTGATTTCTAGAAACAATTGCGAATTCAGAAGAATCAGCTCGTCGTCCTCTCCGAAATTGAAATCGATATTTTCAATCAAAACCCTAGAAATTCAGCGTTAATCGGATTGACTCACAAGTTTTTATATATAAATTCCTTAGGAAGATAATATGCAAGTGTCGGAGCAGCGTCGATCGGTGAAACGCCGGAAAGACCGACGGAACTGTCCTTAGGGTTTTGGGCTTTGGGAACTTTCAAATTTGATGATTATGGTGGTCTAATAAAGAGGTATTAGTTGAAACTCGGCCATTAATCTTAAACTCGGCAAAGATAAAAACGAAAAGAGATTAGAGAGGCAATTTTGGGTGAATCGACGAGGGAGCTCCGGTGATCGATGAGGGAATTTGGATATAGTATTGGGGAGCTACGCTTGGGACTTTGGGTGTATCGTTACAATTAGGCTAGTAATGTTAAAAATTAAAAAAATAAAAATTTGGCAAGTCACTAATTAGCTTGGCGGGCCACTAATAATTTGAGCGGAAAGAACGAGGGAATTTAATACCCGTTCCCATAGCAATTTTTTCCAAAGTCGTTCCTATATATATGTCTATTGGGACGGTTAACAAAACTGTTGCTATAAAAAACTCTATGGCAATGGTTTTTGTTACATTTGCAACGGTTTGATGTCTAAAGTGTGCTGGTACCTCCCAAATTCAATTGTAACGGTTTGAACCGTTACTATATCACCTCTATGGCAACGGGTTGGGAATTGTTACCAAAAAAAGTGTTCCCATAGGCCCATTTTTTGGTAGTGATTTTATTCCCTTTGGCTATATGACCGCCATGTGTTTTTATTTTCTCTTTTCCTTTGAAGGACCAAGTGTTATTACGCTATCTAACATGAGAAGCTGGTAGCTAGCTTTCAATTGGCAACTGGTTTTGAACAGATAGAATGAAATGCAGTGACTTGAATTTCAGGGGTGAGTGTATTTTGAAGTAAAACAGAACTTATCTAGGTATGAAGGATGATTCCTTTGACTATGCCATGTATTTGAATATCTTACCCAGTCTATCCAATCAAATTGATGCTAGCTTAATTTCCAACTTTCCAGCACCCCAAACCTTTCTTATTTTGCCATCTTCCCTCCGTCAGGTCATTCCTCACTTTCGCCTTATGGTGCCCGTAAGGGTTTTCACCAATAAGACTCTCTCATTTTTATTTTCTCCCATCTCCCATTCGCCTTATGGTGCCCGTTAGGGTTTTCACCAATAAGACTCTCTGATTTATTTTTCTCTCAACTCACATCCGCCTTACGCTGCCCATTAGGGTTTTCACCAATAAGACTCTCATTTATTTTACTTTATTTTTCGGTTTCCAAACTTCCAGTTATTATCCATGACATGTTTCTCTTTCTTCCTATTGTATTGTTCTTTTCTTGAAATCAATCAGAAGGTCTTTCTTTGGACCGTAATATAGCTTTTGGATGGGTTTAGAAAGAAAGGTATAAAGGCTCAAAACTTAAACGAGGGTTCAAAATAGTTACAACTCTCGGAATCACAAAAGATAACTTCTGCCCCAGTTTCAATTTTGGAGAATCTTGAATTTTATTTCTTTCGCAACTACACCTCACTGAGGCTGCCTATGTACCCTTTCGGGATCAAGTCAGACATAGTTCAGATCATAAGATATCTTCGTCATTTGACTTTTTCCCGATTTTCCTTTTATATATTTTTTTTTCTATATCTTTTTTTTCTTTTTTTTCATCATTTTTTTTTCATTTTTCTTCATTTTCATTTTATTCATTCTCTTTTTCGTTTATTTTCATTTTTTTTTTCTTTTTCAATCTTCTCTTTTCTTTTCTTTTCATTTCATTGTTCATAATTGATTCCGAAAGAGGGGTATGAAAGAATAATACAATAAGGCTCAAAAGGGGTAGCAATGGGTAAAGTGTTTGGATAGAGAAATAAAATGCCTTCATCATTTCAATTTCAAAATTATGACAAATACAATTGTGCATATGAAAAAGGAATTATACATAGTATTTCTTGACTGCATTGGAGTTGATAGCAGTCTCTGCACATTTCCCTTCCATATCTGTTAGATATAAAGCTCCGTTGGACAATACCCGAGAAACCATGAATGGCCCTTGCCAATTAGGTGAAAATTTTCCTTTTGCTTCGGCCTAGTGTGGTAAAATACGTCTTAGCACCAATTGTCCAACTTCGAATTTCTGTGGACGTACTCTCTTAGTATTTTCTTAGCCAAAACATATCCGCTCATATGAGGTCCGCAAGCCCATGCATGTATTTCAGCCATGACTGTAGCGGCCTGCTGTGCATCTATACATCTCAGTAGACCCAAATTTGGGATTCTCTTGAATACAAATCCTCCTCTGAAGAAAAATCCATTTTCTAGTCGCCTTATAGCTCTTTTCTGATCTCCCGTGGCTTGTGCTGGGTACACCCTTATCCTCAAATATTATTTAATATCATGGTACCATGGCTCACCGTCAAGTTATTCTTCTAATGCGAAACAATAAGCATTTTTATCATGAACTTGTATCTGCAGTGGATCTCTATAGGCTTTGTCCGGATGGTGCAACATGGACGATAATATGGCTAGGGCATCTGCTACTTCGTTGTGCATTCTTGGGATATGATTGAACTCTATGGATTGAAACATTTGAGATAGTTCATGTAGACACTGTCGATATGGTATAAGTTTCAAATCCCTTGTCTCTCATTCTCCTTCAATCTGATGTATCAAGAGATCCGAGTCACCCATGACTAAAATCTCTTGAACACCCATGTCTATTGCCATTCTCAATCCCAATATACATGATTTCTACTCGGCCATATTATTAGTACAAAAAACTGGATCTGAGCGATAACAGGATAATGCTGACCCGTTTCTGAAATGAGCACTGCTTCCAATTCCGACCCCTTTTCTATTGACGGCCCCGTCAAAGTATAGTTTCAAGCTTGGTTTGTCGTCTTGTTCCAATTCTTCAATATTCATTGTCTCTTCAGCAGGAAAATATGTCTTTAATGGTTCATACTCATCATCGACCGGATTTTATGCCAAATGGTCAGCGACTGCTTGTGCTTTCATTGCACTACGGGTTAGATAAATAATATCAAACTTTGTAAGTAGGATTTGCCATTTAGCGAGCCTTCCTGTGGGGATAGGCTTCTGGAAGATGTACTTCAGCGGGTCCAACCGAGATATCAGATAAGTGGTACAAGTCGACAAGTAATGTTTTAACTTTTACGCAACCCATGTTAAAGCACAACATGTTCTTTCCAGCTGAGTGTATTTTACCTCGTAAGATGTAAATTTCTTACTAAGATAATATATCGCTTGCTCTTTCTTCCTTGTTTCATCGTGCTGCCCCAGTACACAGCCAAAAGAATTATCCAATACAGTCGGATAAAGGATCAAGGGCCTTCCAGGTTTTGGAGGAACCAATACAGGAGGATTGGCTAGATATTCCTTAATTTTGTCAAATGTATCTTGACATTCCTCGGTCCAATTCACCGCAACATCTTTCTTCAATAATTTGAAAATGGGCTCACAGGTTGATGTCAACTGAGCAATAAATCTGCTAATATAATTCAACCTGCCCAACAAACTCATTACTTCTTTCTTGTTCTTTGGTGGAGGCAAGTTATGGATTGCTTTTATCTTTGACGGGTCTAATTCAATACCACACCGGGTTACTATGAATCCCAATAGCTTTCCTGATGGCACTCCAAAAATACATTTTGCTGGATTGAGCTTGAGATTATATCTTCAAAGACTCTGAAAAAACTTTCTTAGGTCTTAGACATGATCACACTGCTTCTTGGACTTGATAATAACATCATCCACATACACCTTAATCTCTCGATGTATCAGGTCATGAAACATAGTGGTCATTGCCCTCATATATGTAGCTCCAAAAATTTTCAACTCAAACGGCATTACTCTGTAGCAATATGTCCCCAAAGGTGTGATAAAGGTTGTCTTTTCTGCATCTTCTTCGTCCATCAGGATTTGATGATAACCCGCATAACAATCCACAAAAGAACCAATCTCATGTTTGGCACAGTTGTCAATCAATATATGGATATTTGGCAAGGTAAAATCATCCTTTGGACTAGCTTTATTGAGGTCTCGATAATCAACACACACCTTGGTTTTTCCGTCTTTCTTCGGAACAGGCACAACATTGGCTAACCAGGTGGGATATTTGGTGACCCGTATAACCTTTGCCTCAAATTTCTTATTGACCTCTCCTTCTATTTTTACACTGATATCCGTTTTAAACTTTCTTAACATTTGCTTAACTGGCTGGCATTCTGGATAAATGGGCAACTTATATACCACTAAATCAGTATTGAGCCCGGGCATGTCATCATAAGACCAAGCAAATATGTCTTTGTACTCATGTAACAACCTGATCAAATCCTCTCTGAGCGAAGTGTGACGACCCAAAGGGTCATCACTTATTTAATTAATCATTTCGAGCTTTTGAGGCCTTGAAAACCTCATTCTATGTTGCCTCGATTTATGTGCACGACCCGAGCATGTAGCCGGAAAGATTTTGTGATAGAAAATATGAATTCTATGAGAAATTTGGATAAAAATGATATTAATATTGATATGGTTGACTTCGGTCAACATTTTTGGTAAACGGATCCGGACCGGAGATTTGATGGTCCCGAGAGGTCCGTAGAAAAATATGGGACTTGGACATGCGTCCGGAGTCGAATTCCGAGGCCTAGAGCCCAAGTTATGAATTTTTATGTGAAATTGTTTTTGATGCAATTATTAAAGGAAATAAATTAATTGACCTTGGTATCGGGCTCGTATTTTGGTTCCGACGCCCGGTACAAGTCTTAAATATTATATATGTGATTTCTGTAAAGTTTGGTGACATTTGGATGTCGTTTGAGATGTTTTGGACCTCGAGTCCCAAGTTTGAAAGTTTTGAAAACTAAAGGTATGAAAATCATGCATTTGAGGCTTGATTTGATGAAAACGAGGTGATATTGGCGATGTGATTGCACGAACAAGTTCATAATGTGTTTTTGAGGTTATGTGCATATTTGGTTTGGAGCCCCGAGGGCTCGGGTGAACTTTGGATAGGCCACGAGATCAATTTTTCATGTTAGAAGTTGCTGTCTGCAACTGGTCTGCAGAGTTCGCAAATGCGAACAATAGTTCGCAAATGCGAACTCCCCACTATTCTGCAGAGTTCGCAAATGCGAACAATAGTTCGCAAATGCGAACTCCCCCCTATTGTGCCTGAGTTCGCAAATGCGAACAATAGTTCGCAAATGCGAACTTGACCCTATTGTGCTTGTGTTCGCAAATGCGAGCTATAGTTCGCAAATGCGAACTGGCCACTATTCTGCCTGGGTTCGCAAATGCGAACAATAGTTCGCAAATGCGAACCTCCCCATATTTAGCCTCTGTTCGCAATTGCGAACAATAGTTCGCAAATGCGAACTTCCCAGTTTTGCCTTGGCTTCGCAAATGCGAAGAAAAGTTCGCAAATGCGAACTTCCCACCCTTAGCTTATTTTTCAAACTCCAGAAATTGGTCGGGGTTCGCAATTGCGAACCCATGTTCGCAAGTGCGAACACAGAGACCTGAAAAACACGAATTTCAGTCATTTCTTCACATTTTACAAAACCAAAACACCCATTTGCGATTCTTCAAGGATTTCTTCTTCATCAAAACGATTGTAAGTCACTTTTTACTTAATTCTTTCAATTCCTAACATCATTAAACATGTTTTTCATAAGAAATCAAAGATTTTCATGGTAAAATTCTTGTTTTTGTTAGAAAATAGGGTTTTTCATAAATTGGGGAATTGGACCTCGAATTGAGGTCCAATTTTGAAACAAATTATATATATGAACTCGTGGGGGAATGGGTAACCGGATTTTGGTCCTAACCCCGAATTCCGACCATGTGGGCCCGGGGTTGAAATTCACTATTCATGGCAGAATGTTGTAAAAGTTGTATTTGGTATTAAGAATTGGTTTGTTGAGTAGAATTGATGATATTAAATCAACTGTGTATAGATACGGTTGGATTGGAGCCAAATTGAAAGAAAAGACATTTCCACGGAGTGAATTGTTCGTAAGCATTCGAGGTAAGTGTTTGTTCTATCCTAGCTTGAGGGAATAGTATTATGTGTTATGTGTTATGTGTTATGTGATCGAGTGCGGTGTATGGGCTGTGGTGACGAGAATCCATACACCTGGCGTCTAGTATGACCGTGAGTCGTTGGAAAATGATTATTTTGAGATATATTACAGATGAATTGTTATTGTTCTCCCTTGTTGGGACTTGTTGTGAAGATAATTATTGATTGCCCTTGATGGGACGGTTTATGAATTACTGTTTCTTTCTTTGCCCTTAACCGTGATTGTTATTTGGGTGAGGAAGAGAGATAATGCACGAAGGGTGATGCCGTGCCATGTTTATTTATTTATGCACGAAGGTTAATGCCGTGCCCTATTATTGATTATGCACGAAGGTTAATGCCGTGCCATGTTTATTTATTGATAATGCACGAAGGATCATGCCGTGCCCTATTATTGATTATGCACGAAGGTTAATGCCGTGCCATGTTTATTTATTGATTATGCACGAAGGATCATGCCGTGCCCTATTATTGATTATGCACGAAGGATCATGCCGTGCCCTGTTATTGAACCATGTACGAAGGATCATGCCGTACTATGGATGTGAGGATGAGAGTAAAAGCACGAAGGGTGATGCCGTGCAACTGCTTGCTATTTCTTGAAGTGATATTACTTGTTTTTCCATTATATTTTATTTGGGTGATGCCGTGTAACTATTTGCCATTCCTTGACTTGATATTACTTGTTTTTCCATTATATTTTATGTGGGTGATGCCGTGCAACTAATTGCCATTCCTTGACTTGATATTACTTTTGTTTCCATTATACCTTGTTTTCCTTGTGAACTTATTAACTGTTGTTAATTGCTGAGTTCTTTGAGATATTCCTTATTGTGTTATTACTTGGTTAATTCTTGTTATTGGTGGTAATATATATATTAAAGAATTGGGATCGGGTGGTACGCCTACCACAAGATATAATTATTGATACAATGAGATCGGGTGGTATGCCTACCACAAGATATAATTTATTGATACAGTTGGGAGCGGGTGGTACGCCTACCACGAGATATGAAAAGAAAAATAAAGAATTGAGACACGAAAGTAAGATTTAATTATGTGGATTAGATTAATGTGGATATTATGAGTTACTGATTGTTATTGCAGAGTAGAGTATTTCCTTATAAATGTTTATGTACATATATATATATACATTGAATTGCACAGGTTTATGTGAGTGTCTGGTCCTAGGCTTGTCACTACTTCGCCGGGATAGGCCAGACACTTACCAGCACATGGGGTCGGTTGTGCTGATACTACACTTCTGTGCGTTTTTGCACAGGTCCAGGTTACGATCAGGAAGGAGCAGCAGCAGTAAATCGATTGCGTGGAAGTTAATCACATTTGAGACCGAGGTAGCTTGCGGACGTCCGCAAGCCCGGCGTCTCTCTCTTTACTTATGTTTTAGCTGTAGTCTCTTTGTTCCGAGACACACAGATTATGTTATATTTCTTTCAGATTTTTATGTGTAGTATTCAGTAGTAGTTCGTGAGTTGGTGACTCCACGTCTTGGGTAGAGGATTTCAGTATGGTTTTACCTTGAAACTGCTTAATACTATTTCTATAAAGTATTCCGCATTTATTTAATTGAAATTGTGTTAAAAATAGGATAGTATGAATACAGTGGCTTGCCTAGCTACCACGAGTAGGCGCCATCACGATCCCGATGTTGGGGGAAAATCCGGGTCGTGACAAGTTGGTATCAAAGCTCTAGGTTACATAGGTCTCACCACTCACGAACAAGCTTAGTAGAGTTTGAGAGGTAGGTACGGAGACGTCCGTACTTGTCCTCCAGAGTCTATTGAGTTAGGAAAAAGTCTCTCATTTGTTCTTTCTTATCGTGCGAATTTGTTCTTCAAAATGTTAAGTTAAATTTCCACTCTTGTCTTCCCACGAATGGCGTAGTCACGTACCGCTTATCCAGCCGAACAATGGCACATGCTGGTGATAGATCAACTATGCCTTCAAAAGTTTTACGGAGGACGGATAGGTTTCACCAAAGTCTTCGCTGCCACCTTCAGCGGTGCATCTTTTGAGAACCCACGAGATTGTGCTTGACAGTTCTTATGAGGAATTACAGAACGTGGGAATAGTCGAATGCGAGGAGTTCATTTTATTGTGCTACGGAAGGCACACAGAAGTAGTGGGAAGATAATGTATTTACCACACCAGTTATGGTCCCAACGGAAGATGCAATTATATCAGGAGATCACCTAATAAATCGTGTTGGGTTTCAACGGACCTTGACGTCCGGTCGATGTGTTAGAGTTGTGAAGGACAAATATGGTGAGTTATTGGACTATATATATATGGTATAGAAAGGTCCTCTAAATAATTTATACATATTTAAGGTTGGTTCATTTCATGGGGTAAGAAATCGCCCCAGAAGAATAACGAAGAGTTTGTGAGTAAACGGGGTAGCTCAACGGTGTTAAGCCAACATAGCAAAAGAGGAAATTGGCCATCAATGTTTGTGACAAGATTACCAAGAGGGCAAGCCGGCCAATGCAACGCTATCTACTAAACTCTATTTTTAGAAAATGTTATGAAGACGTCACCCCGAGATTCTCTGCAATATGTAGTATGTGCGATCTGAACGGTTGTACCAGGTCACAATGACCTGTGTCCGAATATATATTGCCATGAGCAATAAGTTAACTGATCCTTAAAGGAATTGCTGTGAATGTGGAATATTGGAGAAATACAATTTTAGGAAAACACTCAGGCTACACGCTCCATTGCAGTTAATAATTATCCTACATGGCCAGCCAGATGTAGAGGTTATGATGTTAGAGGTGGAGGTGTAAATCCTAGAGGTGGAGACCCAGCCATTGATATAATTTTTATGATATGAGGGAGGTCACTACACCAAATATGGTCATCACACGTATAATTCAGATTGTTATAGACAGAATAATTTTTCCCTTAATTTAATTTGGTTTTTGAAAGAAAATTTAGGCGAGTCCTTTTAACATGCTCCATTCATGAGCGAGCATCGTAATCATCAAACCTACTTAGGGAAATACTCACGTTGAGATATTACATGAGGATAGACATCCCTATTATTAGGTGTTAGTCACTAAAATATCCATGAGGCTAAGAGTGACTTTATATTACTTATTACAGTGGGTTTTGATATAATTTTCGGGATAACTAATTTTAATCGTTAATTGTGCTCCCTATCAGTATGAGGGCTTATTTTATGTCGTGATTATCTTTGACGGACAATTATTGAAAGGAAGAAAGAAAGGAAATGAAAAATTTCAGATGATATGATGTGCAAGCACCGTGATTCAGAGTTGAGGATGAGATCCTCCAATTTTTGGCATAATGTGAAATATTTCTAAGCCGAGCTTCAAGCTGCGGTGGATATCATATGAGGACTGGGTCCTGGTAGTAAGAGTTTATGTGTTTAAAATTCTTCTTTTATGAAATTAATATTTTCGTATTGCATTCGTAAATAAGAGTCATGCCCGTTAGGACTATTTGACAATTTTTGTATAGTTTCTGTTCATATTTAGCCATTTCTATTTTGAAACCGTTGAGCTTAGCCCTTGAGACGAGCACCAGGTAAGGATAAATATGACGCATTAATTCGGGAAAATAATCACGAGGTCACCATACCTCATTCTGAGTAAAGTGGGATTTGTAGAATAAGGTATTTGATAACGGGGTTAATTGACAATGTTGTAATTTAAGAACAACTCTTATGGCCAGACTTCAGAGTCATGGATATGTGCATACGCATGAGGTGTTCGTGCCTTATTTAGACTTGTTCGTTGTAGTCTTCATTGTTTCCATATTGACCTACTCCTGCAGTTAGGAGGAGCATGCGCAACATCTCAGAGTGGCCTTACAGACTCTGAAGAGATAGCCAGCTATATGCAAAATTTTCAAAGTGTGAATTTTGGCTAAGTTCAGTTGCATTCCTGGGTCATATTGTGACGGCAGCAGGTATTCAGGTTGATCCGAAGAAAATTGAGGCGGTCAAGAGCTGGCCTAGACCGACATCAGCCACAGATATTCGGAGTTTCTTGGGGTTAGCAGGTTATTATCGCCGATTCGTAGAAGGATTTTCTTCTATTACAACCCCACTGACCAGATTGACCCAGAAGGGTGTTCAATTTGAATGGTCCGATGAATGTGAGGCGAGCTTTCAAAAGCTCAAGACAACCTTGACCACGACACCGGTATTGGTTTTACCCACAGGTACGGGACCTTATACTGTTTATTGTGATGCTTCCCGTATTGGGCTTGGTGCGGTGTTAATGCAGGATGGCAAGGTTATTGCCTATGCTTCGAGGCAGTTGAAGATTCATGAGAAGAACTATCCAGTGCATGATCTAGAATTGGCGGCGATTATTCACGCATTGAAGATCCGGAGGCATTATTTGTATGGTGTAGCATGTGAAGTATACACCGATCATAAGAGTCTTCAGTATTTGTTTAAGCAGAAAGAGTTGAATATGAGACAGAGAAGATGGTTAGAGTTGCTAAAAGACTATGATGTTACTATATTATATCACCCAGGTAAGGCCAATGTGGTGGCCGATGCATTGAGTAGAAAGTATGCCGCATGGGTAGTCTTGCATATATTCCGGTCAATCAGAGACCATTAGCTCTAGATGTCCACGCCTTAGCCAACCGGTTCGTGAGATTAGACATTTCTGAGCCTAGCAGAGTGTTAGCCTGCACGGTCGCTCGTTCTTCCTTATTAGAGCGTATCCGTGAGAAGCAATTTGATGATCCTCATTTGCGTGAGTTGAGAGATACAGTACAGCGAGGAGGTGCCACACAGGTAAACCTAGATGATGATGGGAGTATTGCTATTGCAGGGTCGAGTTTGTGTGCCCAATGTTGAAGGGATTCGAGAGTTAATCTTAGCGGAGGCCCACAGTTCGCGGTATTCTATTCACCCGTGCGCCGCGAAGATGTACCAGGACTTACGGCAGCACTATTGGTGGCACAGGATGAAGAAAGATATCGTTGCGTATGTCGCTCGGTGTCTAAATTGTCAGCAGGTGAAATATGAGCACCAGAGACCTGGTGGTGTGTTCCGGAGGATTGAAATTCCCGAGTGGAAATGGGAGCGGATCACTATGGACTTCGTTACTGGACTTCCTTTGACTCGGAGAAAATTTGATGCTATTTGGGTCATTGTTGATAAACTGACCAAATCAGCACACTTTATTCCAGTATCTGTCTCCTACTCGTCGGAGAGGTTAGCGGAGGTTTACATTAGGGAGATTGTTCGTCTCCATGGGGTGCCGGTATCTATTATCTCTGATCGGGGTACGCAGTTTACCTCGCGGTTTTGGAGAGCGGTCCAGCAGGAGTTAGGCACCCAGGTTCAGTTGAGTACAGCATTTCATCCTCAGACGGATGGCCAGTCAGAGAGGACTATTCAGATTCTTGAGGACATGCTTCGAGCCTGTGTTATTGATTTCGGAGGCTTATGGGACCAGTTTCTGCCATTAGCAGAGTTCGCCTACAATAACAGTTACCAATCTAGCATCCAGATGGCCCCGTATGAGGCGTTGTATGGTAGGCGATGTCGATCACCAGTTGGATGGTTTGAACCGGGAGAGGCTCGGTTGTTGGGTACAGACTTAGTTCGGGAGGCCTTAGATAAGGTCAAGACTATTCAGGAGAGATTGCGTTCAGCTCAGTCTAGGCAAAAGACTTATGCGGATCGTAAGGTTCGAGATCTAGATTTCATGGTTGGTGAACGAGTATTGCTCCGAGTGTCGCCTATGAAGGGCGTGATGAGGTTTGGGAAGAAGGGCAAGCTCAGCCCTAGGTATATTGGACCATTTGAGATTCTAGACAGAGTGGGAGGGGTGGCTTACGGATTAGCTTTGCCGCCTAGCTTATCAGCCGTGCATCCAGCTTTTTCATGTATCTATGCTTCGGAGATACCACGGCGATCCCACACATGTGTTAGACTTCGGCATTCTGTCCAATTGGACAATGATCTATCTTACGAAGAGGAGCCGGTAGCCATTCTAGACGGGCAGGTGTTCGACAGTTGAGGTCGAGGAGTTATCCTTCCGTGCGTGTTCGGTGGAGAGGTCGGCCTCCCGAGGCATCGACCTGGGAGTCCGAGTCTGATATGCGGAGCCGCTACCCACACTTGTTTCTTGACTCATGTACTTCTTTATTTTGTCCGTTCGAGGACGAACGGTTGTTTTAGAGGTGGAGATTGTGACGACCCAAAGGGTCATCACTTATTTAATTAATTATTTCGAGCTTCCTGAGTCCTTGAAAACCTCATTCTATGTTGCCTCGATTTACGTGCACGATCCGAGCATGTAGCCGGAAAGATTTTGTGATAGAAAATATGAATTCTATGAGAAATTTGGATAAAAATGATATTAATATTGATATGTTTGACTTCGGTCAACATTTTTGGTAAACGGATCCGGACCGGAGATTTGATGGTCCCGAGAGGTCCGTAGAAAAATATGGGACATGGACATGCGTCCGGAGTCGAATTCCTGAGGCCTAGAGCCCAAGTTATGAATTTTTATGTGAAATTGTTTTTGATACAATTATTAAAGGAAATAAATTAATTGACCTTGGTATCGGGCTCGTATTTTGGTTCCGACGCCCGGTACAAGTCTTAAATATTATATATGTGATTTCCGTAAAGTTTGGTGACATTTGGATGTCGTTTGAGATGTTTTGGACCTTGAGTCCCAAGTTTGAAAGTTTTGAAAACTAAAGGTATGAAAATCATGCATTTGAGGCTTGATTTGATGAAAACAAGGTGATATTGGCGATGCGATCGCACGAACAAGTTCATAATGTGTTTTTGAGGTTATGTGCATATTTGGTTTGGAGCCCCGAGGGCTCGGGTGAACTTTGGATAGGCCACGAGATCAATTTTTCATGTTAGAAGTTGCTGTCTCCAACTGGTCTGCAGAGTTCGCAAATGCGAACAATAGTTCGCAAATGCGAACTCCCCACTATTCTGCCAGAGTTCGCAAATGCGAACAATAGTTCGCAAATGCGAACTCCCCCCTATTGTGCCTGAGTTCGCAAATGCGAACAATAGTTCGCAAATGCGAACTTGACCCTATTGTGCTTGTGTTCGCAAATGCGAGCTATAGTTCGCAAATGCGAACTGGCCACTATTCTGCCTGGGTTCGCAAATGCGAACAATAGTTCGCAAATGCGAACCTCCCCATATTTAGCCTGTGTTCGCAATTGCGAACAATAGTTCGCAAATGCGAACTTCCCACTTTTGCCTTGGCTTCGCAAATGCGAAGAAAAGTTCGCAAATGCGAACTTCCCACCCTTAGCTTATTTTTCAAACTCCAGAAATTGGTCGGGGTTCGCAATTGCGAACCCATGTTCGCAAATGCGAACACGGAGACCTGAAAAACACGAATTTCAGTCATTTCTTCACATTTTACAAAACCAAAACACCCATTTGCGATTCTTCAAGGATTTCTTCTTCATCAAAACGATTGTAAGTCACTTTTTACTTAATTCTTTCAATTCCTAACATCATTAAACATGTTTTGCATAAGAAATCAAAGATTTTCATGGTAAAATTCTTGTTTTTGTTAGAAAATAGGGTTTTTCATAAATTAGGGAATTGGACCTCGAATTGAGGTCCGATTTTGAAACAAATTATATATATGAACTCGTGGGGGAATGGGTAACCGGATTTTGGTCCTAACCCCGAATTCCGACCATGTGGGCCCGGGGTTGAAATTCACTATTCATGGCAGAATGTTGTAAAAGTTGTATTTGGTATTAAGAATTGGTTTGTTGAGTAGAATTGATGATATTAAATCAACTGTGTATAGATACGGTTGGATTGGAGCCAAATTGAAAGAAAAGACATTTCCACGGAGTGAATTTTTCGTAAGCATTCGAGGTAAGTGTTTGTTCTATCCTAGCTTGAGGGAATAGGATTATGTGTTATGTGTTATGTGATCGAGTGCGGTGTATGGGCTGTGGTGACGAGCATCCATACACCGGCGTCTAGTATGACCGTGAGTCGTTGGAAAATGATTATTTTGAGATATATTACAGATGAATTGATATTGTTCTCCCTTGTTGGGACTTGTTGTGAAGATAATTATTGATTGCCCTTGATGGGACGGTTTATGAATTACTGTTTCTTCCTTTGCCCTTAACTGTGATTGTTATTTGGGTGAGGAAGAGAGATAATGCACGAAGGGTGATGCCGTGCCATGTTTATTTATTTATGCACGAAGGTTAATGCCGTGCCCTATTATTGATTATGCACGAAGGTTAATGCCGTGCCATGTTTATTTATTGATTATGCACGAAGGATCATGCCGTGCCCTATTATTGATTATGCACGAAGGTTAATGTCGTGCCATGTTTATTTATTGATTATGCACGAAGGATCATGCCGTGCCCTATTATTGATTATGCACGAAGGATCATGCCGTGCCCTGTTATTGAACCATGTACGAAGGATCATGCCGTACTATGGATGTGAGGATGAGAGTAAAAGCACGAAGGGTGATGCCGTGCAACTGCTTGCTATTTCTTGAAGTGATATTACTTGTTTTTCCATTATATTTTATTTGGGTGATGCCGTGTAACTATTTGCCATTCCTTGACTTGATATTACTTGTTTTTCCATTATATTTTATGTGGGTGATGCCGTGCAACTAATTGCCATTCCTTGACTTGATATTACTTTTGTTTCCATTATACCTTATTTTCCTTGTGAACTTATTAACTGTTGTTAATTGTTGAGTTCTTTGAGATATTCCTTATTGTGTTATTACTTGGTTAATTCTTGTTATTGGTGGTAATATATATATTAAAGAATTGGGATCGGGTGGTACGCCTACCACAAGATATAATTATTGATACAATGAGATCGGGTGGTATGCCTACCACAAGATATAATTTATTGATACAATTGGGAGCGGGTGGTACGCCTACCACGAGATATGAAAAGAAAAATAAAGAATTGAGACACGAAAGTAAGATTTAATTATGTGGATTAGACTAATGTGGATATTATGAGTTATTGATTATT
Organism: Nicotiana noctiflora; assembly: GCA_032618575.1. Lineage (NCBI taxonomy): Eukaryota > Viridiplantae > Streptophyta > Magnoliopsida > Solanales > Solanaceae > Nicotiana > Nicotiana noctiflora. Next base: position 244,196 of record JASVEL010013606.1, read on the forward strand.
ATTGCAGAGTAGAGTATTTCCTTATAAATGTTTATGTACATATATATATACATTGAATTGCACAGGTTTATGTGAGTGTCTGGTCCTAGGCTTGTCACTACTTCGCCGGGATAGGCCAGACACTTACCAGCACATGGGGTCGGTTGTGCTGATACTACACTTCTGTGCGTTTTTGCACAGGTCCAGGTTACGATCAGGAGCAGCAGCAGTAAATCGATTGCGTGGAAGTTAATCACATTTGAGACCGAGGTAGCTTGCAGACGTCCGCAGGCCCGGCATCTCTCTCTTTACTTATGTTACTAGTTGTAGTCTCTTTGTTCCGAGACAAACAGATTATGTTATATTTCTTTCGGACTTTTATGTGTAGTATTCAGTAGTAGTTCGTGAGTTGGTGACTCCACGTCTTGGGTAGAGGATTTCAGTATGGTTTTACCTTGTAAAACTGCTTAATACTATTTCTATAAAGTATTCCGCATTTATTTAATTGAAATTGTGTTAAAAACAGGATAGTATGAATACAGTGGCTTGCCTAGCTACCACGAGTAGGCGCCATCACGATCCCGATGTTGGGGGAAAATCCGGGTCGTGACACGAAGTCTCTAAGTGTAGGCTAATCTTTGTTTCTCGAACATTTTCCTCATTTCTCAAATTAATAGACTCCGTCTCATTTAAGTTCGGTTTGGGGTTTTCTTCATAATGGCTCAAATATTTACTAATTTCCTCCAATACTTCCTCATCCTCATATTACACTTCATATTCGTTTTCAAATTCCTGTATATCTATCTAATTATGAAGACTGGACCGGGGATCCTTCATGCATGACATATCATTGGAATCAGCAAATATTGAACTGCACAAAAAGAAGAAGAAAAATAAAATAAGGCAAAAATAGAGGAGGAAAGAAATTGCATTTCATTGGATTTTTGAAAGGTAACAAGATTTGGATACATTTGACTTGACGGGATATAGGATTACAATTTTAAAACAAGACAGTTTTGGGAACGAAATATTAAAAGATGATTAACACAACTCCCTCCTGATTGGAAGAGGAGTAACTTCCCCGTTATTTGGCATAGTGTGGGGTCCAATAAATTGAACGTCCATTTTGCTTGTTCCTTCGGCTGTCTCTATCACATTCACGTCTTCAAATAACCTTTCAAATCTTGCTAAAAGCTCATCATCCGGTTTTATCTCTGCACGGTTTGGTATGACAGTTGCCAGACATCTCTGTGTACCAGGCTTGACAAAGGAGTTGGACAATTTTGTGATAGATTTGGGGATTGTCCACCCTTTCTTTATCAATTTCTTGGCTCTCTGTATATCATTGATGGTTGGCTTGAAACTCAGGCTGAAAGTGTCAGTGCTACCTGGAAGATGAATTTGTTGCGTTATACCCTGCAAGGTAGCTCCTAAACCCTTTTTCGGAGAGAACCCATTCTTTATTATCTCTTTGGCAACCATGACCGCTGCAGGGGCCACTTTGGGTACTGGCATATTTTCTCCTTCAGGTATTTTGTTCACAGTCACAGTGTCTATTACTTGGTACACCCATGGTCCTTTGTCTCCTTCAACTTCTTCAAATGGCGTAATGGCATTACAAACATTGTCTTCCCCCTGCACTATTATTTCTTATTGATCCCACTCAAATTTTTCCATTTGATGTAAAGAAGATGGTACTTTTTTTGTAGCGTGGATCCATGGACGTCCTAACAAATGGTTGTAAGACATAGCGACATTCATCACTTGAAACTCCATGGTGAAATCCACTGGTCTGATGGCAAGTTCTTGTATGATATCTCCCACGGTGTTCTTTCCGCCTCCATCAAACCCCCTCACACATACACTATTTCGGTGAATCCTCTCATGATTAACTTTCAGCTTCCCTAGAGTTGACAAAGGACAAATATTGGCTCTTGTTCCGTTATCAACCAAAACACGAGTTACTACGGATTCTTCACATTTTACCGTAAGGTATAGCGCTTTGTTATGTTCTGTCCCTTCTAGTGGTAACTCACTATCCGAAAATGTTATCTTATTTGTCTCAAATATCTTGTTTGTGATTTTCTACAGATGACATACCGAGATTTTCTCTGGTACGTGGGCTTCATTTAAGATCATCATTAACACCTTTCTATGTTCATCAGAATGAATTAGCAGTGATAACAACGATATTTGAGCATGCGTCTGCCTCAATTGCTCAACTATGGAGTAATCTTGATCTTTCATTTTCTTTAGAAATTCCTCAGCTTCTTCCTCGATGACTGCTTTCTTCACATAAGCTGTATTTTCTTTCACCACTTTCGTCTTTCTCATATTATCAGGGGCAAAACATCGCCCATACGGGGTCAAACCATGAGTTTCACAAATTTCTCCCTTGATTTCTTTCCCTTTATACAATACAGTTACCTTGTCATAATTCCAAGGTACAACCTTAGTACTCACAATCAGCATCTGAACAACTGGTTTGATAACCACTGGCTCTATATAAGCCCCGTTCACAGTCTGTATAGGCTTCATCCCAGGTACTATCACTTTTACTGGCTCGGGTTCAATCATCGCCGATGGTTGTTTTGCTGGTGGCTCAATTGACACTTTCTCACTTTTAACTTTCTCCTCAACCTTGTTGTTTGCTTTAATAGTCATTACCGTCTCAGAGGTTTTATGCAGCTTTCTCCCTGTACTAGCTCTATCATATGTGTTTCATGATGTACCGGCAAAGGATTTTGCGTTATGTTGGGAGTCTTGGGTGCTTGCACCTCAATTCTTCTGGAGTCAATGAGTTCTTGTATTGCAGACTTTAAGTTCCAACATTTCTCCTTGTCAAGTCCCAGTGCCCCAGAGCAGTATTCAGAACGGACGGATTGGTCTAAGTTTCTTGGTGGGGGGTTGGGAATTTTAGGCTCAATGGGATTCAACATTCCTAGTCCCCTCAATCGGTGAAAGAGGCTGGTAGATGATTCTCCCAGAGGAGTGAATGTTCTTTTCTTTTGAGCCTTGTCGCCTTTCACTCGGGGTCAGAACGGAAATTGGTTCAGTTTAGATTTCTGTAGGTTTTTTATGGTGGTTAGGAATTTTGGGCATGGTAGACATTCTGAGGAGCTGGGGTTCGCCATAACGGTGGAGGCGGTGGGTAAGATTGAGCATGCTGGACAGAAAATTGGGGACCGGTCGGAGGATAATATTATGGAGGTGGATTATATGGTGCTGGTCGATATAGTTGGTATGGGCGAGGTTGGTGATGATATGGGTTGGGTCCCCGGGACCAAGGTCTTCCTTCAATAACCGCCACTTCTTCCTTCTTCTTCTTTCCAATCGACCCTCCTATTCCCGTCTGAATTGCTTGATTTGTAGCCTTGATGGCTGAGTAGCTCATAATCTTGTTCGTCTTCAGACTTTCTTCCACAAAACTCCCCATCTTTACTACCTCATTAAAGGTCTTTCCGATTGTAGATACCAAATGGCCGTAGTATGTCGGCTCGAAAGGTTGTAGGAAAAAATATACCATTTCTCCTTCTTTCATTGGTGGATCCACACGGGCAGCTTGTTCCCTCCACCTGAAACCATACTCTCGAAAGCTTTCTCCGGGCTTCTTTTCCATCTTGGTTAATGACAATCTATCAGGGACAATTTCCAGAATATATTGAAAATGGTTTGCAAATGATTGAGCTAAATCATCCCAATTGAACCATCGGGTATGATCTTGACGGGTGTACCATTCCAATACCGAACCACTGAGGCTTTGACTGAAGTAGGCCATAAGTAGTTCATCCTTTCCTCCAGCTCCACACATTTTACTGCAATATCCTCTCAGATGGGCCACTGGATCACCATGACCATCATACATGTCAAATTTTGGAAATTCAAAAAATCGGCAGGTAGCTGTACCTCAGGGAATAAACATAAGTCCTTGTATGCCACACTAACTTGGCCTCCCAGACCCTGCATATTGCGAAACGACTGCTCAATGTTCTACATTTTCCTAGCCATCTCCTCTTGTTCAGGGTTTCTCGCAGGTTTCTCCTCCTCCGTTATATCGATAAGTGGGGTGTAAGAATCATGTTGCCTGAAAGTGGGTTCTGGCGGGTAGTAATGATTGTCCTGGACATGAAATACAGGCTCGCTAGAGGATTTATGTAAAATGACTGGTGGTGGTGCCACATACACAGGAGCGGTCTGGGGTGGTGGTGGTGGAGCTTGTTTAGGCAGGGGTGGTGGTACTTGTGATGTAGTGGCGTAATAGTGCGGGTAAGCGGGATATATAGAAGATGAGTTCATGGTGGGTGGTTCTTGGTTTGGGTTTGAGGGTGGAATATATGTGGGGCTGGGTAAAGGTTGCCCCCTTGACCAAGCCTGGTACATTTCTGACATCTGTTGTTTCAACTTATACATTTCTTGCTTCATGCTAGTCACATCTATTACTTCCTCCTCTTGCACGGGATCTATGATTGTCGGCTCAATTTCTTGGGTTACCGCTTTTGTCATGCTTTTAGAAAAAGTGTTATAGTTGTGATGTGCCAGAATACCAGTTGCTAACTGTATTATTTGATACTCATCAACAACAAAAACTTGTTAATAGTTAGATCATAATAGATAAACATCACAAGTTCAAAAAACACAACTTTTGCCCAGCAATTATTCTTCTTTTGACCCGCCAATTTTTTTTCTTTTTGTTTCCACTCATCATTTCTTTCATTGTTTCTTTTTCTTCTTTTTCTTTTTTTTTCGTTTATTTTTTTTTCGTTTTTGATCCTATATGTTTGCCTATCGCTCAAGCAAATTTCATATAAGACAAAATAATGACAATTTCTTTGGATTTTTATTGATATTCAAACATTGATTACAAAGATAATGTTGTACTGCAACCTTCTAAATGTGGAAAAATACAAATAAAAAAATGCATGCCCTATGAATACATCAAAGCTCCTAGTGCCCGCGAGACGTCGTTCAGTTTTACCGCAGGCCTATATGCTAATCTCTTTTGGAGTTTGTCTAGGTCGGTCATTACTTGTTTCACAAAGATCATTGCCGCTGCGGTAAACATTGACAGAGTCATATCCTCGCACAGTTCGCATTTCCGCGTAATGTATTGAGCAATATTGACAATTCTTTCCATGATGACCCCTTTCTCTTGAAGCAACCTACCAATCTGTTCGGCACGAGCATATAAGGTTTGCTGGTTCTTCTTTTGAAGTTGTTGTAGCTCCAATTCTAACCGAGCCATGTCCATGTAGCAATGTTCTCTCTCTACATCAAATTATTTGGTTTGTTTGCTACTTTTTACCTCGGCCGTAATGATCTTCTTCCTCAATCGGGCTACTTCAACATTATATTCATCTCTTAACTGTCGAACCATCCGAGCTCTTTCTTCAGCGTTCTTGGCCAATTGTTTCCGAACCCCAAGTAGTTCATTCTCAGTTTTATCTAGATCAAAGCTATAATCGTTCACCTTGCGCCATAAATTTTCAATTAGCTTCTCATCACGGGCAAGTCGAACTGGGGTTTCGATTGTTGTTCTTATTTTCACAATCTGAGCCTTCAAAGTTTCATTTTCTTTTCTCAGCTATTTCTTTTCACCCTCATCGGCTGCTGCTTGTAGGCTGCTTTCGAATTTTAGGTCCTAAAATTGTTTTTCCAACATGCTGGTTGTGGCCCGATATTCATTTTCCCTGGCCATCCAATCTTTTTGTTTCTTAGACTGCTCAACAAATTCTTGAATATGAGGCCTCTTTGTCGGTCTCTCATGCGCAACATCTCTACGGTACCATGCAGAATATCCCCGTGATACTTCTCCTCTAGCCCGATCTCTCACACAGGTGTCAATTCTCATACATTGGCATTCATTCCATATTTGCCGAATTTTTGCTTCCAGGAATAGCCCATCAGGAGTGATTTCTATTGCTTGAAGGCTGATGTCCCCATCTTTCAGCACAACCTGATATATTCCGAGTTGCCTTAATACCTAATATGGTGCATAAGGTTGGATGCTCTTGAGACCCATTAACAGAAAATACGACCCTTTTGCTGGCATATCTATAACTTCGTTGAGGGGCAACCATCCATATGCCCATTCTATCTGGCTAGCAGTCAGTGATCGTAAATATGTGATCAAACCCTCCGACCCTTCTGGCAACTTGGCCTCTTTTGTTCTCACGTAGAATTCTTCGATACATGTCTTTTCAGACGATCCATAGCTTGAATACTGAGGGTGGCGGCATAAATGCTCTATCATCCACATTTGAAGAACCAAATTACACCACTCGAAGAAATCTTGTCCGTCTTTGCAGGCCGTGAGAGCATGGATGATATTGGCCACTATCATTGGTGCCAACGTACTATTGTCCTATACAAGGAGAGTACTAGCAATTCCGGCAACTCTAATGTCGATATTCCCATTTTCCCTCGGAAATATGATCACCCCAAAAAGGCTACCATAAAGGCGAAACGCATGTGTTCCTCCCATTTAGCCCGGTTTGCTTTGCTGCAGAGTTTGTTCGTTGGATCATTGAATCCTCCAACGTGGCCATATATGCGGTATATAAATTTCAAATTGCAGAACCCATGGACCAAGTCTTCATTGTAAACATTTCTGGAAATCTTTAAGGAGTCGAGGAATCTATGCACAGTAATAGCCCTTGAAGCAACTGGATACTTGGCTTTTAAGGGAACCTTGCCCTTTACGATGTAGTTAGCAATTTCCTCCAATGTCGGAGTAAGATTAAAATCCGAGAAGTGGAGCACGTTGTGTGCATGATCCCAACAAGCAACTAGAGCTCGGATAATATCACCCCGAGGTACTATGTTTAGCAGCCCAGTAAGATATTTGAAATATTTGTTGACCCAATCACGTCCATCTTGGCCCAAATCATTCCACCAAAATCGCAACTCCAAAGGTATCTTGTTCATTAGTGCAAAGGGTTCATTTTGTACTATGCTCATCCTGCACATTTATTAAAGGTGATTTTTTTAAATCAAAAGAAAACAAAATCTTTTCCAGGACAATTTTCAATATTTCAAAAGAGTCAACCTTTTCCATATTTCATTTGAAAATTTAAAGGCTATTATTTTAAAATAAAATTGACTTCAAAGTGGCCATTTTTGCACCGCCTTTTGTCCGGCATCCTTTCGGAACATTCGTCTATTTTCAAAAACGGCATCACTTTGATTTTATTGACAAAAATAAAATTAAACACACATTTTTTTTATTTTTTTGAAAAGGGTGGTTGGACACGTCATGGGTTGCCTACGTATCTTGCCTAGCGGTGAGAATCAAACCTGCGTAATTCGGTCATATTATTTTACGACCAATTATTTCGACAAAATTGTTTCGACTATTTTCAAACTTTCTTTTCAAACATTCGACAGCGTTTCGTCAATATTTCGATTTTCTAAAAATTGCTATTTATTTGTTCTTTTTGTTTTCGGGGTATTTAGACGGTCATCATAATAATCTAGGACAAATAAATACAACACATAATCATGCTCGGTCTTTGATATCTGGGTCACCTGTCCTAGACGGACCCAACCCCTGTGTTGAGTCCCCTAAGTCAGATATGATGCAAATAAACATCATAAGTCTAGGCTCAATATACTGATTTTCATTGTACTAGACTGTGTACCCGAGTGGACAACTCGAATCGAGGAGGGGTCTACGTACTGGGGACCCGTGGGATCGTTTGGCTTTGTAACTTATCTGGCCTCTATTTTCTTATTGGGTATTGACTTTATAGAAATGGGAGTCTCAACCAGTAAGCACATCCCCGAAGATAAGAAGAGAAAGGTTTTCGGCACAATTTTTATATATACAATTCACGTAATATCAAAGCGGTAAACATATATCACATTGATCAAAACATATAGGGAAATTACATTTAGACAAAAACAACAATTAAACTGAGTTCAAATTCTTAAACCCTGATCCAAAGTTCTGAGTTTCTTATCCCCAGCAGAGTTGCCAGAGCTGTCACACCTCCTTTTTCTTTAACAAATGTATCCCAACTATCTATCATTACACCCCGAAAAGGGATATAACAAAACTAGTGGGGAACAGTTTTTCCACTTAAAGGACAATCAGAACGAGATTTATTTATTAAATTTCAGAGTCGCCACTTGGAAAAATCATGGTGTCCCAAGTCACCGGTATAATCCCGAACCGAGGAAATTATGACTCTGTTTAACAGTCCGCGAAACTAGAAATCCGGATAAAGAATTCTGTTAACCCGAGAGAAGGTGTTAGGCACTCCCGAATTCTGTGGTTCTAGCACGGCCGCTCAACTACCGTATTTGTTATATTTGATTTCCTTATATTCTTTGGTTTCAAATATTGTTGATATTCCACTTTTTGTTAATATTAGGATTTTGTGATATTGCGAAAACACATTTCAAGTCACACCGCAACTAGTACGCCTAGGACTTTAATGCATTATAGCTTCGACGGGATTTGGATTTGGGTCACATAAATGTGCACCCGTATTAGGAATGTATATTATAAATCGTGCCCTAAAGTGTCTACGTCTTGTTAATTTGGGAGAGACCGTGGAATTCGCTAAACGGTCTTTCCAGTTTCTAGCATTTTTTATAGGAAATTGTGGAGGGCCCCGCAACTATGCCTTTATGATTTGGCGAGGCTCATCTCCGTTTTTATTAAGGTTTTTCCCAAAGCATACTATGTTCTCTATTTCTGTTTTTTCATCCTAATATAATTGTTTTCATATTAATTCTATATTATTGTGTATTAGCGTCTATGCCCTATTTTATTACTGGTCCTGGACCACGAACCGGCTCAGCGATTTGTAGATAGGTACTGGGCTTCTACAGCCCAATACTTATTTCCTTTTTCATTTAGAGGCATAAGTGCCGTCTTATTTTGATCAAGGCCTGATTTCATATTCAGGCCCAGATATTTCATATTTGAGGTATGACATCAATGAACATATGACAACTAGTTTTATTAACTAAGTATTTTTTGCAATCGCCAGTTTTCATATAATCACTTCTAATTAACTAATAACTCTAACATAGTAATTTATACCAATGCTATTTTTCAACTAATGGACTTTGATAGAAAATCGTCACTAGAACACTAATTGCAAAATCATTTTTATTATTTTTTATTTAACTGGAGAAAACAGTATTCTAGTTCTAATTAAACAGGTTCGAATTACTATTATGAAGCTGCAAAATCTGAAAACGAATTTGTAGCTAAATCAACCTAAATATTTACAAACAGTAACATAGTTTGAGGTATGAAACTACTTATACTTTTACAATTAACTGATCCATATTTGAAACTGAATTATTAGAACGTCCAAATATTAATAATTCATGTCTAGTTTATACTAGTTTCAAATCCAAACAATTTAAATACACTTATACCAGTTTTAGTCTTTGATTTAAGTGATTCTTCTCTACCTAGCTTATTTATACTATCATTTATATCACTACTACTATTACCGAATTAAAAGCATACGTCTAGTCTACTAATATTACAATCAAATCCTAAATGAATTACAAGGATCTAAGTACTTTTCAACTTCTTAATGAAATAACAAATACACGAAGATTTAGCTAAACATGATTATCATTTTATTTCTCCAATCAGCAGCTCATTTACAACTTCAAGTCATAGTAGTGTACCTGGTTCTAGTAATAAATTGATGAGTCTAGAGTTGGAGAAGAAGAATAATCAGCAACAACAACAATGATATAGCAACAACAGTAAAACGAATCAACACAGCAACAACTACTAAAACTCCAAAATATAGAACCCAGCAAATCAACCCAAGCAAAATTGGAGAACTCAGCAAAGTCGAGATAAACCAGTAAAGAAACGAACCATAGAGATTCCTAGAATAACACTCAAGTTAATCAGCTTTTCTAATTTCGAATTTGAAAATCTGTACTTTAATCTCTGAATTTCAAAATCCAGCCTTCTTAATGTGTGGAACTTTTAATTGCCAATCAATGCCTAACTCTCAATTTCAGAACCCCCTTTTCAAGCTTCTTAGAAGCCTATTTATAAAGGTATTTGGGGGGGGGGGGGGATTTCAAATAAGGTAATTGTATTTTCCTCCCAATATTTTTTCAAATAATTACAGAATGGTCTGTTCAAAATGTATCGAACTGCCCTAAGACCCCTGCTAGAAGGTTCTGGGCAGTTCTATTAGGTTCTATTTGGCATGTTTTACCTAATTGCCCTCACTTGCTAAGGTTTATTTCATTAACGCCTTTTAACTCTACCCAGTCTACCCTTTATTATCTAAGTAATTTCAGTAATACCAAGCTTTAAAGTCACTTTTATCCCTATATGCTCTATTTAATCTACAAAAATGTCATTTATTCTTCCCCTTTTACCCCTTTTATTTATGTATATTTACTCGACCTGCCATAGGTCTGGCAGGACTAGGTTAGCACCTATTTAACAAATAACCACTAAGCCTTGCCTTTAAGACATAATCAATTTCAGACTACATGCTTTTCATTATTAGTCACTTTTACGAATAGCCACCAATCAAAACATAGCCACTAATCAGAACATAACCACTTAATCAACACCCAAACTTAACTCACAAACGTAGCCACAAGACATTTATACTCATGACCTAAGTAACATAAGCACTCAAAGGTTCAGAATGAACTCACATACAAATCTAGTTACAAATATAGCCAGATTCATGTTGTTTTGCACATATAACCTTAATCACGAATAAACTTCCAATTAATCAGAACTCAGAGGAAAAAATTTGATAATGGTTGAATTCCAACTAACTAAAACCCAATCGAGACAGAATATAATAAACAATCACATAAAACTGGCTAATTAGCACATGATTCATGAGTAGTTAATATCAAAACCCTAAGAACATAGATAAATTTAGGCATGTATAAGATTCAGGACTCGCATGAACAAATATGTATTAAAAGCAGAAATAGATTCATATTTTAGACATGCATAGGAATAGATTCAGACAAGGATGATAGGCATGTAAACAAGCAAGTTTCAGAACACATAATATCACTGAATGAAAACAAAAGTGGTGGATACTTAGCTTTTTCAGGCCTTTTTTTTTTCTTTCTTTCTTTCTTTTCTTCTTTGTTCTTTTCACTTTTCTTGATTAGTAGAACTTCGAAGACTGTTAGTCTTCTAAGTGCTAGATCCTTCAAACATGTTTTGGGGTTTGATTTGAGTGTGTGAGAGGTAGTCTGGAGGCCTGGGGTAATATTTTGGGAGTGGGTTAGTTTTTGGTACTCGCTGGAGTAGGGTTCCGGCGAGTGTTTTTCGAATATTCGACGATTTTGGGGCTTATTCGAGGGAAACCACCTAAATAGGGTAGTAGATCGCCTCAAGGTGGTATAATAGTGTTATTTTGAGACCTTGGTTCATAATTTGGGTGGTCGCCAGCTAGGGTTCTGGCGACCGGATTTTCAAGAATAGAGAGACTGTTGGTTTTTTGGTCGGTATTAATGGGGGTTAAGGGTTATTTAGTGGTAGGGATGGTGTTTGGGGGATGGGCTTAGGTCAGAGATGGGGACTGTACAAGTCTCCGGTGGTCTCCATGGGAGACTGGAGGAAGGAGGAAGGAGATGAACCAAGGGCGGCTAGGGTTAGAGATAATATGAACGTGTGTGTATAACGACGGACAAAACGAGGAGAGGGGAGTATATATATCAATCCTAAGTTGATGAATCCTGGCCATTGGATCAACTGAAATGGATGGCCAGGATCATCTATTCCTAAATGTCGTCTAGAGTCCGTTAGATCAAGTTATTTGAATGGTCAAGATTAGTTAAACTACGTCGTTTTAATTAATTGGCTCATCAGCCTTGTCCATCTGATCAAACGTATTGGACTGCTGTGATTAGTTCTAAGGACGACGTCGTTTCATTCATAAGGTCACCGCCTTACCTTGTCAGTTGATCAAATGTATCAACGACCCAGATATGTTGTATTTAGATCGCGTCGTTTGGTTTCAAGACTGGGCAGACCGGGTTTCCTTCGTTTGGCCTTGGTTTTGTGTAGCTTGTATTGGGTTGAATATGTATCTAGCCCAAATCTTGTATATTTGTATTTTTGATTGTGTTTTATTTTATTTCTGTATTTTCTTTTTTATGTTTTTGCATATTTTATTTTATACTTGTTTTATATTTCTTTTACTTCTCATTTTTGCATTTTTCCTTAATTTTCCGATATTTTTTGCATTATTACTCTATTTTCCGGTATTTTTGCATTTTTACTTGATTTTCTAAATTTTAACATTTTTGTGATATTTTCCTAATTGATTTCTTTTGTATTTTCATTTCAATTTTATTTTCAAACAAATACTGGTATTTCAACTAAATCACACAATTGCAAACAAAAATCATTTAGGAATTTAATTGCTTAGGGCGAATCATATATATATATATATATATATATATATATATATATATATATATATATATATATATATATATATATATATATATATATATATTGGAATTTTATTGCTTAGGGCAAAAATCACGTGCTCACAATGGTCTTCCACGTATTATGAAATAAAGCTCTTGAGTGCTGGCAGTTGCGTAGCTTGATGTGGGTAGAAGGACTCAGTCCTTGGCAGTTTAGTTTATGCAATGGAATCTGGAGAAAGAGTTTGTGATGTGTTTTACCATGGTTTGAAAAATGAGGTATATTTCCTGTTGGTATGCGAAGCATGGAATGCATAATGATTTTTCTTCTATTTGGGATCATGAAAGTTTTTGACTAGTTGAGTGTGTCGATGTTTGTGGCGCATGGGGGGATTGATGTTCCCATGTTATCTTAGTCTGGTATAGTAAATGCGGTATGTTATGGGCATGTTCAAGGTTTTGAGATCAGTTTATAATATATGGGAAGTCATTAAAATTCTTGAGTAGCGCGGGCAGCTGCAAATAATTTGAGAATCAATCTTTCCGGTGATTAAGGAAAATGGTACTGATATTCTAGTGATTTGACGGGGTAGATGTTCAAAAGGGCAAGGTAATGTAAACTGATAATATTTGGTGTTATTGCAGTATCCTCTTGTTGAATCGACTGAGAAGATTGAGTTGTTTATGGCATAGGGCAATTTCCAAATGTCTTTCGTGGTATAAATGGATGCCTGATACATGTATGTATTTGTACGCCGGAGTGTGGGATCAGGAATAATGATTCATGTAGTATGTATGTATTGGAGAATAGAAGTTCTCATGATCTGCCTATGCAGTGGTTGTATATCGTGTGTATCGGCACCGTTTAACAATTATTGGGAACTGGAATCCTTAGTGGATCTTTCTTTGCTAGATATGTTAAAATTGGGTTATGATATTAGATTGCAGACTGGGTGTTCCAATGACAGGTTGTCTAGACCAATGTGATATGGACTACGTCGGAAAATGCCATAGGTTGCGTGGCAAGGTGCATTGGATTATGTTCTAACAGGGTAGCTTTGTATCACAAGGACCAGCAAACGGCTAGCAAGTATTGCTTTATTAATTGGGCCTTCGTGGCGGATGTTAGCGTAGAGGTTTCTACCATTGATTCAATTACAGTATTGGTGAATTTTTTTCGGATGCGTTTTGTGTAGCCGAGCATAGGACTATATAAGTTATTGTAATGAGCAAATTTGACTCGATGTGCATTTCTTTTTTGTGAGGTATATATGTGTGGATCGGGTGGCACGCCACCACGAGTATGTTATTTGGAGCGGGTGGCACGCCGTCATGGGTATGATATCTGGATTGGGTTGCCCTCCGCAATAGTTTGATGTGAAAAAAAATTAGTTTTAGTTATATGTTACCTTGTATGCATTATTTCCTGCCTTCTGAGGAAAAATCTGTATTGGGTATTGCTCGGCGAATAGTACATCGGTTGTTCCCTTTTAGGATTGAATAGAGTATATTAATTATTTCATCGTGGTTGTAATTGATTGCTTAAGTTCAAACCTAAATCTGTGCGTGGCTAACCGTTTTGAGCATAGTGACTTGAGGTGCTTCATGGGTAATAATGTGTGGATAGAGTCATGAGTTGTGGCAAGGCCACGTGATGTTATGACCTTTCAAAGAGGATTCATATACCCCATTTCTATGATGTGAGACGGGATCTCAGTTCTATGTTGTGATGGTACGGAGGGATTGAATTACAACTCTTTCATTTGAGTCAGTTGTCATGATTTGAGTGTGTTCAGATCGTTTCTTAATGGAGCCTATGTCGTACTCATCGTGGCTTAGGCTGGTGTTGAGGTGTAATATCGCCAGTGTGGTGTGTTATTATCGAAATAATTGTTGGAGTCATTAATGAGTGCGAGCATATGTAACTTCAGCTAGTTAGAAAGGCAATATCGAGGTTTGGCTCCAAAATCTGTTGTGGTATCAGTTAAAAGGGAAATGGATTCATGAATGGTTGACTTGAGAGATGGATTCAATATATCGTGTGTTCGGTTGCCGTGGGCTGTATATGAAGGTGTTGTAATAAGACTTTAGCTAATGAAAGAGGTTCTTCTGTTGGTATTTGGTTATTATGGCCAATTGCTGTGGATAGATGCCATTGTCTCGAGTGTTGGGTCGTGTAGTATATCATATGGTCTCACCTGGATTGGCAAGTATGGGTTATTACAGTTGGTTCAGATTTGGTGTATGATTTCGGGAAGTGTAATGTGGTCTATGGTTCAGATGGATTGTGAAATTCTAGCTATATTGTGTTATCGCACTTCTGATAGATAGGGTGATGTGGTAGCATCCCGAGTATATGGTTGGTAAGGTCATTGAGCTATTTGGGTTGTTCCTAGTACAACTCTGAGTCCGCTCAAGGACGAGCGTTTGCTTAAGTTGGGGAGAATGTGACGACCCGACCCGTTGTCAGGAGAGTTACTGCCCATTTTTCTCCTATTATGTTGTTTCATGTTTCTATATTTGTATTAGAGTCTATCGGGTGAAGTTGGGTTGAATCTGGTTGAAGATAAGGCATATAGCCTCTTAGAATGAAGCTTGTTTCAGAAAAGTCAACTTGAAGTTGACTTGTGAGTTAGAGGACTCGCAATCAAATTCCGATGGTTTGGTTAGCTTCGGGGAATCATTTGTAACTTAGGAGAGCAATCAGAATTGAATTTAGAGGCCCGGTGTAGAAATAGGCTTGAATTGGCTAAGTTGGAATTTTGGCGAATTCTGGTCGATAGGTGAGATTTTTATCTGGGAGTCAGAATGGAATTCCGACAGTTGCAGTAGCTTCGTTAGGTGATTTTCGATATGTCTGCAAATTTTCCGGTCATTCAGACATCGTTTAGTCGGGTTTTTGATTGAATGATGGTTTTGGAAGTTATAGTTGAAACTTAGGCTTGAATCCGCCTTGATTTGACGGTTTATGTGTTTAAGGATGTGTTTTTATTAGTGGAACAAGTTCTTATGGTGTTATGGGATGTGTTGGCATGTTTGGTTGAGTTCCCAGGGGCCTCAGGATGGTTTTAGATGGTTAATCGGGTAATTCGAAGTGTTATAGCATGTCTGAAGTATAGTGCTCAATTGTTTCCGCATCTGTGGTGGATGTGTCGCTTAAGCAGTCCCTCAGATGCGGCCATGAGATTGCAGAAAAATAGTGGCCTGGTTCTGCGGAAGCGGACAATTTCTCGCAAAAGTGAGCCCGCAGAAGCGGAGTCATAAGCGCAGAAGCGGTTTTGGAGTTTAAGTGAAAGACTGCAGAAGCGGTCCATTTGGTGTGGAAGCAATACCACAGGTGCGGTCAGTTGACCGCGGAAGTGAAAATTCTTGAGGGTTTAATGAAGTCAGTGTATTCGAATTTTAGAAGTGTAAAATCAATTGGGGCTTCGAACAAAGAGGGATTTTGGGTGATTTTGAAGAAGAATTCGTGGAGTATCATCAGGAAAGGACTCTTGGACCTAAATTATGTCATTATATTGATAAAACATGTATTTAATCTCTGAAAATGGAGGAATTAAGAATTAAAAATGGGCTTTTTGCTTGAAGCCTAAGAAAATAGTAAATTGATGATTTGTAGGGGAAAATGAACTCCGATTTTGATAAATTTTATATATATGGACTCGTGGCAAGATGAGCATTCCGAAAATGTGACTTTCTTAATTTTTTGAGAAGTGGGCCTGGGGATCAGGTTTTGCTAGTTTCGAGATTTTCATTATATGTTGATTATTGTTTATTGGGTGTTGTTCCATTAGTCTATTATGATATATTTGTACTGATTTTGGCTAGTTTCAATGCGTGTGGAGGCCGGTTTGAGGATCAAAGGCGTTGCGGGCTAGAGTTTTCGCCGGATTGAGGTGGGTAATACTTGTAAATGATGTCCTAAGGGTTTGAAAACCCCAAACTTGCACATCATAGTGTTGTATTGTGGTGACTTTCACGACAGATAACGGGCGTGGGATAGAGCACCATTGGGAATAGTAACTTGGCCCGTCCCGCTTAATAAAAATACTACCTAATTTTTTGAATTAGAATTGGCACCCTAATAATGATATTAGTTATCATGAATTCGATTGATTGTCTTATTTTGGGCTGCGCCAAATATTTGAATCCTTCAGGGATTGATATTGTTGTTTTGCATTACTATGCATATTTTCATCCTGGTCTAAGGTTTTAAAATGGTATTTTGCAACTCAACATTTTCTATATGATTTGAAAAATGAAACAAGGTTTTGATGACATCTTTAGCTAAGAGCCGATATGTTACTATTGCCCAAGGGGCTTATGTGTATTCATGACTATGCATGGATCGGGCTACACACCGCAGTGGGAGTGATATTGATATTGCGCTTGGGCTGTAGGAACCCCTCCAGAGTCTGAACCCCCACAGTGAGCGCAGACGCCTAAATGGCTCGGGCTATACGCCACAACGTCATGTGCATTGCATTGCATTCATGCATTGGTTTCTGTTTGTACTACGTTGATGACATTTAGCACTCATACATTACTGGCATACATGTATTATTTATTTTGTTGACCAGATACCCTGGTGTAAATTGTTATAGGAGTGATGTGCCCAATTGGCTGATTTGTGTGCGGACTTGCACTATTTAATGTCGTATCCAGGTACTTAACTATTAATAATGAAAGAAAAAGAGATGTTTTAAAAAGAGGTTTTAAACTGATCTAGACTTGTTATAAAAGATTTTCATGAAGTGCACTACTGTTTAAAATATGTGGTTCTGTACTTTATGGCTTGAGATAGTGCTCTTGTGTCGTCTTATTTCTCCTCGGCATTATTTACTATTATTACTGCTGAGTTAGAAATACTCACTCGACTCCCTGCATCATGTGTGCAGATTCAGGTATTTTGGCGCTTAGCTGAGCTAATTGCTACTTTGGAGTGTTAATGGAGTTGTCAAGGTAGTTGCCTTGCGTCGCAGGACCCGACTCTTCCCTCATTTTCCCTGTTGTTTGATTATTCTGTGTATATTTAGTTTATTTAGATTTTTCAGTATTGTTATGGTACTCTGGTAGAGGCTCTAGACTCGTGACTCCCAGGTCTTGGGGAAGTTATGTTGTTTCTGTGAGATATTCGGATTGTTTTATAACTATTAGCTTTATTTTCATTTTACTTCACTGCTAAAGATTTTTAAATAAGTGATTTTTAGCTCTAAGCTCGGGTTGAGAGCATATTTGGTTGTGCTTGCCTAGCCGTTGGGTTGGGCGCCATTACAACCGGGTTTGGGGTCGTGACAGTCATCAGTGACATAAGAAAGAAAGAAATTTTTCCAAAGGATGACTTTTACAATTCAAAAACAACGGTGGCAGCCATTTTTGAAAAATGAAGACAAAGGAAGAAAATATATCTTCCTTAACTTAAGGGGGTGGACCCTATAGCAATGGATACGCTCATGCTCTCCACAAGCAAAATAATAAGGCTGCATTTTTTTTTTTGCACCAACTCGAATCCTTCACCTGCACCCTGGTTTGGATTTGCTATCCTCTTAGCCCTTCTGAAATCGCACATGATGAAGCTCCAATAGTTTGGTAATAAATATACACTGTGTGGAAATCTACCATATGGATTTGGCGGGTCATACTTGAAAACTGCATGGTGCATTTAGAGGCTAAATTAAAAATTAAAGTTAACGAGCAAATATACATGCAGCACATTTTGTTTATAGTGGGTGTAAGTTTAGTACAAAAAATGAGTTTAATTTTAATATATACTAAAAATATTAAAATAATTTTATGAGGTCACATAACATATAAGAAAAGTAATCGTCTATAGAAATGGTATTAATAAACTGCAAAATAACCATTGCATTGGGTTGGGCAATGACTCATTTATTGACCTAATCCATCTTAACCCGCCCAATTTCAGCCCAATCCGCACATTTGTTACCCCTAGTTCAAACTGACCCACAAATGTTCAGATTCAGACCATTTATTATTGAATCAACTTGTTAAATCTGTTTCAGATTGGTTCGGCCGCACTGAAGCAATTGATACCCTAATTTTTGTTTAACGATTGAAAGAAATATCTATATACCGAAATATAAAAAAATGTAATAAAAACACAAAAATAATGGTGAAACAAACTAAAAAGTATGCTAATTTTTTTATATATTCATAAGTCTATTTTGGTGCAACGGAAACAAAATACTAGGATAAGCTACATTAAGTTCTGGGGAGTTTTCGCTAGAAGGTGACAATGATATTCGGTTGTAGTAATTGTGGGGAGTTTCTATTCTCCATTTCAAATACACAATCTTTAATTTGTGAATATATATTGTGTTCGCATCTAAAACTCTTGTAAGAATTATTTTCCAAAAAATTGACTGTTTGGCCCATGGAATTTAACTTTTTTGTTTAAACAAATATAATAACTAAATTTACAAGCTCAAATATTCTGGATTTTGTTAGCAATTCAAACATCGGAACATGTAATAGCTATCGATAGATCTCATCATATCTCCTTTTATAAATCAAAACTTCAACCGCAACAAATTAAAAACTAAATTCCAAAATCTACCAAGTGTACCACTTGTTAGTTTATTCCAAACAAAACTACTGTATTTGGTTGACATTCTTTGACAAGAGCCTACAAGATCTCATCGTTAACTTAGAAAGGCCAGTATTGGAGGGGCATCACAACAAACTTCATTGTCCTATTGTTGCAATGGATACCCTTATGCTCTCCATAGGCAAAATAATAAGGCTGCATTTTCTTCAGCACGAACTCGAATCCTTCCTCTGCACCTTGGATCGGATTTGCTATACTCTTTGCTCTTCTAAAATCGCACTTAATAAAGCTCTGGTAGTTTGGTAATAAGTACACACTGTGTGGAAATCCACCATTTGGATTTGGGGGATCATATTTGAAAACTGCATAAAGCAGTCAGAGCGAAATCAAAACTTAAAGTTAACGAGCAAATAATAACGTGCATCATATTTTGTAATAACATGTGTAAATTTAGTACAAAAAAGAGTTTTATTCCAATATACTAAAAATATAAAATAATTTTTATGAGGTCACATAACAGAAAAAGACAGGTAATCATCTATAAAAATGAGATTAATAACCTATAAAATAAAGTATATTATATAGTAGCTACAACAGCTTAAAATACACTTATGTAATGTATATATTAATTAAATCGTATATATGTGTGTCAGTGTGTTTGCATGCATATATGTGATGTGTTATGTGAAAAAGAGAAATTTTTTAATGTTTAAATAAAAGAAGTCGTACCTAATGTGTCATTGATAAAGAAAGGGCCATTCTTGCGAGCCCAATCCATGTAGTCGAAGCCATAATGCCAATTTTCGGAACCACCAACAATAAATTTATTTGAGGTTTGAGAAGAATTTGGGTGATTATTACCATACGGGCAATTGGTTTTGTTCCAGTTTCTTGGTCCCCAACTGTAGTTAAAGTTGGCCAGACTAACACCAAACATGAACGAAAATACTACAAGAAACAGAAAAGTTTGTACTTTAGCCAAAGCCATTTTCCCAAAGAAAAGTTCTTTGATGTTTCAAAGAAGAGAAGAGAAGAGAAATGGAATTGATGGTGGTGATGAGAGAGCTAAAAGAATAGGCTATATATATAGGAAGGCAAGTATAAAACCATGACATCAAATTAGGAGGAACAGTCTAAAACAGATAAACTTTCTCTTTCTTTTCTCTGTTTCTTAGGGGAAAATTTGTCTTAGGACAAGGAAAACCAAATTTCTAAAGTACCTAAATAATCGACAACCTCTCAATTAAAGAACTTGTAATACTAGTTCTTGTAATACTTGTAAACAGGTAAACAACCTCTCAATACAACACTTAAATTTATCTATGTCTAAATTTATCTATACTATATTGAAAGAACGAAACCCCTATTTGTAACGACCCGGCCGGTCGTTTTAGAAATTACGCCTCGATCCCCAATTTAACCGTTCCCCTAAGTTCATTTCTGCTATTGTGGTTTGCCGAGAGGGTCGGTTCTGGAATTTGGAGTGTTTTGGGACACTTAGTCCCTACATAGAAGCTTTATAGTTGGAAAATAGACCATAGTCGGAACAACGTTAAGACGACCTCGGAACGGAAAGCCGATGGTTCTATTAGCTCCGTTAGGAGATTTCGGGGTTGGGAGCGCGTTCGGAATGTATTTTGGAGGTCCATAGCTCAATTAGGCTTGAAATGCCGAAGTTTGAAATTTTGGCGAATACGAACGATAGGTGAGATTTCGATCTGGGGGTTGGAATGGAATTCCGACAATTTCTGTAGCTTCGTTATGTGATTTTGGATATGTCCGCAAATGTTCAGGTCATTCGGACGTCGTTTGGTCGGGTTTTTGATTGAACGCTGATTTCGGAAGTTTTGAAGAAACTTATGCTTGAATCCGTGTGAAAATGGTGATTTTGATGTTTACGATGGTGTTTTTATGATTGGAACAAGTTCATACCGTGTTTTGGAGTATGTTGGTGGTTTTCGTTGGGGTCCCGTGGGCCTTGGGATGAATTCGGACCATGAAACGGGCATTTGGAACTTGGAAAATCTGCAGAAAATTGCAGCATCAGTGCAACAGGATTTTGGCCTACGCGTTCGCGAGGCAAGTGCGGCGTTCGCGTAGGCAAGGGGGATTTTGGTCTTTGCGTTCGCGATAAAAGCTACGCGTTCGCGTAGGAGAAGGAAAGGGACCATCGCGTTCGCATCCCATGTAATGCGTTCGCGTAGAGGAACGAAGCGGAGCATCGCGATCGGGTCCAGAGTGACGCGTCCGCATAGAAGAAATTTTGGACGGCTACTGAGTTGTGCTTCGCGAACATAGAAGAAGTTTGGGCTGCTCATCGTGAACGCCTGAATAGTAACACGAACGCGTAGAGCATTTTAGTCCGGCAGTGAATTAAAAACCAGAAGCTATCCAGTTGCGGGTTAAGTCACAAAACCTCCATTTTTGAGCTCCAAGAGAGGAAATTGAAGGGGAAACGCTGGGATATCATCGGTAAATCATCGGAGGTATGTTTCTTGGCCTTAATTCGTTAGTTTATCATGAAATCCGTGATTATTTCACTGTTAATGGAGGATTAATGGAGGGTTTGATCCGTAGGCCTAAATTTTAGGAAATCTTTGATTTGAATGGGCAAACGGAGTTTGATTTTGATAAATTTCATATGCACGGACTCGTGTTGAGATAAGGAAACCGAATACATAACTTTCGTAATTTTTCGAGAAGCGGACCAAAAGTCGAGTTTTGGCAACTTGTGGGTTTTGGTGTATTTTGAATTGTTTTGATTGGGTAATGCCCAATTCGCCTATTTTGATGTGATTCTATTTATTTTTATCAGATACTATGCTTGTGGAGGCCGACATTCGCGGCAAGAGAGTTGTCTCTTAGCGGTTTTGTACCGAGTCGAGGTAAGTGGCTTGTCTAACCTCGTGTGGGGGAACTTTCACCCCTAGGATATTATGTGATAATTTAAATGCCTTGTACGCGAGGTGACGGGCGTGTACATGCACTGGTTGTTGTAACACACCTTACTTGAATTGTCCAATTAGCGATACTCCTATTCTTAGATGATTAAATGGTTACATTTACCCGGTATTCGTTAGAAAAGCATGATTAGATAGGATTTAGCTGTCTAACTGCCTACTTGCCTTACTTGAACTTCTTGATAATTGTTGGCACTAGTTTCGGTGAAGTTGTAGTTAAGCATATTATATTTTTCTATGTGCGTTTCTTTGTTTGTTTTCTTGGTGCACTGTGGGTTCAATTCCCGCAGATCCCAGGGCTGTGGGTTCGATTCCCAGAGACCTGGAGTGGTATTGTTTGTGGACTGCGGGTTCGATTCTCGGAGATCCAACGGCTGCGGGTTCGATTCCTAGAGACCCGGAGTTTATTGATATATTATTAAGATATGGACTGCGGGTTCGATACCCGGGGATCCTGAGATCATTGAGACACATCCTGAGGTATTGAGACATGGGCTGCGGGTTCTATTCCCGGAGACCCAGAGATACTGTTATTGGGACTGCGGGTTAAATTCCTGTAGTTCTTGGATTGTTGATTATAGAGTGGGACTATGGGTTCAATTCCCACAGGTCCTAGACTTGCTGATTGAGTTTACTTGAGTTAGTTACTTGTGGTTAGCTTAAATTGTAGACGGTCGCAGAAATTACTTTATTGTTGTTATTTCAGATTCATTATTTCTTAAACTGCTTATTATTGTTATCATCATTATGTTATTGATATCTCTCAGTAGGGCCCTGACCTTACTCATCACTACTCCATCGAGGTTAGGCTTGGCACTTACTGAGTACCGCCGTGGTGTACTCATGCTACTCTTCTGCACACTTTTGTTGTGCAGATCCAGGTACATCAGGACAGGCCCATACTAGGTGATATCAGCAGCACATTGAAGACCTCGAGGTATGATCTGCTACGTCCGCGAATCCAGAGGCCCTCCTTCTATTCTAATAGTTTTAGTAGATGTTTTTCCTTCATTTTGTTATTTAGATACTCTTTACACATAGAGCCACAATTGTATTTCTCTTTTAGTCTGTGTTACCTGTGGGATTCCGGGTCTTGGTGGTATGTTATACAGTGTGGTTGACGAGTGTATGTACCAAGCGGCACGGATTACATTCCTAATTATGTCATTTTTCTGCTATTTCTTGTTTAATGTTCATAAACTTGTATATTCTGCAACGTGTTAGGCTTACCTAGTCGCGGGGACTGGGTGCCATCACGGCATGTTCACAATTGGTGAACTAGGGTCGTGACAAGTTGGTATCAGATCTCTAGGTTCGTAGGAGTCACGGGACACAGACCGATTACTTAGATTCTCGCCGATCGATACGGAGACGTCTGTATTTATCTACGAGGGGCTATGTAACTGTTTAGGAAAACTCTTCAATTCTTTGAATTCCTTATCGTGCACCGTTTATTCAGTTGGAGCCTATGTCATATGTTTTTTTGCATCCACTCGTGTATTGAAATTGCGCATTCGGTATCAAGTATGCGCCGGCGGTTCGTGACGCTGCAGAGGGATCTCAAGGGAGTCAAGAACTTACTCAACCATTGATACCGCGTGTCATCCATATCGATAATGCAAGGGGATTGAGAGATAATCAATTGTGCACATGGGGGTGCACTAGGTTCTGACATTCGGTTGATAAGTACGGTCTTGGGAAGGTTTACTTAACTACCTAATCATCACAATAATGGTAGAATCGCAAGGTGGATATAGATCTAAAGATAGTCGGTGGTAATAAAGGCTATATGGTTCACATGAGATATCTATTTAGCGAAGGACTCAGCCAACAGAGATACTGGGGGAAATGAGTTTAACTGTCTTAAGAAGGACATGTACCAAATGAATGTCTTGGGCGGTCTTATGATGAAGACGTACGAGTGTAAAAGGCTAGTATCATGGATTGGTAAGATGTATCTTATGGCTTCGTGCCAAGTGAAAGGATTTCACCATCAACGATCAAATTATGGGCCATGTGTCATATCAGACTTGGCCTGCAATGTACTTAAGTGCTATTCAAAAGTTCTTTGAAAACCTACTGATGAGTAAGAGTTGAGATTTGTATGGTGTGAAGTTGGGACTTTTGATGTTCTTATATCCGAAGTAATTCTATATTTCATTATAAGCAGGGAAAGCTTCGTCAAAGGCTACATGGTGCTTCATAGGTGTGTGAGAATCACAATATGTTTTAAGTTGTCATTGTTAGAGAATGCTCGGTGCATGGAGCGGGATGATGTTTGGTTATATTGGAATGAGGTCATACCCTATGGTGTCAGAATGCTAATAGGGCACAGGTGGTTATGTTCGTTGGATCAAATGAACTGCAATTGAATAAGAGTAGATGACTCGAGAGAATGATTCTAATGTGTTCGAGAGTCGTGTATTAGTGACTTTGGGCTAAGTGGGAGAGTCCCATCGCTTACGATTGGTCGCATGCTTAATTACCTACGTGAATTCTGTATACTAGCGTGTTAATGGGTTATTGCAACCACGGGAAAGGACCATGTGTGGTAATTTGAGTATATGTATTATTGAATGCATGTTATGGTTAGCCTTACTGGTTCATATTCAAACTTGAGGGAAGATTCATGATTTATGCCTCGTATAGGTGCAGGTTGTGAGGGAAGTGGTTCCGCTGGGGGCTTTATCGAGAGGGTATTCATATGTTGTAAAAATTCAGTAGAGTTGGTTGCGTACTGGGGCAAGTCAGGGCCGGATGGCTCTCAATAGTGGTCCTAGTGAATTCAAGAGGTAAGGTGGGGTGCCTGATAATACTGAGACTATAATTACAGTTAGGAGTCAAATTTTTGAAGCAACTTATGAAGAAGGGCACAAAGCGTTCCATGATGTTTTGACTTGTGGTGTAGTATTTGAGAGACATGAAATGGTTGTCGTTCTTGAGATAGCATGGCCTCATGATTTAAGGTCACTCGGGGTGAGTGCGGTTGGGATAAGTTAGATATCGAAGGGAGATATTAACATTTCTAAGGCAATGCAGGATAAACTGGAAGGAAGTAGATTGATTAGCCATAATTGAGTTGGCATATCGGTGTCAAGGATCGGTTCATGCAACGTTATCGAGTTATGCATGTGATTTGTGGTGGTGCATTTGAGACTTTTTGGCCGCAGTGATTGATGTTATTCTGAAATATTCTTCTGTTAGGGGCCTGTTACGAGTAGGCAAATCTCGGGAAGGGTAATGGTGGCTTGGACCACTACTTAGAGATTGGCATATTCGATGGTTATGAGAATTCGCCCGTATGTTGCTATAGTTCTCCTGAAGTGAGTTAAATGAAAAGTCTTATGTGATAAAGTATTAGCCTATCGTCAGTTCTAGAGTTGCAATGGAAATCGTATCTATCGTATATCGGCACGTAAGGTGCAGTGAGTGGTATGAAACTTGAGGTAAGGACCAAGGTCGCAGTTTGGTCAATGAATGTGATATAAAGAGCTCGGATGAGCAGGAAAGGAGTTTCAGTGTTTTGATTAAGATGGGTATTAACGTCGGTATCACTTGAGATCGGTGTTCTGTGAGAAAGGCTTTGCATCCCGGTTAGGGACTCCTGATCGCTTTTCAGTATTTGTGCAGCCGGTGGTTTGAATGTGCAGGCCCGTGTAATTATTCGGAAGATGGTGGGAGCATGTCCCACAAGGAGATTGTATAGGTGTGACATGTAGTCACTTGATTGGATAGAAATTTAAAACCAAGTATGAGGATTTTGGTGATATCATCCATTTGAGAATTTATGCCTGGAGGGCACTCTGCTTATTGGGTTATAGACCTGTGAAATATTATTGACTTAGCTTGGCACGACCAGGATAGACTTAAGGTCGGTGGATAGATTTAAATGTGGAAGTGAGCCTTGCGTCAGACCGGTTGTGTTTCTTCCAGCAATGCACCCTTTATGGAGGGATAGTTGCGGTCTTATTTCGCGGTTAGTTAATTCATGTAAAGATATTTTGCGCCTTATGAGTTGTGAGACGGCTTGGTAAGTTCCTTATGTGTTGAGGTTCCGCTCAGCGGTGATGTTATATGAGCATGATGGCTCTTGAGAATCAGATCATATATCGTACCTCAGTTGTGCTTAAATTTGTAGCGTATAGCACTATATGTTTCCTTGTGTCTGATATCATGCACCTTAGTATGCTTATGATCGATATTCAGTATTTTGATGTGATGAGCTATTCAGCTCGATGTATGGCTCCTTGTGTGAGTTTTATATAGGGATCGGGTTGCACGCTGCCATGGTTATATTGTTTGGATCGGGTGGCATGCCGCCATGGGTATATTATTGGGATCGGGTTGCACACCGCAACAGTGTGATGTTTATTTCAGTGTCCATAATTTCTCTTATGTGTTCTATTTCCTATTTTTCTGAGGAAGTCCATGTTAGTGTGAGAGTTGAATAGTTCTCTCTAGTGCTCGCCTTCCTTTTGTATCATGTACGAATTAGTGGCCTAATGACACATTGTGTCATCTTGTAGGACTTTTGATTATGTCTGAGGTGGCTTATCGCCTAAGCAGTTCATACTGGGTGAGATGAGATTATGGGATTTGCGGTCAGTGCAAACAGATTATATGAAGTATATTATAGAGGAAAAGATCATCCTCTGGTTTAGGACAAGGTAATGGATCTTTTCAGGAGTATATACCCAATGAATTGTTGATTCAGTAGTTGGTTATGGATATCGACACATTTCTTCTGTCGTGTCGGTATTGTAAAAGTTAGAACGAGACCTATATAGATCATGAGGTGCAATGGGAGCATCGATTCGTTGAATTTTTGGCTAACTTGGTCATAAAATATTATCGTGGTCCTATGGATTTTGAGTTGCAAGGTAAGAATCCAGCAAGGTTATACAGTCATGTTTGAGGACGGCGTTTGAGGAATATTGAGTGATCTCTTGATGAAAACAAGCCTGACATAGAATTCTGGATGTTGGAATTAGGCTTTAAGACTTATTTATTTGAACAAAAAGGAATATGTTCAGATTATATCAGACTAATGTGCTCAGCTGAGTCTGAGATTTATTGGCCCTTTTGAGATTTGAGGCGTGTTGGGGAGGTTGCTTATGAGCTGGCCTTACCTCCCAGCCTAGCCAGGGTCCATCCCGTGTTTCATGTCTCTATGCCCCGGAGGTACTATGGTAACCCGTCGCATTTGTTGGATTTCACTTCTGTTCAACTAGACAAGGATCTGTCTTATGTTGAGGAGCCAGTAGCCATTCTAGACAGGCAAGTCAGGAAGCTAATGTCAAAGAAAATCGCTTCAGCAAAGGTTCGGTGGCGGGGTCGGCCGGTCGAGGAGGCGACTTGGGAGACCGAGCAGGATATGCGCAGCCAGTACCCTCATCTCTTCACCACTCCAGGTATGTTTTCTATGCTCGTTCGAGGACGAACGAATCTTTTAAGTGTGGGAAGATGTAACGGCCCGGCCGGTCGTTTTATAAATTACGCCCCGATCCCCAATTTAATCGTTCCCCTAAGTTCATTTCTGCTATTGTGGTTTACCGGGAGGGTCGGTTCTAGAATTTGTAGTGTTTTGGGACACTTAGTCCCTAAATAGAAGCTTTAAAGTTGGAAAATGGCCCGTAGTCGGAACAGTGTTAAGACGACCTCGGAACGGAAATATGATGGTTCCATTAGCTCCGTTAGGTGATTTCGGGGTTGGGAGCGCGTTCGAAATGTATTTTGGAGGTCCGTAGCTATATTAGGCTTGAAATGCCGAAGTTTGAAATTTTGGCGAATCCGAACGATAGGTGAGATTTTGATCTGGGGGTCGGAATGGCATTCCGACAATTTATGTAGCTTCGTTATGTGATTTTGGATATGTTCACAAATTTTCAGGTCATTCAGACGTCATTTGGTCGGGTTTTTTATTGAACGTTGATTTCGGAAGTTTTGAAGAAACTTAGGCTTGAATCTGTGTGCAAATGGTGATTTTGATGTTAGGATGGTGTTTTTATGATTGGAACAAGTTCGTATCGTGTTTTGGAGTATGTTGGTGGTTTTCGTTGGGGTCCCGGGGGCCTCGGGATGAATTCGGACCATCAAACGGGCATTTGGAACTTGGAAAATCTGCAGAAAATTGCAGCATCAGTGCAGCAGGATTTTGGCCTACGCATTCGCGAGGCAAGTGCCGCGTTTGCGTAGACAAGGGGGTTTTTGGTCATCGCATTCACGACCAGTGCTACGCGTTCGCATAGGGGAAGGAAAGGGACCATCGTGTTCGCGTCCCATGTAACGCGTTCGCATAGAGGAACGAAGCGGAGCATCGCGATCGCGTCCAGAGTCACGCGTCCGCGTAGAAGAAATTTTGGATGGCTACCGAGTAGTGTTTCGCAAACACGTGGAGCACTTCGTGTTCGCGTAGAAGAAGTTCGGGCTGCTCATCGCGAATGCGTGAACAGTAACGCGAACGCGTAGGGCATTTTAGTCCGGCAGTGAATTAAAAACTAGAAGCTGTCCAGTCGCGTGTTAAGTCACAAAACCTCCATTTTTTAGCTCCAAGAGAGGAAATTGAAGGGCAAACCCTGGGATATCATCGGGGGGTGGTAAGGTTTTTGGTCTTAATTCGTTAGTTTATCATGAAATCCGTGATTATTTTACTGTTAGTGGAGGATTAATGGAGGGTTTGAGCCCTAGGCCATAATTTTAGGAAATCTTTGATTTGAATGGGCAAACGGAGTCCGATTTTGATAAATTTCATATGCACGGACTCGTGTTGAGATAAGGAACCCGAATATATAACTTTTTGTAACGACCCGGCCCGTCGTTACGGGAATTTCCACCCCGTTATGTTGCATTTACATATTTTATGCTTCTATATCAGTGTTAGAACCTATCGGGTGGGTTAGGAGTGAATTGAATTAAAAATGAAGCAAATAGCATGTTTGAAGGAAGTTTGAATATGGAAAGTCAACCTAGAGTTGACTATCGAGTTAGAGTGCTCGGAATCGGATTCGATAATTCGACTAGTTTCGAGGGATCATTTATGACTTAGGAGAGCAATCGGAATTGAATTTGGAGATCCGGTGTAGAAATAGGCTTGAATTGGCTAAGTTCGAATTTTGGCGAAATCCGATCGATAGGTGAGATTTTGATCCGGGAGTCGGAATGGAATTCCGACAGTTGCAGTAGTTCCGTTAGGTGATTTTGGATATGCCTGCAAATTTTCAGGTCATTCGGACATTGTTTGGTCGGGTTTTTGATCGAATGTGAATTTTTTTGAAGTTAAAGTTATACTTAAGATTAAATTTGTTGAAAACGGACGATTTTGATGTTAACGATAGAGTTTTGATGATTGGAACAAGTTCGAATAAGGTTATAGGGCGTGTTGGTTCTTTTGGTTGAGGTCCCGGGGGCGTCGGGTGAGTTTCGGGGTGGTTTCGGACCATTTCTAGGCCATTTTTAACTGCTGGTTTATGTCAGTAGCAGTGTTCTACGCGATCGCGGACAATGGGACGCGATCGCGGTGAGTAAAATGTGCGAAAATTATTAATGAATCGCGATCGCGTGAAATGCTCCGCGATCGCGAAGAAGGAAAATTTCTGTGCGTTGATCCTACTTCGAAAGCTCATATCTTTTTATATACAAGGAATTTTAAGGTTATTCAAAAACAGAAGTTGTAGCACATCGTGTCTAGTTTTCAGAAAGATAAAGCAATCATGATTTGGACATCTGTGTAAAGAGTTATGGACGTTACACTTTAGGGTGTCTGAGAAGGATCTCTAATACACATATATAACTTGGGAAGCTTATATCTAGAAATATATACGGATTCATGAAAAGACCATCACATGGAAGTTATAGCCCTATGTGTCTAGTTTCCAGAACATCAAACCATTCATCATTTGGAGTTGTGTGCAAAAAGTTATGACCATTATACTGAAGCCTGTCCGGAGGAACCAGAGTTTGTTCACCGCGATCGCGAAGCCTTTCCCGCGATCGCGAAGGGTAAATTTTGGGCCAAATTTTGTTCTCCTCGATCGCAGAGCCATTCCCGCGATCGCGATGAGTAATATGCCTGGGCAGAATGTTTTTAGAACATTCCAGTCGCGAAATCAACCCATTTTTTCACCATTTTTGGTCATTCTTGAGAGCTTTTGGACGGGAATTGAAGGGATTTCGACGGGGAATCATTGGAGGTAAGTTTTATGAGTTAAATACATGATTTTATCAAAGAATCTTCCATTAATTCTCTGAATTTGTGTAAGAAATCAAGAAAATTAGGGCTTTGAGCAAAAATCTTAAAATGGGGATTTGAAGGACCATTTGTGGTCCGAATTGGGAGTTCTTGGTATGTACGGACTCGTGGAGAGACGAGGATTCCGAAAATGTGAGTTTCATAATTTTTCGAGATGTGGGCCGGGGCTCGGGTTTTGCAAATTTCGTGATTTTTGATATTTTTCGAGTTCTTTCGATTGGGTTATGTTCCATTAGCCTATTTTGATATATTTGTACTGATTTTGGCTAGTTTGGACGTGCGTGGATGCCGGTTCGAGGAGCTAAGGCGTCGCGGGCATGAGTTTTCGTCGGTTCGAGGTGGGTAATACTTGTAAATGATGTCCCGAGGGTTAGTAAACCCCGGACTTGCACATGTTAGTGCTGTGTTGAGGTGACTTGCACGCCGGATAACGGGTGTGGGGTAGAGCACCATTGGGGATCGTGACTTGGTCCGTCCCGCGTAAATAATAACACCTAATTGTTGAAATGAATTGGACTAATTATCATGATGGGGCTTCGTGCCGATTAATTGGATCCTTCAGGGATTGGTATCATTGTCTTGATAACACCGTGCATATTTTTTTCTAAATTTAAGTTTTAAAATGGTATTTTTGCTATTCAGCATTTTTATAAGGTTATGAAAAACTTGAACAAGGTCTTAATAACATTTTTAGTTGTGAGCTAATATGATATCGTTGCCCGTAGGGCTTTCTTGATTATTTGTTAGGCTGATTGGGGCTGAGGGCCATATGTTAGGGCATGACATTCATGTGAGAATATGAATACACATGCATGGATCGGACTGCACACCGCAGTGGTATATGGATCGGGCTGCGCGCCGTAGCAGGTGTGATATTAATATTGTGCTTGGGCTGTAGGAGCCCTCCGGAGTCTGAACCCCCACAGTGAGCACGGGTACCCAAATTGGATCGGGCTACACGCCGTAGCGGTCATATGCATTGCATGGCATACATACATTGGTTTACGTGTACTACGTGGCATAACATTTTAGCACTCATACTTTATTGGCACATGTGCATTTGTTGCTTTATTGACCAGATCTCCTGGTATAAATTGTTAAGGAGTGCTGAGCCCGAGAGGCTGATTTGAGTGCTGACTTGCACTGCTTGAGATTCTCCCAGGTATTGGTATGTTATAATGAAAGAAAGTAGCTAAAAATTGAGATTTCTAAATAATCTACTCACATATGCTGAAAAGGAATAAAATGATAATGTTTTGAAGTTTTATGATAGTTCTGTATTGTGTAGCAAGAGATAGTGCCTTGCATGGTTTTCTTCCATTCAGCATTATTTACTTTTATTACCGCTGAGTTGGAAGTACTCACACCCGACTCCCTGCACCTTGTGTGCAGATCCAGGTACATTACAGCAGAGCTGATTCCATTGTGGCTCGGGAGTGCTTTTGGATAGTCGAGGTAGCTGCCAACGTTCGCAGGACCTGATTCTCCAGTTTGTCTATATTTTGTTCTGATCCTCCCACACTTGTGCACAGTTATATTCTCTATTTACACTTGTATATTTCGTAGAGGCTCATGACTCTTGACCCTTCGGTCTATGGGAGTTGGCACGTGTTGGGACTTGGTTCCCTGTTTTTAATATGTATCTATCACTGTTGAATTATTTCCGTATGCTTAAATTGGATAAAGTGAGCTTATGGCTCCGTGATTGTTGTTAATTGGTCGGGCTGGCCTAGCAGTGTGCTGGGCGCCATCACGACCGGATTTGGGGTCGTGACAAGTTGGTATCAGAGCCTAGGTTTACTAGGCCTCGTGAGTCTTGAGCCGGTTAGTAGAGTCTTGTGGATCGGTACGGGGACGCCTGTACTTATCCTCGGGAGGCTGCGAACCTTTAGGAAACACTTCACATTTCTTGGAATTCTTATCGTGCGTACTTGATTCGGCTTGAGATATGCTTTTGAAATTCCTTCCGCACGTCTGTGTATGCATCGAGCGCTCAGTAATATAAGTGCCTTATGTGTAGTGGAACGAGTTCAAACTCGGGAAGACTAAAATGATTATGCTATGTGTATCCTGGTGGAAGGTATTGTGCTGAAATGCTAAATTGAGGCGAGATAGGTGGATTGGTTCTCATGTGTAATTGAAAGGTAGTTGATATGTGTTATGATTCGAGCAGGTACAACGCATGTTCATGTACCAAATATGATAATATGATTTGTATAGTATTGAGACTAATGTTGTCGATATGCATTGTGATGTCTTGTCGAGTTGTGAATGTATTGCTAGGATGGTTTTGGTGATTCTCTGGCAGGTGGATAGGACAATTTACAAAGGGAACTCTGCCGAAATTTATGGAAAATTTGGGACTTAGAAAAGATTTTGTCACCTAAAGAGGGGGCGTAACTGTTGTGTGTGAATGAATGCAAGAATTGCAAAAGAGTTAATATTTCTGATGATTCGAATCTCCGCCGAAGCTTGTAAATGACTTGAGTTTAATCTAGCTAGAACTTTGTGGCATCATTTGAGTAAGAATGGTATGAGTAGCTAGAAGTGCCTTGATGTATGGCTCCGAGCTAAGTTGGGGAGGTTGCTATTGATTAACTGATTGCACTATTGTGTGCTATGTTGATTCTGTCTCTAAGTATGTTGGGAAATTATGGTAAAGGTTATGACGCTTCGTAGATCTGATGAAGTACTAGGGTGCTTTGAACTGTTGTTGGTAAAGAATATTCACCGTATAGAAAATAAAGATAGCTGATTGTATCTGTAAGTAATCATGATCTGCATTGTCAGAGTTCTAACAAAACACGAGTGGTTCTACTCAATAGGACGGTTGAATTACAGCTGAATAAGGGTGAATGATGCCGAGAATGGTTTTGCAGTGTTCAAGATTTTGCTTGTAACAGTCAGGTGCCTTAAGTTTGTGTATGTGGCTAAAGATGGCGGTTTCGTTAGAGAAGATCAAGGCTTGTGTTATATCATGTGAATGATGGGATTCTAGGTATCCGTATTGGGAAGTAATGATAACAATTTTAAAAAAAATCGCGGGAAGTTCATCAAAATAAAGTATGGTAGAATGTGGTACTTTTGGGAAAGATTGAGGGAGTATTCAGTGGCCTGTGGGTCTTATGTACAAATCTAGTGTGGTAACAGGAGTTGATGTATTATGGTGTTACAGTAAGCGCTAATATTGAGTTAAAGATGAATCGGAAAGGAAACTGGGTAAATGGAACAACTTGTTAATAAATTAAAATGGTATAAAAAGAAATACGACTGATTTCTGGTATGTGGTTGAAGTAATGAGTCTTGAAGACATTGCAACAAAGCTCTTGAGTGCTGGCAGTTGTGTAACTTGATATAGGTATAAGGACTCAGTCCTGGCAGTTAAACTTATGCAATGAATGGGAAGAAATAGTTTGTGATGTGTTTTATCATTGTTTGAAGATGAGTATATTCCTGTTGGTATGCAAAGCTTGGAATGTGTAATGAGTTTTCTCTATATGGGATCATAAAAGTCCTTGACCAGTTGAGTGCGTCGATGTTTGCGGCGTAGGAAAGGGATAAGAATTTTCATGTTATTTTAGTATGGTATTGTATATGCGATGTGTTATGGAAAAGTTGATAATGGTATATTCTAGGTTTTGAGATCAGTTCATAATATATGGGAAGTCAATAAAATAATTGAGAAGCGCGGACAGCTGCAGGTGAATTAAGAATCGATCTTTCTGATAATTTAAGAAAATGATACTGCTATTCTACTAACTTGGCAGGGAATATGATCCAAAAAGGACAAGGTAATGTAAACTAATAACATCTAATGGCATGGTGGTATTCTCTTGTTGGATCGACTATAATAACTGAGTCGTTGATGGCATAGTGAAATTTCTGAATGGCTGTCGTAGTATGAGTGGACGCTTGATGTGCGTTAGGTATATGTACAGTGGAGTACGGGACCAGGTATAGCGATTCATGTGTTATATATGTGTTGGAGACTAGAAGTTGTCGTAATCCACCTTTGCAGTGGTTGTATATCGCGTGTATCGGCACCGTTTTGTGATTATTGGAAATCGGAAGCCCTAGTGGCACTCTCTTAGCTTGATATGATGAATTTGGGTTATGATACCTTATTTCAGACTGGTTGACATAAGTCAGGTCGTCTAGACTAATGTGATATGGACTATATCGAAAAATGGCACAAATTGCGTAGCAGAGAGCATCAGAGTATGCTCCAACAGAGTAGTTGTACCCAGGACCAGCGGACGGCTGGTAGGCATTGCATGCTTAGTTAGAGCTTAGTGGCTTGAGGTGCTTCATGAGTAATAATGTTGGGATAGAATCACAAATCGTGGCAAGGCCACGTGACGTTATGACCTCTCGAGAAGGATTCAGGTACTCTATTTCTATGATACGAGACGCGATCTCAGATCTATGTTATGATGGCACAGAGGAATTAAATTGCAGCTCTTTTGCTGGAGACAATTATCATGATTTGAGCTGTCATGATTCGAGTGTGTTCGGGCGTTTCTATTGGAGCCTATGTTGTGCTCGTCGCGGCTTAGGCCGGTGTGGAGGTGTCTTATCACCAGTGCGGTGTGTTATAATCGAAATGACCGTTGGAGTCATTAATGAATATGAGCATATTAGATCTTTGCTTGTTAGAAAGGTAAAAATCAAGGTTTGGCTCCGAAACCTATTGTAGTATCAGTTCTAAGAGGGAAATAGATTCACGAATGGTTAACCTGAGAGATGGGTTCGGTATATCGCGTGCTTCAGCTGCCGTGGGCGGGATATGGAGGTGTTGGAATAAGACTCTATCTAATGAAAGAGGTTTTCAGCTAGTATTTGGTGATTGTGGCCAGTTGTTGTGATTAGAGACTATCGTCTCGAGTGATGGGGTTGTCGATACATCATATGATCTCACCCGGAGTAGTGAATATGGGTTATTGCGGTGGATTCGAGTGTATCCTGAGTATAGGCATGGGATTTGCATTTGGCATATGATTTCAGAAAGTACAATGTGATTTATGGTTCAGATGGTCTGTGAAATTTTGACTATATGGTGCTTTTGGACTTGGGTAAGATAGGGTGACGTATGGTCGCCCGAATATATGCTTGGTAAGGTCATTCAGCTATTGGGTTGCTTCTAGTACAATTCTGAGTCCGCTCGAGGACGAGCGTTTGTTTAAGTTGGGGAGAATGTAACGACCCGGCCCGTCGTTACGGGAATTTCCACCCCGTTATGTTGCATTTACATATCTTATGCTTCTATATCAGTGTTAGAACCTATCGGGTGGGTTAGGAGTGAATTGAATTAAAAATGAAGCAAATAGCATGTTTGAAGGAAGTTTGAATATGGAAAGTCAACCTAGAGTTGACTATCGAGTTAGAGTGCTCGGAATCGGATTCGATGATTCGACTAGTTTCGAGGGATCATTTATGACTTAGGAGAGCAATCGGAATTGAATTTGGAGATCCGGTGTAGAAATAGGCTTGAATTGGCTAAGTTCGAATTTTGGCGAAATCCGATCGATAGGTGAGATTTTGATCCGGGAGTCGGAATGGAATTCCGACAGTTGCAGTAGTTCCGTTAGGTGATTTTGGATATGCCTGCAAATTTTCAGGTCATTCGGACATTGTTTGGTCGGGTTTTTGATCGAATGTGAATTTTTTTGAAGTTAAAGTTATACTTAAGCTTAAATTTGTTGAAAACGGACGATTTTGATGTTAACGATAGAGTTTTGATGATTGGAACAAGTTCGAATAAGGTTATAGGGCGTGTTGGTTCTTTTGGTTGAGGTCCGGGGGCCTCGGGTGAGTTTCGGGGTGGTTTCGGACCATTTCTAGGCCATTTTTAACTGCTGGTTTATGTCTGTAGGCAGTGTTCTACGCGATCGCGGACAATGGGACGCGATCGCGGTGAGTAAAATGTGCGAAAATTATTAATGAATCGCGATCGCGTGAAATGCTCCGCGATCGCGAAGAAGGAAAATTTCTGTGCATTGATCCTAATTCGGAAGCTCATATCTTTTTATATACAAGGAATTTTAAGGTTATTCAAAAACAGAAGTTGTAGCACATCGTGTCTAGTTTTAAGAAAGATAAAGAAATCATGATTTGGACATCTGTGTAAAGAGTTATGGACGTTACACTTTAGGGTGTCCGAGAAGGATCTCTAATACACATGTATAACTTGGGAAGCTTATATCTAGAATTATATACGGATTCATGACAAGACCATCAAATGGAAGTTATAGCCCTATGTGTCTAGTTTCCAGAACATCAAACCATTCATCATTTGGAGTTGTGTGCAAAAAGTTATGACCATTATACTGAAGCCTGTCCGGAGGAACCAGAGTTTGTTCACCGCGATCGCGAAGCCTTTCCCGCGATCGCGAAGGGTAAATTTTGGGCCAAATTTTGTTCTCCGCGATCGCAGAGCCATTCCCGTGATCGCGATGAGTAATATGCCTGGGCAGAATGTTTTTAAAACATTCCAGTCGCGAAATCAACCAATTTTTTCACCATTTTTGGTCATTCTTGAGAGCTTTTGGACGGGAATTGAAGGGATTTCGACGGGGAATCATTGGAGGTAAGTTTTATGAGTTAAATACATGATTTTATCAAAGGATCTTCCATTAATTCTCTGAATTTGGGTAAGAAATCAAGAAAATTAGGGCTTTGAGCAAAAATCTTAAAATGGGGATTTGAAGGACCATTTGTGGTCCGAATTGGGAGTTCTTGGTATGTACGGACTCGTGGAGAGACGAGGATTCCGAAAATGTGAGTTTCATAATTTTTCGAGATGTGGGCCCGGGGCTCGGGTTTTGCAAATTTCGTGATTTTTGATATTTTTCGAGTTCTTTCGATTGGGTTATGTTCCATTAGCCTATTTTGATATATTTGTACTGATTTTGGCTAGTTTGGACGTGCGTGGATGCCGGTTCGAGGAGCTAAGGCGTCGCGGGCATGAGTTTTCGTCGGTTCGAGGTGGGTAATACTTGTAAATGATGTCCTGAGGGTTAGTAAACCCCGGACTTGCACATCTTAGTGTTGTGTTGAGGTGACTTGCACGTCGGATAACGGGCGTGGGGTAGAGCACCATTGGGGATCGTGACTTGGTCCGTCCCGCGTAATAAATAATAACACCTAATTGTTGAAATGAATTGGACTAATTATCATGATGGGGCTTCGTGCCGATTAATTGGATCCTTCAGGGATTGGTATCATTGTCTTGATAACACTGTGCATATTTTTTTCTAAATTTAAGTTTTAAAATGGTATTTTTGCTATTCAGCATTTTTATAAGGTTATGAAAAAAAAACTTGAACAAGGTCTTAATAACATTTTTAGCTGTGAGCTAATATGATATTGTTGCCCGTAGGGCTTTCTTGATTATTTGTTAGACCGATTAGGACCGAGGGTCATATGTTAGGGCATGGCAATTTATGTGAGCATATGCATACACATGCATGGATCGGACTGCACGCCGCAGTGGTATATGGATCGGGCTGCGCGCCGCAGCAGGTGTGATATTAATATTGTGCTTGGGCTGTAGGAGCCCCTCCGGAGTCTGAACCCCCACAGTGAGCACGGGTACCCAAAAGGATCGGGCTACACGCCGTAGCGGTCATATGCATTGCATGGCATACATACATTGGTTTACGTGTACTACGTGGCATAACATTTTAGCACTCATACTTTACTGGCACATGTGCATTTATTGCTTTATTGACCAGATCTCCTGGTATAAATTGTTAAGGAGTGCTGAGCCCGAGAGGCTGATTTGAGTGCTGACTTGCACTGCTTGAGATTCTCCCCGGTATTGGTATGTTATAATGAAAGAAAGTAGCTAAAAATTGAGATTTCTAAATAATCTACTCACATATGCTGAAAAGGAATAAAAATGATAGTGTTTTGAAGTTTTATGATAGTTCTGTATTGTGTAGCAAGAGATAGTGCCTTGCGTGGTTTTCTTCCATTCAGCATTATTTATTTTTATTACCGCTGAGTTGGAAGTACTCACACCCGACTCCCTGCACCTTGTGTGCAGATCCAGGTACATTACAGCAGAGCTGATTCCATTGTGGCTCGGGAGTGCTTTTGGACAGTCGAGGTAGCTGCCAGCGTTCGCAGGACCTGATTCTCCAGTTTGTCTATATTTTGTTCTGATCCTCCCACTCTTGTGCACAGTTATATTCTCTATTTACACTTGTATATTCCGTAGAGGCTCATGACTCTTGACCCTTCGGTCTATGGGAGTTGGCACGTGTTGGGACTTGGTTCCCTGTTTTTAATATGTATCTATCACTGTTGAATTATTTCCGTATGCTTAAATTGGATAAAGTGAGCTTATGGCTCCGTGATTGTTGTTAATTGGTCAGGCTGGCCTAGCAGTGTGCTGGGCGCCATCACGACCAGATTTGGGGTCGTGACACTTTTGCAATTTTTCGAGAAGCATACCTAAAGTCACGTTTTGGCAACTTGTCGATTTTGGTGTATTTTGAATTGTTTTGATTGGATAATGCCCAATTAGCCTATTTTGATGTGATTCTATTGATTTTTATCAGATACTACGCATGTGGAGGCCGACATTCGCGGCAAAGAGAGTTGTCTCTTAGCGGTTTTGTACTGGGTCGAGGTATGTGGCTTGTCTAACCTCATGTGGGGGAACTTTCACGCCTAGGATATTATGTGATAATTTAAATGCCTTGTACGAGAGGTGACGGGCGTGTACATGCGCTGGTTGTTGTAACACACCTTACTTGAATTGTCCGGTTAGCGATATTCCTGTTCTTAGATGATTAAATTGTTACATTTAGCCAGTATTCGTTAGAAAAGCATGATTAGATCGGACTTAGCTGTCTAACTGCCTACTTGCCTTACTTGAACTTCTTGATAATTGTTGGCACTAGTTTCGGTGAAGTTGTAGTTAAGCATATTATATTTTTCTGTGTGTGTTTCTTTATTTGTTGCATTGGTGGACTGCGGGTTTAATTCCCGGAGATCAAGGGTTGTGGGTTCGATTCCCAAAGACCCGGAGTGGTATTATTTATGGACTGCGGGTTCGATTTCCGGAGATCCAAGGGCTGCGGGTTCGATCCCCGGAGACCCGGAGTTTATTGATATATTATTGAGATATGGACTGTGGGTTCGATTCCCGAGGATCTGAGATTATTGAGACACGTCCTGAGGTATTGAGACATGGGCTGCGGGTTCGATTCTCGGAGACCCAGAGATACTGTTATTGGGACTGCGGGTTAAATTCCCGTTGTTCTTGGATTGTTGATTATAGAGTCGGATTGTGGGTTCAATTCCCATAGGTGTGGGACTTGTTGATTGAGTTTACTTGAGTTAGTTACTTGTGGTTAGCTTAAATTGTAGACGGTCGCAGAAATCACTTTATTGTTGTTGTTTCAGATTCATTATTTCTTAAACTGCTTATTATTGTTATCATCATTATGTTATTGATATATCTCAGTAGGGCCATGACCTTCCTCGTCACTACTCCATCGAGGTTAAGCTTGGCACTTACTGAGTACCGTCGTGGTGTACTCATGCTACTCTTCTGCACACTTTTGTTGTGCAGATCTAGGTACATCAGGACAGGCCCATACTAGTGATATCAGCAGCACATTAGAGACCTCAAGGTATGATCTGTTACGTCTGCGGATACAGAGGCCCTCCTTCTATTCCGATAGTTTTAGTAGATGTTTTTCCTTTATTTTGTTGTTTAGATACTGTTTACACATAGAGCCACAGTTGTATTTCTCTTTTAGTCTGTGTTACCCGTGGGATTCCGGGTCTTGGTGGTATGTTATACAGTGTGGTTGACGAGTGTATGTGCCAAGCGGCACGGATTACATTCCTAATTATGTCGTTTTTCCGCTATTTCTTGTTTAATGTTCATAAACTTGTATATTCTGCAACGTGTTAGGCTTACCTAGTCGCGGGGACTGGGTGCCATCATGACAGGTTCGTGATTGGTGAACTAGGGTCATTACACTATTAAAATATTGTTTGCTATTTTTACACTTCGTATAAACATTTCGTGTAGGATAAAATTATTAATAGATATTTAGTGTTTGTTTTTGTATGAGTCATAATTTGATCCCACGACAATCAATGAGATTAACCATTCCTTTCGACTAGTACAAACATAACAAGCGCCAAGATCGCCTCGACCGAGACTACTATCTGTATCCGTCCAAAGCCTTGGTCGGGATCGATAATTTTCGGATATGTCCGGAATAAACCCCTAATATGGGCCTGATCTCCAAGAAAGTCAATCTGTACAGCAAACGTCTATAAATACAAGGGTAGACATGAGAAAAGTGGGTTCCACTCTCTCCCCATGGGGGCTCTAAGAAATACAGAGTAAAACACAGAGTGAGAACCCAAGATAAAAAAACAGAATAACGGTAGATCTCTCAAAGCATGATTGTAAAGATCTGAACCTCTTCATAGAGAGGCATATTAATCCATTATCATGAATAAAGATAACCAATATTTCCTGCTGTCCATACAATTATTTCTATTACCTTTTCCTAATAAGATTTCGGATATGTTACAACTTGCTTTGATTGGCCCTTCATTTACATTGATTGTTTTGAATTCACAAGTGTTTGTAAACATTTTGAGTCAAAAAGTTTTCTTATTAAAAAAATCAAAATTTCTTTAAGATTTAAAAAGGAAGTCGTAGAAGAGAATGAGTTTCAAACTCATTAAGATCGGTTCATATTTCAGCAATGTTACTTTAGGAGTTTTTTCCCCTTAGGTGCGTAGGTTGAACAAGGAATATTTGCTCTGATAGTAAGCAAACTTCACTTCCAATCAAAAGGTTGTGAGTTCGAGTCTCTCCAAGAGCAAGGTGAGAAGTTCTTGGAGGGAAGGATACGGTCTACTGTGACATTTAATTTCAAAACAGCATCTCTACTAAGTGAGATTATACTGGTTTGTTGTAGTTGTTATTCATATTATATGAAGCTATATGAATGGCCAATAAAAAAATTGGAACAGGTTTTCCATTAAAAATAACCAAGATAAACTACTTCACATAATGTGACGACCCGACCCGTCGTCTCAGGTATTACTGCCCCTTGTTTCCCACATTGTGTAGCCTTATGTTTCATTATCAGTTTTGTGTGAGTTAGAATTAAATTGGAGTAATTTTGGTAAGAAATGAGACACTTAGTCTCTTTTAAAAAGACTTAAGTTGGAAAAGTCAACCGGATGTTGACTTATGAGTTAGAGTTCTCGAAATCGAATTCCGATGATATGGTTAGCTTTGGATGATGAAATGTGACTTAGGAGCGCAATCAGAAGTAATTTTGGAAGACCGGTGAAGAAGTTAGCCTATTTTGGCGAAGTTAGTATTTTAGCGAATTCCGGTTGATAGGTGATATTTTGATCCGGGAGTCGGAATGGAATTTTGACGTTGCAGTAGCTTCGTTAGGTGATTTTGGACTTGTCCGCAAAATTTCAGGTCATTCGGACGTTATTTGGTTGGATTTCAGATCGAATGTGAATTTTGAAATTTAAAGTTAAACTTAAGCTTGAATTTGTTGAAAACGGATGATTTTGATTTTAACGATAGAGTTTTGATGATTGGAACGAGTTTGAATAAGGTTATAGGGTGTGTTGGTGCTTTTGGTTGAGGTCCAGGGGGCCTCGGGTGAGTTTCGGGGTGGTTTCGGACCATTTCTAGGCTATTTTTAACTGCTGATTTATGTCTATAACAGTGTTCTACGTAATCACGGATAATGAGTCACGATCGCGGTGAGTAAAATGTGAGAAAAACATTAGTGAATCGCGATCGCGAAGAAGGAAATTTCGGTTACATTGATCCTACTTTGGAAGCTCATATCTTCTTATCTACAAGGAATTTTGAGGTGATTTAAAAATGAAAGTTGTAGCTAATCGTGTCTAGTTTTTAGAAAAATGAAAAAATTGCGATTTGAATATACGTGTCGAATGTTATGGACGTTAGACTATAGGCTGTCCGAAAAGGTTCTCTAATACACATGTATACATTTGGAAGCTTATATCTCAAAATGTATAAGGATTAAGGAGATGAGTATCACATGCAAGTTACAGCCCTATGTGTCTAGTAGCCAGAACATCAAACCATTTGTCATTCGGAGTTGTGTGCAAAATGTTATGGCCATTATACTGAAGCCTGTATGGAGGAACCGGAATTGTGCACCGCGATCGCGAAGCATTTCCCGCGATTGCGAAGGGTAAATTTTGGGCCAAAAAATTTGTTCTCTGCGATTGCGGAGCAATTCCCGCGATCGCGATGAGTAAAATGCCTGGGCAGAATGTTTTAAAACATTTCAGTCTCGAAAACAACCTAATTTTTCCACCATTTTTGGTCATTCTTGAGAGCTTTTGGACGTGAATTGAAGGGGTTTCAACCTGAAATCGTTGGAGGTAAGTTTTATGAGTTAATTACATATTTTTATACAAGAATCGTCCATAGAATTCATGAATTTATGGCTAAAAATCAAGAAATTAGGGCTTTGAGTAAAAATCTTAAAATGAGGATTTGAAGGATCATTTGTGGTTCGAATTGGGGGTTCTTGGTATGTTACGCACTTGGGGCGAGACAAGGAGTCCGGGAATGTAAATTTTGTAATTTTAAGAGACGTGGGCCTCGGGCTCGGTTTTGCCAATTTCGTCTTTTTATGTATTTTTCGAGTTCTTTCGATTGGGTTATGTCCCATTAGCATATTATGAATTATTCCTTATGATTTTGGATAGATTGGACGGGCGTGGAGGCCAATTTGAGGGGCAAAGGCATCGCGGGCTGGAATTCTCGCCGGTTCGAGGTGGGTAATATTTGTAAATGATGTCCTGAGGGTTTGACTTGCACATTGTAGTGCTATATTGAGTTGACTTGCACGCCGGATAACGGGCGTGGGGTAGAGCACCATTGGGGATTGTGACTTGGTCCATCCCGCTTAATAAAATCATTACAAAATTGTTTGAGTTAAATTGATATCCTGTTAAAGGTGTTAGTTATCAGGATTTGGACTGAATGTCATGTTTTGGGCTTCGTGCCAAATATTTCAATCCTTCGGGGGTTAAAATTATTATTTTTGCATTATTGAGTATGCTTATGTCTCGAACCAAGGTTTAAAATTATTATTTTGCAAACTTAGCCATCTTTCCAAGATTTGAAAACTTAATTGATATTTTACTGATATTTTGTTGAGATTTGCTATGTGCCTAGTGCCCAAGGACTTATGTGCATTCATGACTATGCATGGATCGGGCTGCACGCCGCAACGGGAGTGATATTAATATTGCGCTTAGGCTGTAGGAGCCCATCCGGAGTCTGAACCCCCACAGTGGCGCCTGGCGCCTAGATAGATCGGGCTACGCGCTGAAGTGGTCATGTGCATTGCATTGCATTCATGCATTGGTTGTTGTTTGTACTACGTGGCATGACATTTAACACTCATATATATTATTGGCATGCATGTATTACTTGCCTTGTTGACCAGACACTCTGGTGTATATTGTTAAACGAGTGTTGAGCCCGAGGGGCTGATTTGTGTGCAGACTTGAACTACTTGATGTTAATGTCACATGCTTAACTGTTAAAAATTAAAGAAAGATATGTTTTCAAAAAAGGGTTTTCAAACTGAGCTAGATGTTTTATAAACGGTTTACAAGAAAAATACTGTTTGTCTAATATGTGTTATACGGTATTTTATAGCATGAGGTAGAGCTCTTACATGGTTCTTTCTTCTCAGCATTATTTACTTTTATTACCGCTGAGTTGGAAGTACTCACTTTACTCCCTGCACCATATGTGCAGATGTAGGTAATTTGGGAGCTTAGTTGAGCTCGTTGCTGTTTTAGATTTTTATTGGAGTTGTTGAGGTAGTTGCCTGACGTCTGCAGGACCCGACTTCTTCCCTATTTCTTTATTATTTTTTGCAGTTTGATCTTTTATATTATTGGAGTTTTATTACTCTGTATTGTTAGAGGCTCTAGACTTATGACACCTAGATCTTTCGGAGGCTATTCATTATGATTTTTACTTAGTAGTAGTAAATGGTCGAGCTTGCCTAGTAGTTGTGTTGGGCGCCATCACAACCGGGTTCGGGGTCATAATAAGTTGGTATCACAGGCTAGGTTACTAGGCCTCGTGAGTCTTGAGCCGGTTAGTAGAGTCTCGCGGATTGGTATGGAGACGTTTGTATTTATCCTCGAGAGGCTGCAAAACCTTTAGGAAACATTTCACTTTCTCAGAATTTTTATCGTGCGTACTTGATTCAGCTTGAGATGTAATTCTTGAAATCCGTTCCACACGTCTTTATGCGCACTCGAGCGCTTAGTAATAAATTTGCCTTGATGGCTTGTGATTCCCCAATTGAGGGCGATATATAATCTCCGTGATTTCATGTTGGGCCAGTCTGGAGGATTTGAGGCCGAATCTTCGCCTATGGCTTTAGTACCAAGGTGTTGATTTTGCGAGCTCGTATTATGAAATTATATGTTCAGTATTACCCCTAATTGTGGGAATGGCGG
This sequence comes from Nicotiana noctiflora, assembly GCA_032618575.1. Taxonomy (NCBI): domain Eukaryota; kingdom Viridiplantae; phylum Streptophyta; class Magnoliopsida; order Solanales; family Solanaceae; genus Nicotiana; species Nicotiana noctiflora. The sequence goes on from JASVEL010013606.1 coordinate 288,891, forward strand.
CTGGATAGATATGTAATGAGTATGTTAGTACTATAAAATATATCTACGTGATCTTGGTAGTGATGAATGAGTCTGCTGGATAATAGATGAGCTGCTAAGTATGTGTTTCCTATTGCGATTTATTGTGTAGCCCCAAGTTATGGGCGTGTGGGGAATGTTTTCGTATCTCCTAGTTGGATAGTAAAGTACAATATGAGCATCAGTATGAGTTCAAACTCAGGAGACTAGATGACTGTGTTGTGTGTGTGGTGGTGGAAGGTATGTTGAAATATCAAATTAAGGCGAAGCAAGTGGTTTATCTCCTGCGTGGTGTCCTTAAGTGGTATGAACCTTATGTGTATGCTGGGAGTTCTCATGTGTAATTGAAAGTTATTTTCTATATGTTATGATTCAATTAGGCGCAATGCAGGTCCATGTATTAATTTTGATAATATAGTACATACAGTATTGAGATTTAATGTTATTGACATACATTGTGATGTTTTGTCAAGTTGCTGACGTGTTGTTAGGATGGTGTTGGTGATTCTCTGGCAGGTGGATAGGCCCAATTACAAAGGAAACTCTGCCAAAATTTTTGAAAAATTTGGGACTTAGTAAAAATTTTGTCCCCTAAAGAGCGGGCTTGACTGTTAAGTGAGTAAATGCAAGAATTGCAGAAGAGTGAAAAATTTCTAATGATTCGGTCTCCAGAATCTATGAGTTTAATCTCACCATGTTATTACAACAACAATAGAGTATATGTGTTGTGATATATATGGCTTCGAGCTAAGTATGGGAGGTTTCCATTGATTAGCTGATTGCGCAGTTATGTGCTATGTTGGTGTTATCTTAAAGTATACTGGCGAACTAGTTTTGGTTGCAGAAATTGAACCAAGAATGGCACGCGCGAAGAAAATTTTTAATAAAGGTTATATGGTGCTTTCGTAGATGTGAGAAAATACTAGGATGTCTTGAGTTGTTGTGGATAAGGAATTCCCAGTGAATTGAGTAGAAAGATATTTGTTGGTATTTTAATGAGATCATATCCTGTGGTGTTAGGGTGCTATTAAGGCACAAGTAGTTCTGTTAGTTAAGTCAGGTAATTGGCAGTTTGGATAATAGTGGATGGCTCTTGTGAATGGGTTAATGTGTTCAAGATTTAACACGGAATAATCAAGTGTTAAGGTTGCGTATGTGACTAAGGCCAGTGTTTTCATTAGAAATTATCAAGACTTGTGGTATTTTGTGTTAACTATGGGATCCTAAGTATCAATATCAGGAAAGTAGTTGTAATGAATTCAGATTCGCAAGAAGAGCTTCAAAACAAAGTATTATGGAATGTCATATTTTTGGGAGACATTGGAGAAAGTATTCAGTGGCCTACGAGTATTAAACAATGTGGCCTTATGTTTGAATCTCCCATCGTGAGCCTAAATTGAGGCATTGTAGTGCTACAACAAGAAAGAAAATCAAATGAATGATGTAAACCAAGTATGAAGGTTATGCTGGTTGTTCTTGTGCGTTATGAGAAAAAAAATGGGGGCGATTATGAACCTTTGAATGGTTATCAGACTAGTTCAACGTGATCAGAATCGACTTGAAGTCGATGGAGATTTAATGTGAATAATGGCTCTATATCTTGCCAAATGTGTGCATCTTTATAAAGCGGTCCTTATGGAGGAGTAGTTAGGTTGATGCGTCATTGTCAGGTATCTCGCATGGTGATGTAATACACCGTGTGATTTGTGAAACGGCTTGAGAAATTTCTATATGTTGAGAAGCCTCGTAGGAATGATGTTACCTAAGCAACTTGGCTCTTGAAATTTTGATTTGCAAATCGCACATCAGTTGTGCTTGAGTTTTGTAGCTTATAACACTAAATATCCCTCAGGGATGATATTATGCACTTAGCATGCGTATGACCGATATTCGGTAATTGGTTATAATGAGAATATTTGGCTCAATGTGTATCTCCTTATGTGAGACTATATGTGGATCGGATGGCACGCCGCCATGGGTATGTTATCTGGATCGGGTTGCACGCCGCAACAGTGTGATGTGAAGAATAGTTTTATTTGTATGTTATTTTGGGTGCCTTGCCTCCTGTCTTCTAAGAAAGTCTATATTAAGAGTGGAATTGATAATTCCTTCCAGATTTTGCTTACTTTTGTATTGCATTAGAATCGGTAGCGTATTGGCACATTTGGGCATCATATGCGACTTATAATTATGTCTGGAGTGGCTTAGAGAAAGCCGACATGATAATGAAGAATTAATTATGACATGTCGGGGTAGATTCATATGTTCTATTCTATAATATGAGACAAGGACTCAGTTATTTGATGTAATGGTATTGATGAGTTTAAGGTACAGCTCTTCCGGTTGAGTCATGTGTTCCGATTTGAGTATGTTCAGACTATTCCTTATTGGTGCGAGGATTATGCAAAGTTATGACTTAGTCCAGTGATAAGGTTCCATATCACCAGAGTGGTGCGTTGAATTTGAGATAATTGTTGGAGTCATTAATGAATGCAAACAAATGTGATTTTGATTGACTAGAGAGTTTAAATTGAGGGTTGGCTCGAAAATCGATTGTGGCATTAGTCAACAGGGAAATAGCCTTATGTATCGGTGACCTGAGGAATAGAAATGATTATCGCGTGTTTTATTTACCATTGGCAATATATGAAAGTGTTGGAATAAGACTCTTGCTAATAAAAGGGTTTTCTATCGACATTTGGTTATCATGGGCAGCTATTGTGAATAGAAGTTATCTCTGCATGTGTTTGAGTTATGTGGTATATCAGTGATTGGGGCCGAGGTTATAGGCATGGGTTAATACAGCTGGTTCGGGTTTATTCTGAGTAAAAGTGTGAGGTTCTGATCTTGTGTAAGATTTCAGAAGGTGAAATGTAGTTCTATAGTTTATGGATTGGTTGGATTGTGAAATTTCAGCTAAGTTGTATTGTCGGACATATGTGAGATAGGATGACGTGGGATCCCTCGGGTTATATGCTTGGTAAGGTTATTCAGCTATTGGTGAACTTATAGAAAAACTCTAAGTCCGCTCGAGGACGAGCGTTTGTTTAAGTTAGGGAGAATGTGACGACCCAACCTATCGTCTTAGGTATTACCGCGTTGTGTTTCCCACATTGTGTTGCCTTATGTTTCATTATCAGTTTTGCATGCGTTAGACTTAAATTGGAGTAATTTTTGTAAGAAATGAGAAACTTAGTCTCTTTTAAGAAAACTTAAGTTGGGAAAGTCAATCGGATGTTGAATTATGAGTTAGAGTGCTCGGAATCGAATTCAGATGATTCGGTTAGCTCCAGGACATGAAATGTGACTTAGGAGCGCAATCAGAAGTAATTTTGGAGGTTCGGTGAAGAAGTTAGCCTATTTTGGCGAAGTTAGTATTTTGGCAAATTCCGGTTGATAGGTGATATTTTGATCCTGGGAGTCGGAATGGAATTCCGAGAGTTGCAGTAGCTTCATTATGTAAATTTGGACTTGTCCGCAAAATTTCAGGTCTTTTGGACGTCATTTGGTTGGGTTTCTGATCGAATGTAAATATTGAAAGTTAAAGTTAAACTTAAGCTTGAATTTGTTGAAAACGGATGATTTTGATGTTAACGAGAGTTTTGATGATTGGAACAAGTTTGAATAAGGTTATAGGACGTGTTGGTGCTTTTGGTTGAGGTCCCGGGGGCCTCGGGTGAGTTTCGGGGTGGTTTCATATCATTTCTAGGCCATTTTTAACAGCTAGTTTATGTCTGTAATAGTGTTTTATGCGATCACGGACAATGGGTCGCGATCGCGGTGAGTAAAATATGAGAAAAATATTAGTGAATCGCGATCGCGTGAAATGCTCCGCTATCGCGAAGAAGGAAATTTCTGTTGCTTTGATTCTATTTCGGAAGCTCATATCTTTTTATCTACAAGGAATTTTGAGGTGATTCAAAAACGAAAGGTGTATAACATCATGTCTAATTTTCAGAAATATAAAGAATTTGAAATTTGGAGATGTGTATCAAAAGTTATGAACGTTACTCTATAGGCTATCCGAGAAGGATCTCTAATACATATATATAAATTTGGAAGCTTATATCTCGAAATGTATAAGGTTTCAGGAAATGAAAAACACCTGACAGTTATAGCCCTGTGTGTCTAGTTTCTAAGACATCAAACCATTTGTCATTCCGAGTTGTGTGCAAACAGTTATGACCATTATACAGAAGCCTATCCGAAGGAACCGGAATTGTGCACCACGATCGCGAAGCATTTCCCGCGATCGCAAAGGGTAAACTTTGGGCTGAAAAATTTGTTCTCTGCGATCGCGATGAGTAAAATACCTGGGCAGAATATTTTAAAATATTTCAGTCGCGAAAACAACCCATTGTTCCACCAGTTTTTGTCATTCTTGAGAGCTTTTGGACGGAATTGAAGGAGTTTCGACTGGGAATCGTTGGAGGTAAGTTTTATGAGTTAATTACATGTTTTTATACAAGAATCATCCATGGAATTCATGAATTTATGGCTAAAAAACATGAAATTAGGGCTTTGAGCAAAAATCTTAAAATGAGGATTTGAAGGATCATTTGTGGTCCGAATTGGGAGTTCTTGGTATGTACGGACTCGTGACAAGACGAGGAGTCCGGGAACGTAAATTTTAGAATTTTTAGGGATGTGGTCCCCAGGCTCGGGTTTTGCCAATTTCGTGTTTTTGTGTATTTTTCGAGTTGTTTCGATTGGGTTATGTCTCATTAGCATATTATGATTTATTCCTTATGATTTTGGATAGATTGGACGCACGTGGAGGCCAATTTGAGGCGCAAAGGCATCGCGGGCTACAATTCTGGCCGGTTCGAGGTGGGTAATATTTGTAAATGATGTCCTGAGGGTTTCAAACCCCGGACTTGCACATTATAATGCGATATTGAGATGACTTGCATGCCGGATAACGGGTGTGGGGTAGAGCACCATTGGGGATTGTGACTTGGTCCGTCCCGCTTAATAAAATTATTACTAAATTGTTTGAGTTAAATTGATATCCTGTTAAATGTGTTAGTTATCATGAATTGGACTGAATGTCATGTTTTGGGCTTCGTGCCGAATATTTGAATCCTTTGGGGGTTAAAATTACTGTTTTTGTATTACTGAGTATGCTTATGTCTCGAACCAAGTTTTAAAAATATTGTTTGCAAACTCAGCCATCTTTCCAAGATTTGAAAACTTAATTGATATTTTACTGATATTTTGCTGAGATTTGCTTTGTGCCTAGTGCCCAAGGGGCTTATCTGCATCCATGACTAAGTATGGATCGGGCTGCACGTCGCAGCGAGAGTGATATTTATATTGCGCTTGGGCTGTAGGGGCCCCTCCGGAGTCTGAACCCTCACAGCGGCGCCCGACGCCCAGATGGATCATGCTACGCGCTAAAGTGGTCATGTGCATTGCATTACGTTCATGCATTGGTTGTTGTTTGTACTACGTGGCATGATATTTAATACTCATATATATTATTGGCATGCATGTATTACTTGCCTTGTGGACCAGACACTCTGGTGTAAATTATTAAACAAGTGCTGAGCCCGAGGGGATGATTTGTGTGCAGACTTGCACTACTTGATGTTGATGTCACATGCTTAACTGTTAAAAAGGAAAAAAAGATATGTTTTCAAAAAAGGATTTTCAAACTGAGCTAGATGTTTTATAAAAGGGTTTCATGAAAAATATTGTTTGTCTAATATGTGTTGTACGGTATTTTATAGCTTGAGGTAGAGCTCTTACGTGGTTCTTTCTTCTCAGCATTATTTACTTTTATTACCGTTGAGTTGGAAGTACTCACTTTACTCCCTGCACCATGTGTGCAGATGCAGGTAATTTGAGAGCTTAGCTAAGCTCGTTGCTGTTTTAGAGTTTTATTGGAGTTGTCGAGGTAGCTGCCTGACGTCCGCAGAACCCGACCCCTTCCCTATTTCATTATTATTTTCTGCAGTTTGATCCTTTGTATTATTGGAGTTTTATTACTCTATATAGTTAGAGGCTCTAGACTCATGACACCCAGATTTTTGGGAGGCTATTCATTATGATTTTTACTTAAATAATATTCAAATAATTGATTTTGAGCTTCATGCTCGGGTTGAGTGAATAAATGGTCGGGCTTACCTAGCAGTTGTGTTGGGCGCCACCACGATCGGATTTGGGATCGTGACACATAATACTGTATGAGGTTGTATCAAGAAGAACTTCGCATTCCGTCTTGCTTAATTGTATGAATTAGTCGCTTTATCAATAATTTCTGAAGCACAAATATTAGTTTTTCCCGAGACCAATGATTTTGATACTTCTCCTTCTCCTGGTGTGCCAAAAATTCAGAATCAAATCTCTATCATCACTGTCATTGTATGTGGTATATTTGTATTTTCGGTGTTGACCTTTCTTCTTTTATGTATCGCTTTTTCTGTTTTTTCTCTTCCTCTATTTTATCTATGTTCTGAGTTTTCATTCACAAATTCTTTTCGAATAAATTTGAGTTGGAAAATTTTTATTGCATTGTATTGCCAAATGTATGATGTGTTTGGATTAAATTAACTCTTATTTCGTTTATTGTATTCTTTTTGTTGATTAAGGAGCACACTTGATTAAATTTTAGTTGGAAATATTTATTCTTTTACTTTTCAAGGGTAACGACATGACCAAGCACTTTAATTAATACGTTAGTATATTTTTGTCAATTGTCAGACAATTCTTATAGTATGAGAGTATTTGAATTATAAAGCTCAATGCAGTGTCTATAGGTGAAATGGAATTTAGGAAGCTCCAATTATTTTTCTTTAAAACTCCAATTTTATTTTAAACGAGGATCAATTTGTTCTGGCACAAAAGAATTTGATCTTGGCCAACTATGTCTTCTAAAAAGGACATGCAGACGTTGCAAATATAACTTGATTATATAAGCCAAGAGTCGAATCCACAGAGAATTAACCTATCAATTACTTTTGTCGGACTTACTAAATTCTTTAGATTCAACTTCCCCAAACATTGTAAACAATAGTTGATGGTATCTCTAATAACTAAGATTGAAATAAATAAACAGCGGTAAACTAAATATGCGTGGGTTGTAAACAATAAAAAGAAGGTTATAAGATAGTGATTTTCCTTATTGATGGAATCCCTTTCGGTTATGTTTCATATAGATTCACCAAAATATCTCTATCAATCATGAGTACTTTTTTTACCGTAAATCTCTCCCGAGTAATCACGATAATTTACTAGACGCACTCTCCCGAGTTACGCTAGCTGACATTGTTTATTATAGCTCACTTAAGATTACACCCAAAGCTTCGTTATCCCTAATCCCGCCTTTAAACCCGCAGATATAGATCCCTCTTATACTTTGGAAGTGGTGTTGTTCAACAATTACCTAAATATACACTCTCTTCCGAGTTATGCACACTAAATAGGCCAGCTAATTGAGGATCCTGTTAATTAACTACAACAAACATGTAGTTGAACAAATAGATATTAACTGGCAAACTAAATTAACATAATCAAGAAGTTTATCCTTCAACAGGTACCATCAAAACCTTAGACTAATGTATTTAGCTACTTATAACAACGTAAAGATAAACTACAAAAAATATCATGATGGAAAATTGCAAGCAAAAGAAGAGACAAAGAACTATGATGTTTTTGGGGTGATCTCTCACACTTGTGTATCTTGCAAAAATAATCTCCAAAACATGCCTAACCTATCTTGGGCGAGTTTCTACACCTTATAAGGATTTTACAAAAAGTTACCCCAAATTTACACTTTGACCCCTTGACTTTCTGGGTTTGGAACATGCCGCCGTGGTCGCGGCATCGACCGCGGTGCTGACCGCGGCGCACTCTGCCTCCAACCGCGGTGCGGACCGCGGTGGAAACCGCGGGGAGCACTGTTTGGCCTTCAGTCTTCGCGTTCCTTCTCTTTTTACTCTTTTGTGTTTAGATACTTCTTAAGTGGGTATTTTCTTCATGTTATTGCCTCTAAACATTTCATTTTGCTTCCTCACATCTTGTATTCCCTGCGAAACCAAATAGCATCAATTAAAGTATTTATTGGCAACCTACATTACAAAATAATAACAAAGCATGGACAATTATGGCATAAATAATAACTATATAGCCTATTATGAACACCCCACATTTAAATTATTGCTAGTCCTCGAGCAATTCACCACACTCCATAAAAATTCATTCCCTATGCTTTTCCCTCAACGACTCACAACATGAATATTTTACAAGAATTATACCTAGTAGTGAGCAGCTTTTACCTCAACAATTAAGTTTTTCGTACTCTGCAGCATTTGCACTTACTCAAACCAGTCTACACAATAGTCAAGATGCACATTTCCTTTGTGAATCACATGCCCTCACATCACACAAGAGAATAAATGTGATGACCTAGCCCATCGTCACGTGATCGTCTCCCCCTTATTGTGTTGCTTCGTGTTTCAATATCAGTATTAGAGTCGAATAGGTCTAATTGAATTGGTTTTGGTTGAAAATAATGCCCATAACCTCTTAGAAGGAAGCTTGTTTTAGAAAAGTCAACCAGAAGTTGACTATGTGGTTAGAGGGCATGGATGTGAATTCCGGTGGTTCGGTTAGCTTCAGGGGATGATTTATGACTTAGGAGTGCGATCGGAATCGATTTTGGAGGTCCGATGTAGAAATAGGCTTGAATTGGCGAAGTTGGAAATTCGGCAAATTTCAGTTGATAGATGAGATTTTGATCCGAGGGCCAAAATGTAATTCCGAGAGTTTCAGTAGCTTTGTTAGGTGATTTTGATTGTTTTTGCAAATTTCTAGGTCATTCGAATGTCTTTTCGTCGGGTTTTTGATCGAATGTAAGTTTCGGAAGTTTTAGTTAAACTTATGCTTGGATCCGTCGTGATTTGATAATATTTTTGTGTTAATGGACTGTTTTGATGATTGAAACAAGTTTGTATGATGTTATGGGGTAGGTTGGTATTTTTGGTTGAGGTCCCGGGGGCCTCGGGGTAATTTTGGGTGTTCAAACGAACCCATTTTGGTTTGCAAAGAGATCGGATTTTCTGTCGTTGGTGTTGCAGACATTTGTGCATCGCGTTCGCGTGCTGAGGGATGCGAACGCGTAGGGAATTTTAGGGAGCCTAGGATTTTTGCCTTCGCATTCGCGAAGGAGAGGCCGCGATCGCGTAGTTGTGGAACCTGGAGCTTCGCATTTGTGTTTGGTGTTCGGCGTTCGCGAATGAGGATTTGGAGTCAGTGGAGTTTTTTTTATACACGTTTGCTTGTCCGGTGACGCGTTCGCGTAGGTGAGACTCGGGAAGCATCGCGTTCGCGTGGCTGAAGACGCGTTCACATAGAGTATCTTTAAACTTTAAAATTGTTGGCCTTCGCGTTTGCATGACTAGGATCACGAACGCGATGAAGAAAGTGTTGGGCGGACAGAAGGGTTTTATAACATTTCCTCCGTGACCTAGAGTCATTTTTTACCATTGTTGAGAATATTTGGAAGTTTTTGACGAGGGATTAAGAGGTTTTCGACTATTATTCGATTGGAGGTATGTTTTATGAGCTAAATACGTGATTATATTGAATAATCATCATTGAAATCTCTGAAAATTGGGTGAAAATTGGAGAAGTTAGGGCTTGGTTTTTTGGTATTGTAAAATTAGAATTTGAAGGGGCTATTGAACTCGGATTTTGATAAATTTTATATGTACGGACTCGTGGCGAGACGAGGATTCTAAAAATGTGAATTTCGTAATTTTTCGAGAAGTGGGATCAGGGCTCGAGTTTTGCCAACTTCATGTTTTTTGGTGTTTTTCGAGTTCTTTCTATTAGGTTATGTTCCATTAGCCTATTTAATGTATTCCTTGTGGTTTTGGATCAGATTTGGCACTCGAGGAGGTTGATTCAAGAGGGGAAAGGCTTAACGGACTAGTCTCGTGGCCGGTTCAAAGTGTGTAATAGATGTGGATGATGACCTGAGGGTTTGAAACCCTGGTATATGACACTGTAATGCTATATTGAGCCGAGACAGATACTCTACGGTGAGTGCGGGATTGATTGTGATTGGGGACTATGGCTTAGTCCGCCCGATTGATGTTGTACTGTGTTGTTGGTTATAAATGAGCTGGTAAACCTCCTACTTGGATGGTTATAGATATATTTGGGCTGCGTGCCGGTTATTTCGATCCCGTAGGGATTGTTATCACTGTTTCTATGATTTATAGCATGTTTTCATGATATCAGTCCTTAGCTAAATACTGTCTAGAAATGACTGGCAAAATTCTAAGGTTTTGAACACCTAATTTTATAATTACTGATAAACGGAACTAAAAATGGTAAGTTTGATTGTGCCTGTGTGGCTTGCATGCATATAGCTAGACTGATAGTGGATCGGGTTGCACGCCGTAGCGTATGTTACTATAATATTGCGCTTGGGCTGTAGGAGCCCCTCTTGAGTCTAAACCCCCATAGTGAGTGCGGTTACCCAAATGGATCGGGCTGCGTGGCGCAGCTGTCATGTGCATTTGCATTGCATTTATGCATTATTACTTATCTGCTCTATCTATTAATGCTTGTTTATGTTACACTATTAAATGTGTAGAACTACTGTTGTAGCTTTACTTTTTTGTATACTGGGATTTTTTACCTTCAATGTCATTATACATGTCTATTATCGCTGAGTTGGAAGTACTCACTTTACTGCTTGTACCATGTGTGCAGATCCAGGTACTTCAGGAGGTAGCTGAGCTTATTGCAGTCCATCAGAGTTTCCATTCAGAGTGTCGAGGTATCTGCCTGACGTCCTCAGGATCCGACTCCTCCTCTATTTCCTGTTATTTTATTTTCTGCTTACTTCAGACTATATAGTATTATAGTATTATTATACTATTCTGATAAAGGCTCTAGAATCATGACCCTCACGTCTTTAGGAGGTTGCTCTGTATTTGATGATATTCGGGTTGTTTTATATCTATCAGCTATAATTTTTGTTTTCTTTGTAGTTAATGATTTTTTAATAAATGGTTTTGAGCTCTATGCTCGGGTTGAAAGTATAATTGGTCGGGCTTGCCTAGTAGTTGTGTTGGGCGCCAACATGACCGGGTTTGGGGTCGTGACAAGTTGGTATCAGAGCCTAGGTTACAAGGATTCATGAGTCTTGAGCCGGTTAGTAGAGTCTCACGGATCAGTACGGAGACGTCTGTATTTATCCTCGAGAGGCTGCAGAAACTTTAGGAAACACTTCATATTCTTGAATTCTTGTCGTGCGGCTTTATTGTTCCGAGAACTAAACTTTTGTATTTTATTCTCTCGCAGATGGTGAGAACTCGTGCTACTTGACGTGGCGGACGACCACCATTGCCACCTGCTAGAGGCCGTGGACGTGACTGTGGTCGTACTCGAGGTAGGGCAGCATGGGTAGTACCAGTGGACTGATCATCGTAGACTCAACCCATAAGAAGAGTGGGCGCTAACAACTTTTATCCGATAGTAGTTTTCGGGGTCAATTTCCTCAGGGAGCTAGTTATGAGAGTCAAGTATTTGTGAAGACTATGAAAGTGTTTTAGCTTCTAATTTGACTTCTGACATTTTTTATTTTCTTTGTTTATCAAATAAATATATTAACTACAATTATGAACTAGATTATGCTAAATTGTAATTCTAAGGTGTATGCAATAAGGAGAAGACACTAGGGTCGTAGCACTCGCCTTGGTGACTGTTTAACGGATATATAATGCTAATGCAAATATGATAATTAAGGGAAAATTGGATAACCGTTACTCACTCTCACACACCTTGGCAGAGAGAGTGATTTTACCTAATTGACTCTCGAGAGACCAATTCGGTAGGCTAATTTGCCCAAGCAGCTTTAAGGTTCAAGTAGGGTAATTACTCTCTCGAGATTTAACCCGTTACTTGGGACTACCATTCTCATGGGTCCATCTCAAATTCTTGTTGGGTTGATTGAGAGGTCATAGACTCTCTTTCTCAAGAAGTGTCAAAACCCACTAAGCTAGACTTAGTGTTTGCAACCAAAAAATCTAAACGAAAACATACAATCAACCAAAAACAAAACACCCATTATCATCCAAACATTAAGTAAAAACACTAATTGATTACCCACACTAGGGTTGAGCCACAACCCTAGCTAATGGGTTTATCTAGAATGAGAGAAGTATAAATTTAATAAATAATAGAAGAAATTGACATAAACATGAACTACAAATTTAATACACTTAATTCCACATTACAATCTAAGTAAAATAGCCCATAGGCCAATAAATGTTGCCTCGTGCGCAGATGCTCGTACAGCGTAAAAGAAGTTAACCTAAAAAAGTAAAATATGCTATTTATACTACATAGGAAAAACTAGACAAAAATACCCTTGAGGGTCTGTCGCGGACCGCATAAAAATGACATGCGGCTGCATAGGGTAACTAACCTTCAATTTTGAGCTACTGGATCTTGGAACGTGGACCGCCTAGGTATGCCACACGGGCACGTAGGTTGAGTCACGCGGACCACGTGGAAATAATGCGCGGCCGCACATTTGATTTTTCTCCAGTGTTGACTCTCTGATCATTCAGCCACGCGGACTGCATAGAAATAGTGTGCGACTACATGGGATTATGCCTTGTATTCTGAGTTTATGTTTCTTCATCAATGTGGACGGCGTAGAAATGGATGCGGTCCGCGTGGAATTATGTCCAACTTGCAGGTTCTCTGATCATTACCTGCGTGTCCGCGTGGCAATACTGTGCGGACCGCGCAGGTTGTCATCTTGCAGATCTTTCCTGCACGTCCGCGGGGCAATAAAGTGCGGACCGCACAGGGCTTACCTAGACTTGGTTATTTGCAGAATCCTCTTGTGCGGCCGCATGACAAAAGGTTGCGGTCCGCACAGGTCAATTAATTCCCATTTTAGCTCATCTCTTGAAATTTGGCAGATTTAACTCCTTCCTGAGCCGATTTATGATCTTTATCATCTAGTCGCTCAAACCTGCAATCAACCGCAACTTGTTAGCAATTTAGGACTAATCTATATCAATTTATGCACAAAGCATAGGTAAGGAGGGGTATAAATCATGTAGAAATCACAATTATCAACTCCCCCAAACTTAAACCTTTGGTTGTCCTCAAGCAAACAAGATAAGACCTACCCCTCAATGAAAAACATCATAGAAATTCCTGTTTGTCCTAGAGTAAGCTCAACAACATCAATTGGGACTAACAATTGCCCTCAATGCAAATGCATCATCAATAAATTTAAAAATTTGAAAACTTATGGATCAAGTGTGACAAAAGAGCCTCAAGAGTTGACACATTTCATCAAGGAACCTTTCTCAAGTACTTTGGTTATTGCGGAACCGAAACTCACACATCCTTGACTCTCCCTAAGTGAACCTCACCATTTAGAGTATTTGCACAGAAATTTAGTTGGAAGGATTTCTCGCTTATCTCTCAGAAAGAAGAGAGCCTAAGTCCGACTCTAAGTACCATATGTTTGCCCTTCATGTAAGTATCCACTAATGAAGGCTTCCCTCGACTCAAGATCATATAGGGCTTTTGAGGAGTCATTGTGAAGGCTTTTGGGTAAGGGTAGGATATGCTTTCGTTCACATGGGTAAAATCTACCCTTAAGTACTTCTTTTGGTTCATTTTGGCATACTTTCTTGACTCATTTGAGTATTTATTCTTTCAAGGGGTTAGAGGGACACCATGTTACTCTTTCTTTTTTGCAATTCAAAACCTTTTTTTCTTTGTTCACCTTTTTCTCATCTTTTTCACTTTTTTTTTGTTGACTTTGGATCCCCTTTTCGGGTTTTATTCACCTCTGTCTTTCTTTTGCCTTTCTCTTTTTCATTGCCTTTCTTTTTCTTTTTGCTTTTATACATTTTTACCACATTGGTGCCTTTCTTGCCTCTCCCCCAAACATAGATATTTGCCATTACCCATGGGAAGATTTGGGTGCCAAGAGAGGGTTTCATTAATACGGGTATAGGCTTGTAACTTTGGTTCATAAAAGAAGAAGATTTAAGGCTGCAGGTCATGAAAAGTGTCAATATAGTATTTTTTTTATCAAGGGGAGCCTACAATCACTTCTCAAGTCAAGTTCCACCTATGATTTTGCCTCAACAAATATTCAGGGCAAGTTCAAGACTATTGGCATGGTACTTGGGCTCACAAATAAAGTTCTCACCACACATACACTCAAGGATTGCCAAAGATGGTGTCGACGGCCCGCAATAACCTCGAATACAATTCAAGCGCACAATGGTTCAACATGATCATATGATGATTGTTTGGTCAACACAAGAGTCTCAAGGCCATGACTTTCACCATCCTAAACACAACTTAATGTCTTTGACCATGAAATCAAAAGCAAATGTGCTAGGCGCAAGTGAAGCTTTGCTTGAGTTACCCTTGACTACCAAAAAACTTGAAAAACAAAAAGAAAAATCAAAAACTGACTCAACCCTTAAGAAAGTTGTCATGTTATCTATCATTGGGAAGAGCCACCCGGTTCACACAACACTCTACCCTTGGAAAGAACCGAGGCATAAAGAAGACCAAGGGCTTATTGCAATACCCAAAAAAAACCAAAACAAAGCTAAGAGCCTAAACTTGCAACTAAGACAAAAAATTTTAACGAAAATAACAAAACTAAAGAGAAAACATCAACTGATAACCAAATGAATATGTACACCAAGAGAGTAGAATATACAACTAAAGTAATTCAGAATTAAAGTTTATATACAAGCCAACTATGTCTACGAATGTACTGAAAAGAGAGAAAAATTTATATACAATAATCCAGTCATTCCGAAAGTTCTACAAAAAGTAGGGCCACACCCCCCACGAATAAGAGCTAGCATTGTCCCCAATGCTAACTACCAAATATAATAATAAAAATAAGGAGCAGCGGATATACAAAATGGCCCCTCAAGCCTCATCTACTGGCCTATGCTGCTCGGTGGCTCCCATGTCCTGTGTACTGGTAGTGACCTCAGACTGGTCCCCAGTCTGTTGCTGCTGTGCTACTAGGACATGTGCATGCTCCTGGATTGGTGCATCAGCTGAATGGGCACCAGAGGGATCCTCATGCTCCGTGGCTACTGCAATCACAACTACCTCAATGTTGGGAAGTTTCCTCTTCTTCATAGGCCTATGCTCCTCAACTGGTGGCTGCTCGATAGTGGTCCATATAGCGGGCTCCTCAAATAACAAGTATAGTGGTAGCTGATCTGCCACTAGCTTGTCCACCTTTACCTTCAGTGCTGCCATTGACTCCGTTGAGGCTTTTGTTTTCCTTAACTTCATGTGCTCCTTAGAAAGGCTCTTAAGTACCTTGACATGCTCACCAACTGCCTTCTTCAAAGAGTCCTGCTTTGCCATCATTTATTCCTGGTTGGACAGGATTTTCTTCAAGGTCTCCTCAATAGAAGCAGGTACTTCAACAAATACCGGTGCTCTCTCGGCATGTACAGCTGCTGTCAATGTGGACAACTTGGAGATCGCTGCTAACATCTAGTTATTCAGACTGGCTAATGAGTGTGTGAGCTGGTTGGCGGTGAATTTGTGAGTCTTGGACACCGGAATCACTGGCTCATCTGAACTAGAAGGTGGTGCCGTAGAAGTCCCTGGGGGCAATGAAATGGGATCAATGGGCTGCTCAGAGGCAGCTGACTCATCAGACTGGCCATCTGCGGAAGAAGTGGATGTCTGACCCTTCTTGGCATTCTTCGGGTTGTTAGGGCCCTTTTGATCATACCATGAATAAGGGCTCACTACGGGTACCATAACATAGATATGTTGCGGTCGGTGGTTACACGGACCGCATAGATATGTCACGCGGTCCTCACAGGAAAAACACTTTACCAACAAACTCTCTGTAAATGACCTACGTGGACTGCACAAAAATGACATGTGACCGCGTGGGTCTTATACAGATCGCACACAAATGGTATGCGGCCGCGTAGGTCCAAGTTCAGAAAATGATAACTCTTTGATGATAGGCCACGCGGTCCGCACTGTTTTGGACCGCAGCCGCGCTGGAGTCATGCAGACTACACAAAAATGGTCACACGGACTGTGCAGAGTAGTTGTGTAAAACTCCAATCAAACTCACACGGACCGTACAGAAATGGTGTGCGGCCGCGTGGGATTGTGCCTTGTATTCTGAGCTTTTATTTCTTCATCATTGCGAACCACGTAGAAATGGATGTGGTCCACGTGGAATTATGTCCAACTTACAGGTTTTTTGATGATTACCTGTGCATCCGCATGGAAATGCCGTGAGGACCGTGCAGGTTAACTTGAAAGTTGTCATCTTGCTGATCTTCCCTACGTGTCCGCGTGGCAATATAGTGCGGACGGGGCAGGGCTTGCCTGGACTTGGTTATTTGTAGAATCCTCTTGAGCGGCCGCATAACAAAAGGTTGCAGTCCGCCTAGGTCATTTAATTCCCACATTAGCTCATCTCTTGACGTTTGGCAGATTTCACTCCTTCTTGAGCCAATTTTTGATCTTTATCATTTAGACGCTCAAACTTGCAATCAAGCGCAACTTGTAAGCAATTTAGGACTAATCTATATCAATTAATGCACAAAGCTTAAGTAAGAAGGGGTATAAATCTTGTAAAAATCATAGTTATCATGGACCCACCAGTTGACCCTTTTCAGGATCAGCCTCTAGCAGGTTATGCTTCAATAGCACCCACTCAGGCACCGGCAGTGCCTATTGTGATTCCTGGTCTTCAAGAGGCATTAGTCCAGATTTTATCTGTCTGCACTGGTTTAGCTCATGCAGTTTCAGCTTCTAGTGCCGCAACTACTTCTCAGACCGGGGGTGGTCATCAGACCCCTGCAGTTCGCATACCAGACCTAGTTGTACAAGGACTAGAGACTACAGAGGCAGCCCCAGCTCAACCAGTTGCACTAGCTATTCCAGTTGCGCTAGTCGCACCAGCCCCAGGGTATGTTGTTCTAGTGATGCCTGACGACGAGCAGCGGGGTTAGAGAGGTTTGGTAGACTTCAGCCTCTGATATTCAACATTAATAAGGGCAAAGATGCCCAAGAATTTCTGCACACGTGTTAGAGGATGCTTCGTACAGCAGGAATTTTAATGTCTAGTGGGGTGTCTTTTACTACCTTCCAGTTCTTGGGGCCAACATTCACGTGGTGGGAGGAGTTTGAGAGTTGTAGGCCTGTAGGAGTAGCACCCCTTACTTGGCAGCAGTTCTCCACTCTATTTTTGGAGAAATATGTGCCGCAATCTCGCAAAGAGGAGTTGTGCCGACAGTTTGATTGGTTGGTCCAGGGTGATATGACAGTGACCCAGTATAAGTTGAGGTTTACTCAATTGGCTAGACATACTACGTGGATGATCCCGACAGATCGGGAGAGGATCACGAGGTTCATAGATGACCTTAACTATTCGATTCGTATTTTGATGACCAAAGAGAGGGTGGTAGCAGCTTCATTTTAGGAGGTAGTGGATATGGCTCGCCAGATTGATACATATCATTGCTGAGAGTGAGAGGAGAGGGAGGCCAAAAGGCCTCGAGGTTCGGGTAGCTACAGTAGTGCTCCATCTATGGGCCAATTTCAGTAGGTCAGATGTCATTCTTTTAGGCCTCCTCAGATAGGTCACCCAGAGTAAAGTGGTGCTTCTTCCGGCCGTGGCCGTCAGGGTTATCAGCAGGGCCAGTCTTCACTCAGTGGCCTTCCAGCTCAAAGTTCTAATCCCTCTTCTTCAGCCCAGGGCTCATCTGCAACGAGGGGTTCCCTTCAGTCCCCTTCTCCATCTTCGGGTATTTGTTATGAGTTTGGAGAGTTTGGCCACATGAGGAGACAGTTTCCTTGGCTTCATAGTGGTTGGTCTCAGCAGGGCGATCAACCCTCATCTTCTACTCTATCTACTTCAGCACCATCCCAGCCAGGTAGGGGTTGGGGTCAGTTAGCTAGAGCTCACCCCAGGAGTGTTAATTGATCGAGCGGTGGTTAGGCTCGGTTCTATGCACTTCCAGATAGGAGAGATGTTGTTGCATCAGACGTAGTGATCACAAGTATTATCTTAGTTTGCCATAGGGATGCTTCTATTTTGTTTGATCCCGAGTCTATATACTGCTATGTGTCTTCATATTTTGCCCATCACTTTGGTATGACCTGTGGCTGTCTTGCCTTGCCTGTGCATGTATCTACCCCGGTGGGTGATACTATTATTGTGGATCATATATATCAATCCTGTCTTTTTACTATTGGGGGTCTGGAGACCCGAGTTGATTTGCCGTTGTTGGGTTTGGTATACTTTGATGTGATTCTAGATATGGATTGGCTATCTCCGTACCATGCTATTCTAGACTATCATGCCAAGATATTTACGTTGGCCATTCCAGGTATTTCGAGGATTAAGTGGCGAGGTTCGACTGATTATGTTCCCAGCCGGGTATTCTCTTTCTTAAAGGCCCAGCGGATGGTTGAGAAAGGATGTTTATCATATTTAGCATTCATGAGAGATGTTGGAGCTGAGACTCCTGGTATTGATTTTGTGCCCGTTAAGAGGGATTTCCCAGATGTATTCCCATCAAACCTGCCGGGCATGCAGCCGGACAGGGATATTAACTTTTGTATTAATTTGGTGCTGGGCACTTAGGCCATCTCCATTCCCCTTCATCGTATGGCACCAGGTGAGTTGAAGGAATTGAAGGAGCAGCTTAAGGAACTCCTAGATAAGGGGTTCATTTGCCCGAGTGTGTCATCGTAGGGTGCACCGGTGTTGTTTGTCAAGAAGAAAGATGGCTCAATGAGGATGTGTATTGATTACAGGTAGCTGAACAAGGTAACAATGAAGAACAAGTATCCTCTATCGTGTATTGATGTTTTATTTGATAACCTCCAGGGAGCGAGGGTATTTTCGAAGATTGATCTTTGTTCAGGCTATCACCATCTGAAGATAAGATATTCTAACATTATGAAGACAACTTTCAGGACAAGATATAGGCATTATGAGTTTCTAGCTATGTCTTTTAGGCTGACTAATGCCCAGCCGCGTTTCATGCACTTGATGAACAATATGTTTCGGCCGTATTTAGATTCCTTTGTGATCGTGTTTATTAATGAAATCTTGGTATACTCACGTAGCCAGGAGCAACATGCTCAGCATTTGAGAGTAGTATTACAGAGATTGAGGGAGGAGAAATTGTATGCAAAGTTCTCCAAGTGTGATTTCTGGCTTGGGTCTGTAGCTTTTCTGGGACACGTGGTGCCTAGTGATAGTATTCAGGTTGACCCAGAGAAGATAGAGGCTCTGCAGAGTTTGCCTATACCGTCTTCGGCTACGTAGATCCAGATTTTTCTTGGTTTGGCATAGTATTATTGTCGGTTTGTTCAGGGATTTTCATCTATCGCTTAGCCTTGACCATGTTGACACAGAAGGGTGCAACATTCGTGTGGTCAGATGAGTGCGAGGAGAGCTTTTGGAAACTCAAGACAGCTTTGACCACAGCTCCAGTGTTAGTCTTGCCATCAGCTTCAGGTTCTTATATCGTGTATTGTGATGCATCGAGAGTTGGGATAGGTTGTGTGTTGTTACACGAGGGTATAGTTATTGCTTATACTTCTTGTCAGTTGAAGCCTCATGAGAAGAACTACCCTGTTCATGATTTAGAGTTAGTTGCCATAGTTCATGCCTTAAAGATTTAGATGCACTATTTGTATGGCGCGTCCTATGAGGTGTATACCGATCATCGCAGTCTCCAATACTTGTTTAAATAGAATGATCTAAATTTGAGGTAGTGGAGGTGGCTTGAGTTTCTCAAGGATTATGACATCACCATTTTATATCATCTGGGAAGGCCAATATAGTGGTCGATGCTTTGAGCCAAAAGGTGGTTAGTATGGGCAGCCTGGCATATATTCCAGTTGGGGAGACACCCTTCATAGTGGATGTTTAGGCGTTGGCCAATCGGTTAGTGAGGTTGGACATTTTAGAGCCTAGCAGGGTGTTGTTTTGTGTTGTTTCTCGGTCTTCCTTATATGATAAGGGATTCATTCGCTCGAGTGTGTCACCGTGGGGTGCACCGATATTGTTTGTTAAGAAGAAAGATGGCTCAATGAGGATGTGTATTGACTATCGACAGTTGAACAAGGTAACTGTGAAAAACAAGTATCCTCTACCGCGCATTGATGATTTATTTGATCAGCTACTAGGAGCGAGGGTGTTCTCGAAAATTGATCGTCGTTCGGGCTATCACCAGCTGAAGATTAGAGATTCTGATATTATGAAGACAGCATTCAGGACGAGATATGGGCACTATGAGTTTCTTGTGATGTCTTTTGGGCTGACCAATGCCCCATCCGCGTTCATGCACTTGATGAATAGTGTGTTACAGCCGTATCTGGATTTCTTCGTGATTGTGTTTATTAATGACATCTTGGTGTATTCTCGTAGCTAGGAGGAGCATGCTCAGCATTTTAGTGTTGTATTGCAGAGGTTGAGGGAGGAGAATTTTTATGCAAAGTTCTCGAAGGGCGAGTTTTGGCTTGAGTCTATAGCTTTTCTGGTTCATGTGGTATCTTATGATGGTATTCAGGTTGACCTGAAGAAGATAGAGGCTGTGCAAATTTGGCCTAGACCGTCCTCAGCTACGGAGATCCGGAGTTTTCTTGGTTTGGCGGGGTATAATCGCCGGTTTGTTTAGGGATTTTCATCCATTGCTTCTTCTTTGACCAGATTGATGCAGAAAGGTGCACCATTCGTGTGGTCGAACGAGTGCGAGGAGATCTTTCAGAAGCTCAAGACAACTTTGACCACAGCTCTAGTGTTAGTCTTGCCATCAGCTTCAGGTTCATATACTATGTATTGTGATGTATCGAGAGTGGGGATAGGTTGTGTATTGATGCAGGAGGGTAGAGTTATTGCTTATGCTTCGCGTCAGTTGAAGCCTCATGAGAAGAACTACCTTGTTCATGATTTGGAGTTAGCTGCCATAGTTCATGCCTTGAAGATTTGGAGGAACTATTTGTACAGCGTATCCTGTACGGTGTATACTGATCATCGTAGTCTCCGTCACTTGTTCAAACAGAAAGATCCCAATTAGAGGTAGCAGAGGTGGCTTGAGTTGCTCAAGGATTATGACATTACTATTATATATCATCCGGGGAAGGCCAATGTAGTGTCCGATGCTTTCACCCGAAAGGCGGTTAGTATGGGCAGCTTGGCCTATATTCCAGTTGGGGAGAGACCATTTGCATATGATGTTTAGGCGTTGGCCAATCGGCTAGTAAGGTTGGATATATTAGAGCCCAGCAGGGTGTTGGCTTGCGTTGTTTCTCGGTCTTCCTTATATGATCCCATTCGTGAGCACCAGTATGATGATCCATACATACTTGTCCTTAATGACAAAGTTCAGCCTGATGATGCGATAGATGTTACTATTGAAAGTGATGGTATGTTGAGGATGCAGGGCCGAATTTGCGTGCCCAATGTTGATGGCCTTCGTGAGTTGATATTGGAGGAGGCCTATAGCTCGCGGTATTCTATCCAACTAGGTGCCACGAAGATGTATCAGGATTTGAGATAGCATTACTGGTGGAAAAGGATAAAGAAGGATATTGTGAGTTATGTAGCACGGTGCCTCAACTGTCACTAGGTCAAGTATGAGTATCAGAGGCCCGGTGGTGTGTTTCAATATATTGATATTCCCGAGTGGAAATGGGAGAGGATCACTATGGACTTTGTCAGTGGACACCTTCGGACAACGAGGAAATTTGATTCAGTTTGGGTGATTGTAGATAGGCTGATCAAGTTAGCTCATTTCATTCTTGTGTGTACTACATACTCATCGAAGCGGTTAGCAGAGATATTCATTGGTGAGATTGTGAGATTGCATGGAGTTCCAATTTCTATCATATCAGACAGAGGTCTTAGTTTACTTTGCATTTTTGGAGGACATATCAGCGTGACTTAGGCTCACAGGTTGAGTTGAGTACTGCATTTCATTCTCAGATGGACGAACAGTCCGAGCATACCACTTAGATCTTAGAGGATATGTTGCGCGCATGAGTTATTGATTTTGGTAGTTCATGGGCTGATTATTTGCCTCTCGTAGAGTTTTCTTATAACAACAGCTACCAATCCAGTATTCAGATGGCGCCGTATGAGCCTTTATATTGGAGATGGTGTAGATCTCCAGTTGGTTAGTTTGAGCCTGGTGAGGCTAGGTTGTTGGGGACATAGTTGGTCCAGGATGCATTGGACAAGGTGAAGGTGATTCAGGAGAGACTTCTCACAGCCCAGTCGCGCCAGAAGAGTCATCTGGACCGGAAGGTTCGAGATGTGTCTTATTCGGTGGGTGAGAAGGTCTTGCTGAAGGTTTCGCCTATGAAAGGTGTCATGAGGTTTGGGAAGAAAGGGAAGCTCAGTCCGAGATTCATTGACCCTTTTGAGATTCTCAAGAGGATTGGAGAGGTGGCCTATATGCTTGTTTTGCCACCGAGTCTATCAGGTGTTCATCCAGTGTTTCACGTGTCTATGCTCCGGAAGTATGTTGGCGACCCATCGCATCAGTTGGATTTCAGTACAGTTCTGCTTGATGATGACTGAACCTATAATGTGGAGCCTATAGCTATATTGGGTCGTTGGGTGCGCAGATTGAGGACCAAGGATATTGTATCAGTAAAGGTTCAGTGGAGAGGTCGGCCCGTGGAGGAGGCCACTTGGGAGACCGAGCAGGAGATGCGGAGCAAATATCCTCACTTATTTGAGTCTTAAGGTTTGTTTCTTGACCCGCTCGAGGATGAGTGTTTGCTTAAGTTGGGGAGAATGTGACGACCCGGCCCATCGTCGTGAGAGTTACCGCCCTGTTTCCCTCTTATTATGTTGTTTCATATTTCTATATTTGTATTTGAGTCTATGGGGTGAATTTGGATTGATTCTGGATGAAAATAAGGCATATAGCATTTTAGAGTGAAGCTTGTTTCAGAAAAGTCAACCTGAAGTTGACTATGTGGTTAGAGGGCTTGGATGTGGATTCTGGTGATTCAGTAAGCTTCGGGAGGTGATTTGTGACTTAGGTAAGCAATCAGAATTGAATTTGGAGGTTTGATGTCGAAATAGGCTTGAATTGGCGAAGTTGGAATTTTGACGAAATCCGGGTGATAGTTGAGATTTTGATATAGGGGTTGGAATGAAATTCCGACAGTTGCGATAGCTTTGTTTGGTGATTGTGGATATGTCTGCAAATTTTCAGGTCATTCGGCATCATTTGGTCGGGTTTTTGATGGAATATAGGTTTGGGAAGTTTTGGTTGAAACTTAGGCTTGAATCCGCCTTGATTTGATGATTTTTGTGTTTAATGATGTATTTTTATGATTGGAACAAGTTCGTATTGTGATTTGGAGTAGGTTGGTGGTTTTGGTTGAGGTCCGGGGGGCCTCGGGGGTGATTTAGGGGGTCAAACGGACCATTTTGTGATGAAGAGCACAGCTGAATTGCTGTCATAAAGGTTGTAGACTTTTGTTCTATGCGATCGCAGGGGAGGAAATGCGATCACATAGAAGGATTGGGGGAGGCTCTGCTTTTGTTTAATGTGATCGTGGTCTTGGAGTATGCGATCGCATAGTGGGTGAAGTTAGTTCTCTGCGATCGCAGGTGGAGCTATGCGATCACATAGTGTATTAGACCAGAGGTCCCAGTGGAGTCATTGTGTTGTGCGATCGCGGGGCATGTGTTGCGATTGCATAGGTCATTTTGAGAGGCTGAAAATATTTTTCTATGCGATCGCAGGTCTGGTGATTCAATCACATAGTGTAATTTAAAGGACGGGCAGATCAGAGGGTTTCCCATTTCTTCAATTCTTGGGCAAGTTTTGAAGCTAGGGGACGAGGGATTAAGAGACTTTCACCTAGTTTTGGATTGGAGGTAAGTTTTACGGAGTAATTATGTGATTTTATCCTAGAATCTTCATCTATATCATAGAAAATTGGAGGAATTAAGGTTTAAAATGGGGTTTTGTTTGAAGCCAAAGAAAATAGTAAATCGATGATTTGAAGGGGCAAATGAACTCCGATTTTGATATGTTTTATATGTATGAATTCGTTGCGAGACAAGGATTCTGAAAATGTGTATTTCAAAAACTTTTGAGAAGCGGGCTCGGGGCTCCGGTTTTGGCAACTTCGTGTTTTTGGGTGTAATTTGAGTTATTTCGATTGGGTTATGTTTGTTTAGCCTATTTTGATGTATTCCTATTTGTTTTGATCAGATTCAGAACCCGTGGAGGTTGATTCTCGTGGCAAAGCATTGTGGAGTAGTTTTTGAGCCGAATCGAGGTGAGTAATGGGTGTGGATGATGACCTGAGGGTTTGAAACCCCGGTATATCACTATGTGATGCTATATAAATGCGAGACACATACTCTATTGTGAGTGCGGGGTCGATTGTGATCGCGGACTATTGCTTAGACCGACTGTGTAGTATTATACTGTGTTGTTGGCTATAAATGAGCCGGTAAATCTCCTACTTGGTTGGTTGTGGTTATATTTGGGTTGTGAGCCAGTATTTGGATCTCGTGAGGATCGTTATCATTGCTTCTATGATTATAGCATGTTATCATGATATCATTCCTAAGCTAAATACTGTCTAAAATAATTTTTCCAAACTCTTGTATTTCTGAACACTGATTTCTTTTATCACTATTAAAAAGGATTTCAAAATGATAAATTATTGTGCTTGTGAGGCTTGCATTGCATGTAACTAGACTGGTAGTGGATCGGGCTGCGCGCCACAACATGTCACTAATATTGCGCTTGGGTTGTAGGAGCCCCTCCGGAGTCTGAACCCCCACAGTGAGCGCGGGTACCCAAATGGATTGGGCTACGCGCCGTAGCGGTGATGTTCATGCATCTTCATCGCATTTAGACATATCTGTTGTATTGTTTTAGCTGTCATTACTTATTTTGATACTTATACTGTTGAAAATGATAAAATAGGTATTATACAGCTTTGCTGAGTGGTTTATTAGGTATTTTTACCTTCAATGTCTTTATCCGTGCTTATTTCCACTGAGTTGGAAGTACTCACTCTACTCCCTGCACCTTGTGTGCAGATTCAGGTACATCACAGTAGGGTTGATTTCCCAGCTACTTCAGAGATCTTGTTGGACTATCGAGGTAGTTTCTTGGCATCCGCAGGACCCGACTTTCCTTGCTATCCCTTTTTCTTTGACATTTCCGCATTTATCAGACACTTTGTGTATTCGGTATTATTATTATACTCTTGATAGAGGCTCCTAACTCATGACCCCAAATCTGTCACGACCCTAAAACCCGATCGTGATGGCACCCAGCACATTGCTAGACCAGCCTAACTAATCTTACACAATACCGCGCTACCATGTATCGCTTTACTTCAAAAGCATTAACAATATTAGAAGAAATATGATATTTTAGCATAAGTTGCAAAACAATATCCCAAATAGTATGACGCCTCCCATAGATCTGGAGTCATAAGTCAAGAGCCTCTACCAAGAATACAATAGTGATACTGAATACATAAAGTATCTGGCAAATGCGGAAAAGTCTAATATAAAAGAGGATAACAGGGAAAGTCAGGTCATGTGGACGCTAAGTAGCCACCTCAACTGTCCGGATATAATCTCTGAAGTAGCTAGCGCGTCAGCCCTGCTGTGATGTACCTGGATCTCCACACAAGGTGCAGGAAGTAGTGTGAGTACTTCCAACCCAGTGGTAATAAGCACGGATAAAGACATTGAAGGTAAAGATATCCAATAATTCACTAAGCAAACCTATATAATAACCTTCTTTTTACCCTTTTTTAAACAGTATAAGTCTCAGATAAAGCTATTATAGCTAAAGCAGTACAACAGATATATCAAAATGCAATGCATATGCATGAACATGATCTCTACGGCGTAGCCCAATCCATTTGGGTATTTGCGCTCACTTTGGGGGTTTAGACTCCGGAGGGGCTCCTACAGTCCAAGCACAATATCAGATGATATGCTGCGGCGCGCAGCCCGATCCACTACCAGCCGAGCTACATGCTGTCACACCTCCATTTTTACTACCTCTTTGTTCGGAAAGGAATAAGGTATACCTTATTAATTACTAATACACCCGAGAAAGGATATAATAATAACAACGAGGAAGGAGTTTTTCCACTTTAAGGACAATCGGAACGGGATTTTATTTATAGTTTCAGAGTCGCCACTTGGGAAGATAACGGTGTCCCAAGTCACCGGTTAATCCCGAATCCGAGGAAATTGACTATATTTTAACAGTCCGCGAAACTAGAAATCCGGATAAGGAATTCTGTTAATCCGAGAGAAGGTGTTAGGCACTCCCGAGTTCTGTGGTTTTTGCACGGTCGCTCAACTGTCATTTTTGACTTTATTTGATTTCGTTATATGCTTTTATAAAATGTGAATGCTTCTTTTTTGATATTTTAACGACTTGCGACGTCACGAAAACGTATTTCGAGTCACACTGCAACCGTACGCCTGTGACTTTAATACGTTTCAGCTTCGTCGAGATTTAAGATTTGAGTCACATTAAATGTGCACTCGTATTAAGTATGTATATTTTAAATCGTGCCTATAACGACTAACGACTTATTATCCTTTAGGAAAGACCGTGAAATTCGCTAAACGGTCTTCCCGAGTCTATCACTTATTAACGTTCATATGGGGGCCCCGCATATTTTTGTTCTTATACGGGGCTCGTACCGTTATTTTAGAAGTCCAATCCTATTGAGTGCTATATTGTCTATTTTTGGTTTTCTCCTAATTATACCACTATTTTTGGTATTTTCAGAATTATGTCTAGGCCCAATGTTCCATTTCTAGGCCTGGACATTGTGGACTAAATTTAACAGTCCAATTCACACAACTGGGCCTTAGAAACCCAATATATGCAAAAATCGTTATTCAGAGGCCCAGTGATTAATCCAGCGATATCTGGGCCTATACTATCAATTAAGCCCAAATCAGATGAGAGTAATACAAAACAGAATTGAAATTTCATAACCAACACACAAACATTCATCAAACGGTAAAGTAAATTAACCAATGACATTTTATTTCATAAGGAACTGAAGTACAGGTTTAGCAATATTAATTCTGAATTCTAATTACCAATTACTAATAGAACTTAAGAAGTAAACTACTATTTCCACTACTTTAAACAATGATACGATACTTAACAGTGCAAATTTGAATTGTTATTAATTATTCATTCTACCTTATACTATTCTAGATTGTTATTATGCTAATTGAAGTGATGAAATAGACTGTAACTAAGTTAATCATTTCTAACTATCACGTTATAATTAATGAGGTTATTATGATTACTATTCAAATTACAAAGCTAGTTTTAGCTAGATGAGTTAAAGTTACGAATTAACCTATTTTTAAACTAAATTTCAGGATGGTTATATCTACATGTACTCTACTCTACTCTATCTATTACATTGTTTCGGTTTCGTACATATTTAGTTATTACAAATGTTCCTATCAAATTACAGAAGGTCTAATACACAATAAACATAAAATCTATAAAATGCAGCAGGAGATTTCATCTGAACAACCCATATAATTTTCATTTCTTCAATTAGCTGGCAATTACATTTCTGGGTAGAAAAGTGTACCTGGTTCAACATAGGAAATTTATGAGTCTAGGCAATGAGATGAAGAATAGTCAGCGATTATAGCAGCAGAACAGTAGAAGAACAATCACAGCAAAGTAGCAATACAACAGCCAAGTATAATCTTCAAACCCAGCAATTAAGCAAGCTAGTCAACAGGATTAAAGAAATCTAATTGAATCCTGCAATATAGAACAACAGAAGACTCTAATTGAACTCTAGAATTTGTAACACTCGACTTAACTCAGAATTTTCTACTGTCTATAATGTCTAACCCTTAATTTCGTAACCCCAGAATGTTCAACCTCTTTTCAGGCTCAAATGAAGCCTATTTATAGGTGATTTGGGTGAAATTTTGAGGGGGGAATTCAAAATTCTTATTCTTAGTTCCCTCCCCTTAATTCTTTTATTAGTTACAGTTTGATACCTTTATTTTAAGCTCGAAATGCTTTCCAGCCCTTGCTGGAAGGTTCTTGGTAATTCTATTTAATTCTATTAAGGGTATATTACTAGGCTGCCCTCACTTGCTAGGGGTTATTACAGTTATACCTTTTTACTAGGCCTATTTTACCCTTTATTTTATGTCAAAATACATAAATACTAAGCATTAAAGTCTGTTTTGTCCCTATAGGCTCTATTGAATTCACAATTATACCATTTCTTATTCCCTTT
Source organism: Nicotiana noctiflora (assembly GCA_032618575.1). Lineage (NCBI taxonomy): Eukaryota > Viridiplantae > Streptophyta > Magnoliopsida > Solanales > Solanaceae > Nicotiana > Nicotiana noctiflora. Next base: position 317,244 of record JASVEL010013606.1, read on the forward strand.
GTACCCTTATTATTATCTATTATTTACCCGACCTGCTAAGGTCAGTGTATCTTAGGTTTATTACCTATTTAATTACTAGCCACTATCTTATAACCCATTTAAGATTCAGCTAGATTTAACCGAACAACCTTTTCAATTTTAACCTTTTTTAATTGACTTAGACTAATTTAAAATGTAACCCTTTTATTATCACTAGCTAATCAGAATTAGATTGAAGAACTAACCTATTTAATGTTTCAGAAATGGCCAGACTAATTACACAGTCCAAGTTATTTCAATAATAGCCAGACTAAGTCATTTTTCAATAATAGCCAGATTACTAAAGAAAATATACTTATCTTTACAGCTATAACCAATATCACAAAGCACAATAGAATTCAAAATAGTCTTACATATGAATCAATTACAAATATAGCCAATTCATGTTGTTTTGCACACATAGCCCTAATCATAAATCATTCTTCAATTAACCAGAACTCAAAGGGAAATTTGATAATGGTTGAATCCCAAAAAATTAAATTGTAATTTCAGACTAGGCACAGTGAACAAATTACACATAAAGAAACATATTCAAATAAGATTCATGTGTTGAACTTATGAAAAATCCTAAGGAGCTAAAACAGATCAGTTATGTGCAAAGAACAGGATAGATGAGATTATCATAGGCTAATAATAGAAATATTCAGAAGACTAACAGTCAAGAACATGCAAATGATTATATACAGAAATCTTAGAAGACGAACAACAAAAAGCATGCCAAGAATCATATACAGAAGTCTTTAGAAGACAAATAAGCAGAAAACATGCAAGGGATCAAATACAGAAAACTTAGAAGACAAAAGCAAAGGAGACAAAAAACTTAGCTTGCAGGATTTGTCTCCTGTTCTTTTCTTTATTCTTTCTTTTCTTTCTTTCTTTTTTTTTCTTTTCTTTTCCCAGGCTTTGAGATTTTCAGAGACTTGAAGTCTAATTTTCTAAAACTTCTTGAATGGGTTTATTTTGGGGTTTTTGGTGGTAGAAGGGCGTTCCAGGTGTTATTAGGATGTATTTGGGGGTGGGTTATGTTTGGATGTTCGCCGGAGATAGGGTTCCGGCGAACTTCTTTGCAAGATTCGAACAGTTCTAGGGTTATTCGAAGCAAACCAACTATATAGGGTGAAAGATCCCCTTATAGGGTGTAAGTTTGGAAGGCTAAGTCATAGGTTGAAGGTCACCGGCAAAAGTTCCGGTGACCTGACTTTCAAGAAGGTGGGATTTTTTTGGTTTTCTAGGGTTTTTAGGGTGGTCATGGTGTGAGAGAGTGAAGGGAAAGAGGTTTGAGGTTGTTTATAGCCGGAAAAGGCCACAAACAATTGCCACTATACTTTGGGCGACCTGACTGAGGAGGTCTAGATGAAAGACCTCTGCCCTGATGAAATTGCCCCATGGATGGAGCACCACTAAAACTGCCAGAACCACGAGGCCTCTTGGCCTCCCTCTCCTCTCGCTCACGACGATGATCCGCCTCAATAGAGCGTGCCATATCAACCACCTGCTCGAAAGATGCTGCCACTACTCTCTCCCCGGTCATCAAGATACGAATAGAATAGTTGAGGCCATCAATGAACCTCCTGATCCTCTCCCGATCTGTCGGGATTATCCAAATAGCCTTCCTGGCCAACCGAGTATAACTCAACTCGTACTTAGTCATTGTCATATCACCCCGCACTAGCCAATCAAACTGGCGACGTAGCTCCTCTCTGCGGGACTATGGCACATACTTCTCTAAAAAGAGAGTGGAAAACTGCTGCCACGTAAGGGGTGCTGCCCCTGCAGGCCTACGCCTCTCAAACTCCTCCCACCAAATGAATGCTGGACCTGAAAACTGGAATGTAGTAAAAAAACACACCACTGGACTCAAGAATCCCCGCTGTACGCAACATCCTCTAACACTTGTCCAAGAATCACTGGGCATCCTCGCCCTCAGTACCACTAAATGAAGGTGGCTAAAGTATGCTAAATCTTTCTAATCGACGCTTCTCGTCCTCAGTAATCACCGATACAACATACCCTGGGGCTGGCGCAACTAGCGCAATTGGAACAGCCAGTGCAACTACCTGAGCTGGGACTGCCTCTAGCGTCTGAAGTCTCTGCCCAACCTGTTCTGGTGCGAGCTGTGGGGGTTTAATGACCACCCCCGGTCTGAGATGCCGCCGCTGCAGCAGTAGCTGAAACTACCTGAGCCAACCTAGTACAAACAGATAATATCTAGGTCAATGCCTCCTGAAGGCCAGGAATAACAATAGGCACTGCCGGTGCCTGAGCGGGTGCTGCTGGGGCCTCAACCACTGGGCTGATCCTAGATAGGGGCAACAGGTGTGTCTACTGGCACTGCCACTACCACTCTACCTCGTCCACGACCACGGCCGCCACCACGGCCTCTAGCTGGTGGCAATGGTAGTCGTCCACCTCGTCCTGTAACACGAGTCCTCGCCATCTGCGAGACAATAGAATATAGAAGTTCATTTCTTGGAACAACTAAAACCGCACAACAGAGTTCAAGAAATGTGAAGTTTTTCCTAAAAGGTCTGCAGCCTCCCGAGGATAAATACAGACGTCTCCGTACCGATCCGCGAGACACTACTAACCGGCTCAAGACTCATGAGGCATAGTAACCTAGGCTCTGATACCAACTTGTCTCGACCCCACAACCCGATCGTGATGGCACCCAACACATTGCTAGGCCAGCCTGACCAATCTCAAACAATACCGAGCTATCAGCTCGCGTTTTACATCAAAAGCATTAGCAATAATAGAAGAAATACGATATTTGAGCATAAGCTGCAAAACAATATCCCAAACAGTATATCACCTCCCACAGTTCTGAAGTCATAAGTCAAGAGCCTCTACCAAGAATACAATAGTGATACTGAATACATAAAGTATCTGGAAAATGCGAAAAACTCTAATATAAAAGAGGATAACAAAGAAAGTCAGGTCCTGCGGACGCTAAGCAGCTACCTCAACAATCCGGATATAATCTCTGAAGCAGCTGGGGAGTCAGCCCTGCTGTGATGTACCTAGATCTGCACACAAGGTGCAGGGAGTAGTGTATGTACTTCCAACTCAGTGGTAATAAGCACGGATAAAGACATTGAAGGTAAAATACACAATAATTCACTAAGCAAAGCTATATAATAACTTTTTTTTACCATTTTTAAACAGTGTAAGTCTCAGATAAAGCTATAATAGCTAAATCAGTAAAACATATATATCTAAATGCAATGTAGATGCATGAACATGACCGCTACGGCACGTAGCCCGATCCATTTGGGGTACCCGCGCTCACTGTGGGGGTTTAGACTCCGGAGGGGCTCCTACAGCCCAAGCGCAATATTAGATGATATGCTGCGTCGTGCAGCCCGATCCACTACCAGTCCAGCTACATGCAATGCAAGCCTCACGGGCAGAGAAAATATCATTTTGAAATCTCTTTTTATCAATAACAGTAGAAACTAGTGTTTAGAAATACCAGAGTTTGGAAATCCATTTTAGACAGTGTTTAGCTCAGGACTGATATCGGGAAAACATACTATAACCATAGAAGCAATGATAACAATCCTCCCGGGATCCAAATAACTGGCTCACTGCCCAAAGGTATCCACAACCATCCAAGTAGGAGTTTTACCGGCTCATTTATAGCCAATAACACGGTATACTACTACACAGTCAGACAAAGCCATAGTCCCCATTCATAATCGACCCCGTACTCATAGTAGAGTACGTGTCACGCCTCAATATAGCATCACATAGTGATATACCGGGGTTTCAAACCCTCAGGTCATCATTCATACCTATTACTCACCTCGAATCGGCTCGAAAACTAGCCCGAAATGCCCTTACTACGAGAATCGGCCTCCACGGGTGTAGAATCTGATCAAAACCAATAAGAATACATCAAAATAGGATAAAGGATCATAACCCAATCGAAATAACTCGAATTACACCCAAAAATACGAAGTTGCCAAAACTCGACCCCCGGGGCCGCTTCTCGAACAATTACAAAAGTCATATTTTCAGAATCCTTATCCCGCCAGGAGTCCATACATATAAAGTTTATCAAAACCGGAATCCGTTTGCCCATTCAAATCGTCAATTTTTTATTTCCCAGGCTTAGAGCAATATCCCCCATTTTTACACCTAAATTCCTCCATTTTCAGAGATTAAATCCATGGTTTATCAATATATTGACATAATTTGGGTCCAAGAGTGCTTACCTGATGAAACTCCTCAATTTCCTCCTCAAAATTGCCAAATTCGCCTCTAAGTTCGAAGCCCATGCTTCCGAAATTTCGAGACAACATTGGTCATAAAACCTCAGGTGCTTTCGCTTCTGCGATACTTGGACCGCATCAGCGGTCTCGCTTCCGCGAAAAAATTGCCGCTTTTGTGGCTTCTCATTAAATCCTGACAATCGCTTCTGCGGATCGCATACCGTACCAGCGGTTCCGCTTTTGCGGTATTAGACCGCTTCTGTGATTTTCCCTTGGATTCCTTGGACCACTTCTGTGATAAATCCTCGCACATGCGACGCCGCCTACGCGGAAAGTGTTCCGCTTCTCGGAACTTCACTGACCAGCCCAAAAGCTCTTCTGCGCTCAACCGTCCTTTTCTGCAGACTCGCTTCTGCGGGCCTTTTCCCCAGGAGCGGAAATACCAGCAGACATATACCCCAGACCTGATGCAACTTCCAAATTTTCCTGTTTCACTTTCAGAAAATAACCCGAGACCCCCTGACCTCAACCAAAAATACAAGTCCACTCTAAATCATCACACGAACTTATTCTAATCATAAAAATATACCCTTAAACACAAAAATCATCAAATTAAGGCGAATTCAAGCCTAAGTTTCAACCAAAACTTCCGAAACCTATATTCCCTCAAAAACCCGACCAAATGATGTCCGAATGACCTAAATATTTGCAGACATTTCCAAAATCACCAAACGAAGCTACTGCAACTGTCGAAATTCCATTCCGACTCCCGGATCAAAATCTCACCTATCGATCGGATTTCGCCAAAATTCCAACTTAGCCAATTCAAGCCTATTTCTACACCGGACCTCCAAATTTAATTCCTGATCGCTCCCCTATGGCACAAATCACCTCCCGAAGCTAATTGAATCACCGGAATCCGCATCCGAGCCCTCTAACCATATAGTCAACTTTAGGTTGACGTTTCAGAAACAAGCTCCACCCAAAAAGGCTATATGCCTTATTTCCAACCAGAGTCGATCCAAATTCACCCGATAGACTCTAATACAGATATAGAAATATGAAACACATAATGAGGCGATAACGGGGCGGTAACTCTCGTGACGACGGGCCGAGTCGTCACAAGATCCTGTGGACAGTATTGCGCTATGTTGGGATATTTTCACAGTTTATGCTAGATTTTGTACTTTTGTTATCACTATTAATGTTTTTAAAGTAAAGTGAGAGCTTGTAGCTCGGTATTTTAAAAGGTTGGTCATGATGGCCTAGCAATGTATTGGACACCATCACGACTGGGTTTTGGGGCCGTGACGCAACTAGTATAGTTCCTTTCTGCATTTTCATTAATTATTCCTTGTCCCCTGTACTTAAGACAGATGTTGTATTTTATTTTACTTATCAGTAGTCGCTCATGCACTTGTGACATTGGGTTCTGGGATGGTTTTCAGAAGATTTGGATTAATTGTTATTGTTTGATTTTAATTGAAGCAAAAATCTATTATTTATGAAAAAATGGAAGGAAATCTGTAATTTAATTTTAAACCTATTATTGGAACGTGTTGGTTCGATTTTTATCAAAATCAAACCAAATCAACTATATCAGTTTAGATTGATTCAATTTTATTGGGTTTTTCGGGTTTTCGAGTTTTTTGTTACATGAATATTATTTCAGTCTTACTTTATTAAAGTTTTGATAAGTAAATACATTATATGTTTAGTAAAAAATAAAAAAATCTTGACTAACATATGATCTATAAAAATATTCGTATAAAAAAAATTTCTTAGTGACACATGATAGTTATCTTCTGAGCTATCTAACAATAATGTATAATTTAAGGTTAACTAAACTTAATAACTAAACATAATAATCAATATGATACCTAAATAATAAAATATTCTATTGAATTTTAAATTGTCAAAAGATCATTTTAAATTCGAAAAAGATATAAGAATTTAATATATCTTGACATATGAATATGGAACAAAGAAATTCACACATTTTAATAACACTTGATAAGAAAGTGGTGACACACCCCATTATTTAAATTAAATAAAAATGAAGCCCTGCATATTTCTATTAAATATTACTTTCCATAAGAGAATCTCAACAATTTCTAAATATTTTAAAATTCTTTTTATATAAGGTCTTAAAAGTATATATAATAATTATATATTTATATGTTGGTTTGGTTCGGTATTTTTTTTACTTAATACCATGCCTAATCGAATTTTTTAATCGGTTTGATTTGACTTTTTGGTTTAATGCGGTTTTAGATTCGATTTAATACCCCGATCTTTCACCTCTTCAGGTATATAAAAATCAAGTATGTTTATATACTACAATTTCTGACGCGATGAATAATTAATGATAATATAAAATTAAGTGTTAATAGTAAACTGGAGTAAAACATGAAATCCAATCTATTTAGATTTGAACACGAACTAAAATTAATCTTGGAAATACTTTTATAATTTAATATTGGAAAATATATTCCCAAAATAAATCCACGAGAAGGAGAACAAATTCATTAGTCGAAAATAATTAGAAAGAGGATCCAATTGAAAAATGACACATACACAATTTTGTTCATTTTTTACTTTCGTTTGGCTTTTCAAGTGCGTTTAGAAGGCCAAATATTATCATGGCCAAATATCACTTGTAGCCATTGGGCGAAACAATTTACATTTTATAACCGCAAAAATTATAAATTTATATATTTTTTGTATATAATATACAAATATATATATATAGAGGGAAAAAATTATATATTTTTTGGGCTATTAGTTTAAGAATGCTACGCAATGCCAAGGAATAATAGATAGGGAGTTTTACCTATCTGTCTAATTTTTAAAAACATAATACATATTTCTAGCAGCAAACTTAGTATATCAATAGTAACCATAAAATATTTCCTAATATAGTAGATCCAACCAAAATTGAAACCCTAATTATATGCCTAAAATCATGCAGCTTATTAACTTATGGTTCCTTATTTATCTCTTAAGCATGTTCTTTAATCCCCAACCCAACTAATTTCGCAGTTTATATTTTTTGATCATGTTTGAATATTTGAATCTTTTATGATAGTATATACTACAAATATATTAAATATATATACTGGATATATGCACAAGTTTTTAATTAGAAAAAACATTTATGGTATGTTCTAGTATAAATATTTTTTATCTTACACATAGCAAGAATATACCAATTATTGTATACTAGTTAACATAATTTAAAATGATTGGAATTTAACACATATATCTTACACATAATTTGCAAGTATGATACATGTAATAATATTGAAATAATTGTGTCACTTTTTTGTATGTTTTGCAGTGAAAATTACTTTGAGTATATAATTTTATAAGTCTTTATTATAACATGCGTAAAAAGTTTATACATATTTAAATTGAAATAAATATCATTTAAAACACAAAGGAGTATTATATAAGGTAAAAATACCGGATCCTAGATCCTATGTTATAAAAAAATACACTATATATTTAGGGTATATATGCTCAAATCATAGATATACATCAAATAAACAACTTGATACAGTGTAAAAATACGTAATATACGCATCAAATACATTTTAGTACACAATAAAAATACATAAAATATTGTTCTATTGTGCATCAATACTAAAAAATTCCCAACTCTATGAGACTTTCAAATGTCTTGTTTTGAAAAGGAATAACAAAGAAACCTTTGCATGATCCCTACAATTGAAAAAGAACGAAAAGTTTTGGGTTCATAATGTTAGAGAGACTAATGGATAAATAATTTTTACGGTTTTAAGATTTTAGTTGAATATGGGAAACATTTATGCTCTAGCAGATGATCCCTTAAATTGTGGGTCAGTTTTAAAAAGCAAAAATCTAGCGGTAATGTATTATTTTAAAATATGCTATATATGTAAATGAATTTGCTCTTTTTGAAATAAATCAAAAATACTATTGTTTATATAATATTTGCTAACTAATTGCTTTACAGAGTAAAATTCTCTAATAGTAGATATCGTTTAGGAAAAGATTGGAAGGTAAATCTAAAAATGCTCCAAAGTTGAAGTGTGTCATTTAATTGTTTTGGGCAACTTTAGAATGCAATTTATGTATTATCCTAATATATAATTATGTCTTTAATTTCTCTATCCATTTCTATACGTAATTTAAATAACTAACCATAAGATTTTCATATTTCTAACTCCTAAGTAAATCTGGAAATTGATTACTAGGATTAATTAAATATGGAAACACATAAAAATCAAAGCCATAAGACACCTATAAATATAGCCACCCCAAAGTCATCTTCTCCAAACAATTGCAAATCTATATATATATTATCTATTAGAGTACTTAGGCAATTAGCTAGATATGAGTTCTGCTCAGTGTCCGTTTCCGCAGTGTACAATTAAGGGTAAGTTTTTGTTCATTTTTCACCTTGTTTTGTATCTTGTTCAATTTAATGTTTATATATTTGCAATTGTTAATGTGTATATATAGGTAAGTCCTCGTGGCCAGAGCTTATTGGGGCAGATGTCAACCAAGCAGTGAATATAATAAAGAAAGAGAACCCAAATATTCATGTTGTGCTTTTAAAAATGGGACAAAGCATTCCAGTTCCTGAGGATTGCACTCGTGTTTTGGTTTTTTATGATGACGTCACCAAAAAGGTTGGCCTCGTGCCTATTGTTTGCTGATATTACAATATCTATTATGAAGTATTTGCTGCTTAAACAGTCTAGCTTGTACTGAAGTTTCTCTATTTTATGTCTTTTTCTTTTGCACAATTCTGCTCCTTTGTCTTTAATTAAATGAAACCTCTTTCTAACAACAACAACAACAACAACAACCCAGTATAATCCCACTTAGTGGGGTCTGGGGAGGGTAGTGTGTACGCAGACCTTACCCCTACCCTAAGGTAGAGAGGCTGTTTCCAAAATAGACCCCCGGCACCCTTCCCTCCAAGAACTACCCACCTTGCTCTTGGGGAGACTCGAACTCACAACCTCTCGGTTGGAAGTGGAACCGAAATGAAACCTCTTTCTAATGGTTTTTAATTTTGATACGTGTCATCAATATATAGTTAGATACATCCTATGATCCCAGTCTTCTACATCAATCTTATTGCATGCAATAACATTTGTATGTTATTCGATTATTATTATTTTTATTAGCTGTGTCATATTTAACTCAAGACTCATGAATTTATAGTACTCGCAAAATCTAAAGTTTGGAAAGATTGTACTAAATATATACTTATTCATTACCGAATCAATTTGGGTTTAATCCATATTAGACCATCAAAAGGTTGGGCGAATTGGACCGTGCATATAATGGCAGATTGAAATTGACCCATAATAAAATTTATCAAAACATAAAAAAGTTGGTTAGAGGTATATTTTCATGATTAATAAAACAAAAACCTTTTTTCGATTTGATTTGGCTAATAAAAACGGCAAATAAAGTAAATAAAAAATAAACAACTGAAAAATAACTTTGACTTAGCAAGTTGATTGTTTAGTTCAAACTGACCCAGTAAATTTTAAGACTCCAGCCGTTTATTGAATCAACTTGTTAAATCCGTTTTAGACTAATTTGGCCCAACTGGGCCATTTGATGCCCTAATTTTTGCTAACCCTTGACAGAAATATCTCTATACCGTAATTAAAAAAATATTTAGTAACAAAAACATAAAAAAAAGGGTGAAATAGACTAAAAAGACTTTTAAATTTGACTTTTTGGCCCACATAATTTAACTTTTTTGTTTAAACAAATGTAGTAACTGATTTGAAAAGCTCAAATAGTTGAAAGACTTTGTCAACAATCACAATAATCATAGCTCCTTTTTTAAATCAAAACTCCAATCACAATAAAGTGAAAACGAAATTCCAAAATCTACTCAATGTAACACTCGTTAGTTTATTCCAAACAAAACTACAGTATTGGTCAGCATTAATTCACCGTCAAGTTTCAATCAACAACCAGTATGATCTGATCGGTAAATTAAAAAGGCCAGTGTTTGAGGGCATCACAACGAACTTCATTGTCCCATTATTGAAATTGTTGGGAATAAAACCCCACTGAAATAATATTTACGGTAATAAAAATGGAATAATAACGTAACACCGAGATATGGTAATTAACAAAAATAAAAGAGTAATATTGACACCAAGATTTTAGTGTGAAAAACAATTTTAATAAGGAAAAACCACGGCCCCGAGAGGAGCAACTGATATCACTATAGTAAGGATTTTTTACTTCGTAGGTCCGAGTAAAATACTCCAAAGACCACTACAACACTCAAAAGAAATAACCCTATTTTGATATTTCCATCTCACTACAATATTTCTCACTCTCTATTTTTCTCACAGACTATTTTTATATACATTGTCTGTGAAGCGTCACTCTTACTTTCTCTCTTTTGTTGGTCTAATTCAAATGCCTCAGAAGCTCTTTATTTATAGATATTCTATACCTCTACAAATGTCATTAGTGACATAAAAAGGAAAGAAATTTTTACGATGGATGACTTTGCAATTCAAAAGCAACGGTGGCTGCCATTTTTGAAAAAAAAAAAAGACAAAGGAATAAAACATATCTTCCTTAACTTAAGGGTATGGACCCCACTAATCTCCCACTCTAGTCCTATTCACCCGAAGGAGGTAACACCAGAGGTACTAGTTTAAGTGTATGTCGACAAGTTCATTGCATAGCTTAAACTTGTCTCTTGGTACCACTTTGGTCAGCATATCCACAGGATTCTCACTTGTATGGATCTTCTTTACTTGCATAGATCCATCCTCTATCCTTTTTCAAATCCAATGATATCTCACGTCGATTTGCTTTGTCCTTGCATGGTACATGAAATTCATGCTCAAGTATATTGCACTTTGACTGTCACAATATACAACATACTGCTTTTGATGCAATTCCAGCTCTTGAAGAAACCGCCAAAGCCATATCATCTCCTTGCCAGTTTTTGTAGCGGCAATGTACTCTGCTTCAGTTGTTGAAAGTGAAACACACTTCTGCAACTTAGACTGAGATGACATAACTCCCCCCTGAAAATGTAAATAAATATCCAGTAGTGGATTTTCTGTTGTCAATGTCACTTCCCATATCAGCATATGTATAGCCCTTCAAGATTAGATCAGATCCTTCAAAGCACAAACAATCTCCCGTGGTACCTCTCAGGTACCTGAGTATCCACTTGACTACTTCCCAATATTTCTTTCTAGGATTTTCAAGAAACCTGCTGACAATACCAACTGCGTGAGCAATATCGGGTCTAGTACATATCATTGCATACATCAAGCTTCCGACTGCTGAAGAATTAGAAACTCTAGCCATGTTCCCTTTCTCTTATACTGTTGTAGGACACATCTTTTTGCTCAAATTTAGATGACTAGCAAGAGGTGTGCTAACCGGCTTAGCATTCTTCATGTTGAAGCGTTCTAGTACACGTTCAATGTACTTCTCCTGAGATAGACAGAACTTTCTACTTGTTCTCTCTCGAACTATCTTTATCCCTAGAATTTGTTGTGTTAGGCCCAAGTCCTTCATATCAAATGACTTCGACAGATCTCCCTTCAACTTTGCTATCAGCCTCTTGCCTTTTCCTACAATTAATAAGTCATCCACATACAATAATAATGTAATAAAGTTATTCTCTGAAAATCTTTTGAAGTATACACATGGATTAGAATAGGTCTTTAGGTATGTTTGACTTTTCATGAATGAGTCAAACTTCGTGTACCACTTCCTTGGTGCATGCTTCAATCCATAAAGACTCTTATTCAATTCGCATACCATGTGTTTCTTTCCAGCTACTTCAAATGCTTCTACCTGCTCCATATAAATCTCTTCTTCCAAATCTCTATGAAGAAATGCAGTTTTCACATCCAACTGCTCCACTTCAAGATCTAGGCTACCTGCTGTCGATGCCTCCTTTTTCCATGCGAAATCGGGTTCACGAGTTTGGGGAAGACAACTCTTTTCCCACTTTGGGAATCGGGTTTGAGAATTTGGAGAGTTGCCACCTAATAATTATAGTGCATTAGGACACTTTTAGAAGAGTTAAAGATGAAGATCAGAGTTTGGGTAAGGGCTTGAAATTATCTCGAGGGGAAGGTGTTAGGCACACCTCAAGATTTACTAGTGTGGTTACCGGCCATGCTACAATTGTGACTTTAAATGCAAGTGCAAATAAACAAGTACAAGAAGCACAAAACGTTAAAAGGAATGATGAATTATTTTTTTTTAAAAAAGGAACAGTTTGGTAACAAAATGTGCAAGTAGAAGGAAGAAGTCAAGTACACAATGCGAGCAGCCCGAAAATCATGTGAGAAAATAGAAATTGAAAGTGCTACAGGCTTTAAGATTAAGAAAAAAACTTTTAAACTAATAAATAGGGAAAGGGGGTCCTAGGTTTATATATTACATGGATCATTCGCACAATACAGGTACCTAATTGTGCACAAAGTATTATCGTGTAATCGTCATCTCTATGTCTACCCTTCCCATCCCGTTTATGTATTAAAGCACGGAACGGTATCATTTACTTATTGCATGCTACTACCCGTCCCAATCCTATCAGTCCCGGGGTATTAGGACTTCTAATCCTAAAATTAAAAGAAAAGGATGTGAGCCTTTGTGGAGTTTAAAGCATAAAATTCTATCTCGACATTCCAAACAAGTATCAAGTAAAATGGAAGAATAAACAAGCAAACAAGGCTCAAATTAACCCCAGAAGTCACATAATCATATAGTTTACCATGCCTTGACAAATACTGATTTGGTCTTAGATTAAAATTAAGCAACGAGCGGACTGGTTTAACACATATATTTAGACAGAAAGTTTGCGTTAGGCAACTCGAGTATAGTTGTTAGGGACTGACTCAATGATTAATTAGCCAACCTTTTGTTTATGAGTTTAAAAAAAAGAACTTGGCATATGATCTATTAATTTCAGGAAAGATGCAAAAATAGTTACCAGTTTAACAGAAAGAAACGTATTTCAACCAAGATGCAAATTGGTTTTAGGAAAAGAGTTACCAGTTGTTTCATAAAAGATGTATACTGATTAGAAGGTTTGCGAGTTTCAGAAAAAAAGTGGATTGATTATAGGATAAGGTTTACCAATTTTAGAGGGTTTGAGAAAAAGGGGGTAGATGACTACAAGTTTTTTTAGTAAAAGTAGATAAAAGTTCCAACAATTGATACTGTTTTAGAAGCGAATGAGGCTGTTGAAAAATTGAGATTTTTTCTTTCTATGGTTACTAATTTTAATACCCTTACATGACATTAATAAGAGTCTTATACACATGATGTTTATATGGAACTTTGTTATTAAGCCTACAAACATTTTGCCTAATGACATTTGTATATGCAGAAATGCAAGAGCCTATAGACATGATCTCTATATGTGTAATTACAGAACATGTGTGTTAAATCCTATAGACATGCTTTCTAGGTGATTTTGCGGTAAAGTTAAGCATTAAATCCTGTAGGCATGATCTCTACTTTATTGAATCTGTTTTAAAGATCATATAGGCAGGATTTCTAGTTTGATTAAATAAATAAAATCATAAATCATGATTTCTACCCCTTGGATGAAAGAAAGTAAAGACCTCTCCCACACCATTTTATTATACTCCTCGAGTTTTATACAAGTTATTACAACCCAATAGATCAAACTCAAAATTAAAAGTACATCAAGAACTAACAGCTAGATCCGAGCAGTCTAATTCAACCTTAATGTCTAATAATATGCGATTGGGCCACTTCCGCAATCCAGATTTCCATAACCTTCTCTTTATCTAAGGTGTTTCAAAGTTTCAAGGAATCTCAGGGATCCCGGGCATTTCTTACACCCAGGATACCATTAGAATAGAAACAATGTAGTGTGGAAGAGCCAGCTCTCAGGCATCCAAGTTCAGAGGGAGCTCAGGGGTCCCAAAGCATAGCTTGCAAGAGAAGGGCAGAACTTATAGCTAGGAGTAAGTGCAAAGTGAAAGGGGAATTGGGGAGCCATGACAGGTGGTGGTCATACCTAGCCACAAAGTAGGCTGGCACAGTCCTGACCACTTTTTGGGTAAACAAGGTAGAAGTAGACTTTTTGAAGGTCAGACTAAGGTCTGGATAATGATTAGCACACTATCAGACCCAAGTCCATGGCTCAGACACATAAAAGGGGAAAATTAATGTTAATTGATTGAGTTAGGGATTCAAAGAACCCAGTTCAGAGCCATAGACAGCGATATTGGAGTGTTGTTATGCTTTGAACCATAACTCACATACAAAGGGTAAAGGGTGAGGGAATTCATAAGAAACAATTGATTGCATACATAATTAAAATATTGAACTATAAAGTGGAAACATGTGACAATATGCTAGAAACAAATGTCAACTAAAGAAAGTAGGCAAAATTAAGTACATTGTTATTGAGGCATGTAAACTAATTGAGACATACCTGCAAAGAGGCAAACGAATGAGGAAGAAAGTAAACAAAGTCCACAACAATGCAAGTATGTGAAAGAGAGAAAGTTTAAGTAAGAGTGAATTGTGAACTCGGATTATTCTATGTTCGTGTGTGTTCAAAGAGAAGGGAGGAGAGTATTTAGAGTGTAAAAAACAGGCAGAAAAATAAGGTAAGAAAATAATTAAAGTCTGATTTTCAATCAATCATATAAGTCTCCCTTTAATTAAGGGATTGAAATTCAAACGGGTAAAACAATTAAAGGAAAGGATTTTGAGAGAATGTTTTCCCAGCAGTATAATAAATGGTAAGTACATAGAAGCTATTTAAGAAAACAAATCAATAGTACACGGTTTGAAAAAGGGAAAGGGAATTAATCAGTAAAACCAAAATTACATGCTTACTCAAATGAACCAGGTTGAGAAAAAGGATAAAGAAAGATTCACTTAGGGAAAATCAAGAACAATCAAGTAAACACCATCAAAGGGATTCTTAATCAATTAGTAGTTGCCAAAACCTTTTGAAAGAAGAGTTCTCATATATAAAGTAAACAAACAGGTGAATCAAGAAGAGACTGTCGAGTTCTGTAGAAGAGAGAGGAGTTTAGAATCATAAGCAAATAGATACAAGTTCAATTTGTAGACTCATAGTGAGTCTAAGATTCCCTCGAACACAAGGAATCAAAATCATCAAAGGAAATCCCCAAATCCCAGGGTTTCAAAATTGAATCAGACATGGAAGTGAGAAATCAAGCCATTTGCTTCAAAGTCTGAACAAGACAGATATGATAGCATGTTTAGTCACAAAGGAAGAAAAATCATGAAGAACATATTTTGATAAAACCCAGAACCTAAACAAGTTTAGAAGAAGGAGATAATACAGATGTGAACACAAGTAGATGAAGCATGTAAAAACATGAACAGAGTCCGGTAAACAAAAATCAAATAACTTAATAGTGACCACACATAGTAAAGGAGTAGAGAAAATATAGCAAAGTTTAATTGGAGAAACATGCATAGTAAA
This sequence comes from Nicotiana noctiflora, assembly GCA_032618575.1. NCBI lineage: Eukaryota > Viridiplantae > Streptophyta > Magnoliopsida > Solanales > Solanaceae > Nicotiana > Nicotiana noctiflora. Next base: position 333,003 of record JASVEL010013606.1, read on the forward strand.
AGAGAAAAGGTAGAAGATAGTACATGCGTAATAAAGAAATCACACAAGCAGAGTATGAACAAACAAACATAAAGCAAAGAAAAAGAAAAAATATCAGAAAGATTTTTCCCAAACATAGATATCGTATAGATCTAGACAAATAACGATGAAAGAACCTTAAATGGCTTAGGGTTTTGGAGAAACCCTAGATTTGAGAAAGGCTTAGAAACATGTCCGATCTCGAGTCGGAGAGGTCAAGAGTCAGGTTTCCAGTGCTTGAATATGCCAGAGCGTGGCCGGAGAACTATAGATTTATGGATCTGAGATGAATCTAAAAAGAGACCATCGAGGTCAGCCTCCAAACTTTGAGTAGCTTAGGCTTAGGGATGATAGACAGTGAGCACTGGTCATCCATGGCTGGAGAAACCATGGATGTGGGAATGAGTTTAGATAAGGTGGGAAACGATTAGGGTTAGAGAGAAATTAGAGAGTGTTTCAGAGATGAGGGGTTTCTAGGGCGGCCCCTTTGTGCAAATGATCTAGTGTGACGACCCGATCCGTCGTCATGAGAGTTACCACCCCATTTTTCCCCCTATTATGTTGTTTCATGTTTGTATATATGTATTAGAGTCTATTAGGTGAATTTGGGTTAAATCCGGTTGAAGATAAGGCATATAGCCTCTTAGAATGAAGCTTGTTTTAGAAAAGTCAACCTGAAGTTGAATTGTGAGCTATTGTGACTCGGAATCGAATTTCGATGGTTTGGTTAGCTTTGGTTGATCATTTGTGACTTAGGAGAGTGATCATAATTAAATTTGGAGGCCCGGTGTAGAAATAGGCTTGAATTGGTAAAGTTGGAATTTTGGCGAATTTCGGTCGATAGGTGAGATTTTGGTCCAGGAGTAGGAATAGAATTCCGACAGTTGCAGTAGCTTCATTAGGTAATTTTGTATATGTCTGCAAATTTTTAGATCATTCAGACATCGTTTGGTCGGGTTATTGATTGAATGTTGGTTTCGGAAGCTATAGTTGAAACTTAGGCTTGAATCCGCCTTGATTTGATGATTTTTGTGTTAAGGATGTGTTTTTATTAGTGGAACAAGTTCGTATGGTGTTATGGGATGTATTGGGATGTTTGGTTTAGTTCCCGGGGGCCTCGGGATGGTTTCAGATGGTTAATCGGGCAATTCGAGGTGTTATAGCATGTCTGAAGTGTAGTGCTAAGTTGTTTCCGCATCTGCGGTAGATGAGCTGCTTAAGCAGTCCCGTAGATGCGGCCATGAGATCGCAGAAACGGTCTAGTAAATAGAGGCTTGGTTTCGCAGAAGCGGACAATTTCTCGCAAAAGCGAGCCCCCAGAAGCGTGGTCATAACTGTAAAAACAGTTTTGGAATTTAATTGAAAGACCGTAGAAGCGGTCCATTTGGCGCGGAAGCGATACCGCTGGTGCGGTCAGTTGACCGCGGAAGCGAAAATGCCTAAGGGTTTAATGAAGTCAGCGTATTCGAATTTTAGAAGTGTAAAATCAATTTGGGCTTCGAACAAATAGGGATTTTGGCTATTTTGAAGGGGAATTCGTGGAGTATAATTAGGTAAGGACTCTTGGATCTAAATTATGTCATTATATTGATAAAACATGTATTTAATCTCTGAAAATGGAGGAATTAAGGTCTAAAAATGGGGATTTTTATTGAAGCCTACGAAAATAGTAAATTAATGATTTGTAAGGGCAAATGAACTCCGATTTTGATAAAGTTTATATGTATGGACTCGTGGAGAGATGAGGATTCTGAAGATGTGACTTTCATAATTTTTCGAGAAGCGGTCCTGGGGCTCGGAGTTTGGTAGTTTCGAGATTTTTCATAGATTTTAATTTTTCGATTGGGTGTTGTTCCATTAGTCTATTTTGATATATTTGTATTGATTTTGGCTAGTTTCAACTCGCATGGAGGCCGGTTTGTGGATCTAAGGCGTCGCAGGCTAGAGTTTTTACCGGATCGAGGTAGGTAATACTTGTAAATGATATCCTGAGGGTTAATAAACCCCGGACTTGCACATCCAAGTGTTGTATTGAGGTGACTTGCATGCCGGATAACGGGCGTAGGGGTAGAGCACCATTGGGGATTGTGACTTGATCCATCCCGCTTAATAAATAATACTACCTAATTGCTTGAAATTGAATTGACACCCTAATAAAGATATTAATTATCATGAACTGGACTGATTATCAAGTTTTGGGCTTCTTGCCGAATATTTGAATCCTTCAGGGATTGGTATCACTATCATGGTAATACTGTGCATATTTTCATCTCAGTATAAGGTTTTAAAATGGTATTTTGCTACTGAGCATGTTATAAGATTTGAAAACTTAAACAAGGCTTTGATGACATTTTAGCTGTGAGCTGTTATGATACTATTGCCTAAGGGGTTTATATGCATTCATGACTATTCATGGTTCAGGCTGCACGCCGCAGGAGGAGTGATATTGATATTGCGCTTGGGCTCTAGGAGCCCCTCCGGAGTCTGAAACCCCCACAGTGAGTGCGGGCGCCTTTGCATGGATCGGGCTGTACGCCATAACAACATATGCATTGCATTGCATACATACATTGGCTTTACTTGTACTACGTGGCATGTGTCACGACCCAAACCCTGGTGGTGATGGCGTCCAACACTATGCTAGGCAAGCCCGACCATATTATCCTTTAAACCAGCCAGTTATTAATCAAATTAGACTTAAACAGTAAATGATCATATCCGGTGATAAGCGAAATGTAAAACATACAAAATACGGTCCCAACCATATCGTGGTGTCACGAGACTGAGCCTCTACAGAATAGCATCCTAATACAAACAAGTCTATGCAAATAGGAAATCAACAAGATGATAAAGAAGAAGAAAACAGGCTCTGCGGACGCTGGCAGCTACCTCGTAGTCTCCGCAAGAAGTAGATGTGTGCAAGCAGCAACAATAACTCAACCGCTCTCGGGTACCTGTGAATCTGCACAAGAAGTGCAGGGAAGTGGGGTGAGTATATTTCAACTCAGTGAGTTAACAATAATAAATAATAACTAAAGGTAAGAACTCCTGTGCTATCACTTAGCAGTTCTAAGGCAACCCTCACAGGTACGTCATCACTATGGTAGTACTCTAATCTCCAATCCACGTTTATCTCTACAAGATTCCACACTGATCTAACCCTCACTCGTACCCCTACGGTGTACGACCATCTCAACATATAAAGACACATACCTATGTCTATAATGTATAAGTATTTAAGTAGATAGTAGGATATGATTAAGTATAATGCTGTGGCGTGCAGCCCTCTCCAATACATATACCGCTGCGGCGCGCAGCCCGCTCCATTTAACGTCGACGGCGCTCACTGGGGGTGTATACAGACTTCGGAGGGGCTCCCTAGGCCCAAGCACTATTATACCGCGGCGTGCAGCCCGATCCACACATGTATTACTGCGGCGTGCAGTCCGATCCAATATATATATGTATATATATTTATACTGCTGTGGCGCGCAGCCCGATCCCATAATATACACCGGTGCTCACTGAGAATGTGTGCAGACTCAGACTCCGAAGGGGCTCCTACAGCCCAAGCGCAATAATACTGCGGCGTGCAGTCCGTCCCACATGTATATTACATGTATATTACTGCGGCGTGCAGTCCGATCCAATATATATATTGCTGCGGCGTGCAGCCCGATCCAATATAGGTATATATATATAATACCTCACATTGGGTCCTCGACCCTATCCCTGTCAGTATGTACTTGGCCTCTCAGGCCTAATATAATATATCATAGTGGGTCCTTGACCCTGTCTCAGTCAATATAGACTTGGCCTTTCAGGCCCACTCAACTAGAACAGGGAATTCCACCCTGGATAATCTCTCTCAATGTACACATCTAGTACGGGCTCATATTATGCTATACAGCTAGAGCTACGGCTGAGTGTATGTTTCCAACATGATATAAGGGTCACCTAGCTCTATAGGTTCCCTAATGCTCTACAGATCGGCACAAGGCCCCAAACATGGCTATTAGCCCAATTGTACAGTTATAATCTCATTAACAGTCATACAACACAGTATTCTATTAGCCGGGAAGGACCAAGTCCAAGTCCCCAATCACAATGTCACCACACTCGTCTCAAGACGTGTGTCTCATCTCAACATAGCACCGTGAAGTGCTAGTACGGGGTTTCAAACCCTAAGTACATTGTTTACTACCACCACTCACCTCGAACCGGTAGGAGCTTCAATCCGCCTTGCGTTTTCCTCGCAAATCAATCTCCTCGGATGCCAAATCTACTCAAAATCATAGAGAATGCATCAATATATGCTAATTTCACGTAATTCATTCGAAATAACCCAAATTATATCAAAACCCACAAGTTGTCAAAACCCGACTTTTGGTACGCTTCTCGAAAAATTATAAAAGTTACATATTCGGAACCCTCGTCTCAATACGAGTCTAGGCATATAAAATTTACCAAAATCGAACTCCATTTGCCCACTCAAAACCTTGATTTTCTAAAGTTCAAGCCTAGGGTTAAATCTTCCATTAATCACCCCAAATTCCTCCATTTTCATGATATAATTGCATAATATTATCAACACTAATCATAGTATAAGTCCATAGTTGATTACCTGATGATTTCCCTTGAGTTTCTCTCCAAAATCGCCCAAATCGCCTCCTTAAGACGAGACCCAAATGTGTGAAATGTTTCTGAAGTTTTCTAACTTCTGATACAATTAATTCACTGCGATTTTCGCTTCTGCGGACCATTTTTCGCCCCTGCGGAACCGCTTCTGCGACCAATTGGTCGCTTCTGTGAACCCAGGCATATTTGGCCATTTTCGCTCCTGCGATACACGGGCCGCTCCTGCGGGTCCGCTTCTGCGGAATACCCTCCGCCTCCGCGGTCCTTCCCGCTTCTGCGTGCAGGAGTCCGCTCCTGCGAGCCCGTATCCGCGACCAGAGGGTCGCTTCTGCGTTTCCAGGCCTAGCCGGCCAATTCCGCTTCTGCGGCTCACTTTCCGCACCAGCGGTGCCGCTCCTGCGGACTAAACTCCGCTTCCACGATCAACAGCGCTTCTGTGCTCCTGTATCCACTTTTGCGGACTCACTCCTGCGCCCCCATTTCCGCAGGAGCGAAAACAACAGAACCAGAATCCCAAACCTGCAATTTTCCATATTTTCTCCCGTTTAGCCATCCGAAAACACCCCGAGGCCCCCGGGACTTCATCCAAACACACCAACACATCCTAATACCTTATTCGAACTTGTTCCAATCATAAGAACACCATCCTAAACATCAAAATCACCAATTACGCACAGATTCAAGCCTAAGTTTCTTCAAAACTTCCGAAATCGACCTTCGATCAAAAAACCCGACCAACGACCTCCGAATGACCTGAAATTTTGTAGGCACATCCAAAATCACCTAATGGAGCTACTGCAACTGTCGGAATTCCATTCCGACTCCCGTATCAAAATCTCACCTATCGATCGGATTTCGCCAATATTCAACCTTAGCCAATTCAAGCCTATTTCTACACCGGATCTCGAAATTCAATTCTAATAGCTCTCCTAGCTCACAAATGATCTCCCGGAGCTGACCAAATCATCAGAATTCGATTCCGAGCTCTCTAACTAAATAGTCAACTCCGGGTTGACTTTCTTTATTCAAGTTCCCTCCAAAAAGGCTATATGCCTCATTTTCAATCCAATTCACTCCTAACTCCCCCGATAGACTCTAACACTGATATAAAAGTATAATACATGTATTTGCAACATAACGGGGTGGTAATTCCCATGACGACGGGCCGGGTCGTCACATTCTCCCCCTCTTAAGCAAACGCTCGTCCTTGAGCGGGTCAAGAAACATACCTGAAGTCTCAAACAAGTGAGGATATCTGCTCTGCATCTTCCACTCGATCTCCCATGTGGCCTCCTCCACGGGTCGACCTCTCCACTGAACCTTAACTGATGCAATCTCCTTAGACCTCAATTTTCTCACCCGACGTCCCAAAATGGCAATAGGCTCCACATCATAGGATAGATCACCATCAAGCTGAATGGTACTGAAGTCTAATACATGAGACGGATCTCCAATGTACTTCCGGAGCATAGACACATGGAATACTGGATGAACGCTGGATAAGCTGGGCGGCAAGGCCAACTCATATGCCACCTCTCCAACTCTCCTGAGTATCTCAAAAGGACCAATGTACCTGGGACTCAACTTTCCTTTCTTCCCAAACCTCATAACACCCTTCATGGGTGAAACCTTCAGCAATACTCTATCACCAACCATGAAAGACAACTCTCGAACCCTACGGTCTGCATAACTCTTCTGGCGAGACTGTGCTGTGCGAAGCCTCTCCTGGATCAACTTTGCTCTATCCAGAGCATCCTGAACTAACTCAGTCCCTATCAATCTATCCTCACCAGGCTCAAACCATCCGATGGGAGATCTACACCGTCTGCCATACAATGCCTCGTACGGGGCCATCTGAATACTCGACTGGTAACTATTATTGTAGGCAAACTCAGCAAGTGGCAAAAACTCATCCCATGAACCACCAAAGTCAATCACACATGCCCGCAACATATCCTCCGGGATCTGAATAGTGCGCTCAGACTGTCCGTCTGTCTGGGGGTGAAATGCGGTGCTTAACTCAACCCGTGTACCCATCTCTCGCTGAAATGCTCTCCAAAACTGAGAAGTGAACTGAGTGCCTCTGTCAGATATAATAGACACTGGGACCCCATGCAACCTGATAATCTCTCTAATAAAGATCGCTGCCAACCGCTCCGATGAGTAAGTAGTACTAACTGGGATGAAATGTGCGGACTTAGTCAACCGATCAACAATCACCCATACAGAATCAAACTTCCTCGCTGTCCGAGGGAGTCCAGTAACAAAATCCATGGTGATCCTCTCCCATTTCCACTCGGGAATAACCATACGCTGAAGAACACCGCTCGGTCTCTGATGCTCATACTTGACCTGCTGGCAATTGAGGCACCTAGCTACATGCCTAACAATATCCATCTTCATTCCCCTCCACCAGTAGTGCTGTCTCAAGTCCTGGTACATCTTCGCGGCACCTAGGTGAATAGAGTACCACAAACTGTGTGCCTCCTCAAGTATCAACTCCCGCAAACCATCTACATTGGGTACGCATATACGGCCTTGCATCCTCAGAACACCACTGTCGATAGTCACATCTCTAGTATCATTATGCTGCACTCTGTCCTTAAGGACAAGCAAATGTAGGTCATCATACTTTCGCTCCCTGATGCGATCATATAAGGAAGATCGAGAAACAACACAAGACAACACTCGACTCGGCACCGAAATATCTAATCTCACTAGCCGATTGGCTAGGGCCTGAACATCATAAGCAAATGGCCTCTCCCCTACTGGGATGAAAGCTAGGCTGCCCATACTAACCGCCTTTCGACTCAAAGCATCGGCCACCACATTGGCCTTTCCCGGGTGATACAAAATAGTGATATCATAATCCTTAAGTAACTCCAACCACCTCCCCTGTCTCAAATTAAGGTCCTTCTGTCTGAATAAGTGCTGAAGGCTGCGATGATCCGTGAACACCTCACGGGAGACACCATACAGGTAATGCCTCCAAATCTTCAAAGCATGAACTATAGCTGCTAGATCCAAATCATGAACAGGGTAGTTCTTCTCGTGGGGCTTCAACTGACGAGAAGCATAAGCAATGACCCTACCCTCCTGCATCAACACACAACCAATGCCAACTCCCGAGGCATCACAATATACAGTATAAGGATCCGAAGCTATCGGCAGAATCAAGACTGGTGCTGTGGTCAGTGCTGTCTTGAGCTTCTGAAAGCTCTCCTTGCACTCCTCGGACCATAAGAAAGGAACACCCTTCTGAGTCAATCTAGTCAAGGGTGAAGCAATAGAAGAGAACCCCTGAACGAATCGGCGATAATACCCTGCCAATCCCAGAAAGCTACGGATCTCAGTAACTGAGGTCGGTCTGGGCCAACTCTGCACCGCCTCGACCTTCCTCGGATCTACCTGAATACCATCACAGGACACCACGTGCCCTAAGAATGCCACGGACTCAAGCCAGAACTCACATTTGGAGAACTTGGCATACAGCTTCTCCTCTCTCAACCTATGCAACACAATACTCAAGTGCCGAGCATGCTCATCCTGGCTACGAGAGTAGACTAGCATGTCGTCAATGAACACAATTACAAATGAATCAAGATACGGCCTGAACACACTGTTCATCAGATGCATAAATGCTGCTGGGGCGTTGGTCAGCCCAAAAGACATCACAAGGAGCTCATAATGACCATATCGGGTCCGGAATGCAGTCTTCATAATGTTAGACTCTCTAATCTTCAGCTGATGGTAGCCCGAACGAAGATCAATCTTCGAGAACACCCTAGCTCCCTGGAGCTGATCAAATAAATCATCAATACGAGGCAGAGGATACTTATTCTTCACTGTTACTTTGTTTAGTTGCCTGTAGTCAATACACATCCTCATGGATCCATCCTTCTTCTTAACAAACAGGACCGGTGCACCCCACGGTGATACACTCGGCCGAATGAACCCCTTATCTAGGAGTTCCTGGAGCTGCTCCTTCAATTCCTTCAACTCAGCTGGTGCCATCCGATATGGAGGAATAGAAATAGGCTGAGTGCCTGGCACCAAATCGATACCAAAATCAATATCCCTGTCCAGCGGCATGCCCGGCAGGTCTGAGGGAAACACATCAGGAAAGTCTCGCACAATGGGAACAGAATCAATACTGGGAGTCTAGGCCTCGACCTCCCGCACAAATGCTAAATAAGAGAGACATCCCTTCACAACCATTCGTTGGGCCTTGAGGAAAGATATTACCCTACTAGGTACATACTCAGTCGTGCCTCGCCACTCGATCCTCTGAATGCCCGGCATAGCCAAAGTGACTGTCTTAGCATGACAGTCCAGAATAGCATGACATGGAGATAGCCAGTCCATGCCCAATATAACATCAAAATCAATCATGTTGAGAAGCAACAGGTCTACTCGGGTCTCCAGACCTCCAATAGTGACCAAACAGGACCGGTATACGTGGTCCACAACAATAGTATCCCCTACCGGGGTAGATACATGCACTGGCAACTCAAGACTCCCTCGGGTCTTGCCCAAATGAGGAGCAAAATATGTAGACACATAAGAATAAGTAGAACCGGGATCAAACAATACCGAGGCATCTCCGTGGCAGATTGAAATAATACCTGTAATGACAGCATCAGAAGTAACAGCCTCAGATCGGCCCTGAAAAGCATAGCATCTAGCCTGTCCGCCTGATCGGCCTCCCCCTCGAGAGCGACCCCTAGCTGTCTGACCCTCACCCCTAGCTGGCGGGGCAGGTGCTGAAGTAGAAGGACCAGATGACGAGGGTTGCCCCCTCTGCTGATAAGATCTGGAGACAAGACGGGGACACTCCCTACGGTGGTGCCCAAACTCTCCACACCCGTAGCAACTCCCCGGTGCTGGGGACTGAGACTGATAATGACCTCTGGCGCTGGAGTGGCCAGCTGATGAACTAGGCCGAGATGAACCCTGAGCGGATGGGGCCTGTGAAGAACTCTGAGCTGGCATGGCACTGAGAGATGGCTGGCTCTGGTGCGAACCCTGATAACCCTGTCTAAGAGACCATCTGCGACGATCTAAGCGACTCGACTGCGAAGATCTGAAGGAACGACCCCGGCTCTGCTGACTCTGGCCTCTAGTCTGAGTGCCACTGGAACTAGCTGCTCCTCGAGGCCTCTTGGCCTCCCTCTCATCCCGCTCCCTGCGACGTTCTATCTCTATGTCGCGAGCAATATCCACAGCATCCTCAAATGTATGACACAAAACCCTCTCCCGAGTCATCAGAATACAAATGGGATAAATGAGGCCATCCACAAAGCGTCCAATCCTCTCTCTGTCGGAATGAACCAACCACGGTGCATATCTGGACAACTCTGTAAACCTGATCTCATACTCTGACACTGACATGTCCCCCTGACCGAGACCCTCAAACTGCCTACGCATCTCCTCTCTCTGAGATTGAGGCACCCATTTCTCCAAGAACATAATGGAGAACTCCGGCCATGATAGTGGTGCTGCTCCGGCTGGCCTGCGGTGCTCATAAGCCTCCCACGAAGCGAAGGCTGGCCCCTGAAACTGAAAGGTAGTGAAGGATACACCACTGGACTCCAAGATCCCTGTCGTACGGAGCATCTGACGGCACTTGTGCAGAAAACCTTGGGCGTCCTCGCCCGGAGCACTAGTGAACACTAGAGGAGATAACCTAGTGAACCTCTCGAGACGATGCTGCTCATCGTCCGTCATAGCTGGGCCCCTGTCCCCCTAAACCTGATCTGCTGGCTGAACTGGAACCACAGGCTGAACTGGAGGAGCCTCTGGTGTCTGCAAGCCCTGCACTGCTGGCTCTGGAGTGCGTGCTGCGGGGGTCTGATGACCACCCCCGATCCCTGATGCAGCTGCCGCGGTAGTAACTGAAACCGCCTGCTCCAAGCGAGTGCAAACTGCTAGTATCTGAGCCAGGGTCTCCAGTAGACCCGGAATGATAATGGGCACAGCTGATGCCTGATCTGGTGCTGCTGGTACCTCTGCAACTGGGGGCTGTGGGTCAGCTGGCAGTGCCTCAGCTGCCCTAACTCCGCCACGACCACGGCCACGTCCTCGGCCTCTAAGAGCTGGTAGTGGTGGTCGTCCTCCACGTCCGGATGATCGAGTTCTCGCCATCTGCGAGAGAATAGAATGTCAAAGTTTAGTCCAGTCAAAAGTAATCACACGACAAGAATTCCAAGAATTTGAAACTTTTCCTCAAAGGTTTGCAGCCTCCCGAGGATAAGTACAGGCGTCCCCGCACCGATCCACGAGACTCTACCAACCGGCTCATGACTCGCGAGACCTGTTAACCTAGGCTCTGATACCAACTTGTCACGACCCAAACCCTAGTCGTGATGGCGCCCAACACTATGCTAGGCAAGCCCGACCATATTATCCTTTAAACCAGCCAGTTATTAATCAAATTAGACTTAAACAGTAAATGATCATATTCGGTGATAAGCGAAATGTAAAACATACAAAATATGGTCCCAACCATATCGTGGTGTCACGAGACCGAGCCTCTACAGAATAGCATCCTAATACAAACAAGTCTAGGCAAATAGGAAATCAACAAGATGATAATGAAGGATAAAACAGGCTCTGCGGACGCTGGCAGCTACCTTGTAGTCTCCGCAAGAAGTAGATGTGTGCAAGCAGCAACAATAACTCAACCGCTCTCGGGTACCTGTGAATGTGCACAAGAAGTGTAGGGAAGTGGGGTGAGTATATTTCAACTTAGTGAGTAACAATAATAAATAATAACTGAAGGTAAGAACTCCTGTGCTATCACTTAGCAGTTCTAAGGCAACCCTCATAGGTACGTCATCACTATGGTAGTACTCTAATCTCCAATCCATGTTTATCTCTACAAGATTCCACACTGATCCAACCCTCACTCATACTCCTACGGTGTACGGCCATCTCAACATATAAAGACACATACATATGTCTATAATGTATAAGTATTTAAGTAGATAGTAGGATATGATTAAGTATAATGCTGCGGCGTGCAGCCCGCTCCAATACATATACCGCTGCGCGCGCGCAGCCTGCTCCATTTAACATCGACGGCGCTCACTGGGGGTGTATACAGACTTCGGAGGGGCTCCCTAGGCCCAAGCGCTATGATACTGCGGCGTGCAGCCCGATCCACACATGTATTACCGTGGCGTGCAGTCCGATCCAATATATATATGTATATATAGTTATACTGCTGCGGCGCGCAGCCCGATCCCATAATATACACCAACGCTCACCGAGAATGTGTGCAGACTCGGACTCCGAAGGGGCTCCTACAGCCCAAGCGCAATAATACTGCGGCGTGCAGTCCGTCCCACATGTATATTACATGTGTATTACTGCGGCGTGCAGTCCGATCCAATATATAAATTGCTTCGGCGTGCAGCCCGATCCAATATAGGTGTATATATAATACCTCACATTGGGTCCTCGACCCTATCCCAGTCAGTATGTACTTGGCCTCTCAGGCCCAATATAATATATCATAGTGGGTCTTTGACCCTGTCTCAGTCAATATAGACTTGGCCTTTCAGGCCCACTCAGCTAGAACAAGGAATTCCACCCTAGATAATCTCTCTCAATGTACACATCTAGTACGGGCTCATATTATGCTATACAGCTAGAGCTACGGCTGAGTGTATGTTTCCAACACGATATAAGGGTCACCTAGCTCTATAGGTTCCCTAATGCTCTGCAGATCGGCACAAGGCCCCAAACGTGGCTATTAGCCCCAATTGTACAGTTATAATCTCATTAACAGTCATAAAACACAGTATTCTATTAGCCGAGAAGGACCAAGTCCAAGTCCCCAATCACAATGTCACCACGCTCGTCTCAAGACGTGTGTCTCATCTCAACATAGCACTGTGAAGTGCTAGTACGGGGTTTCAAACCCTCAGTACATTGTTTACTACCACCACTCACCTCGAACCGGTAGGATCTTCAATCCGCCTTGCGTTTGCCTCGCAAATCAATCTCCTCGGGTGCCAAATCTGCTCAAAATCATAGAGAATGCATCAGTATATGCTAATTTCACGTAATTCATTCGAAATAACCCAAATTATATCAAAACCCACAAGTTGTCAAAACCCGACTTTTGGTACGCTTCTCGAAAAATTATAAAAGTTACATATTCGGAACCCTCGTCTCAATACGAGTTTAGGCATATAAAATTTACCAAAATCGGACTCCATTTGCCCACTCAAAACCTTGATTTTCTAAAGTTCAAGCCTAGGGTTAAATCTTCCATTAATCACCCCAAATTCCTCTATTTTCATGATATAATTGCATAATATTATCAACACTAATCATAGTATAAGTCCATAGTTGATTACCTGATGATTTCCCTTGAGTTTCTCTCCAAAATCGCCCAAATCGCCTCCTTAAGCCGAGACCCAAATGTGTGAAATGTTTCTGAAATTTTCTAACTTCGATACAATTAACTCACTGCGATTTTCGCTTCTGCGGATAGAATTCCGCTCCTGCGAGTCCGTATCCGCGACCAGATGGTCGCTTCTGCGATTCCAGGCCTAGCCGGCCATTTCCGCTCCTGCGATACACGAGCCGCTCCTGCGGGTCCGCTTCTGCGGAATACCCTCTGCCTCCGCGGTCCTTCCCGCTTCTGCGTACAGGAGTCCGCTCCTACGAGCCCGTATCCGCGACCAGAGGGTCGCTTCTGCGTTTCCAGGCCTAGCCGGCCAATTCCGCTTTTGCGGCTCACTTTCCGCACCAGCGGTGCCGCTCCTGCGGACTAAACTCCGCTTCCGCGATCAACAGCGCTTCTGCGCTCCTATATCCGCTTCTGCGGACTCGCTCCTGCGTCCCCATTTCCACAGGAGCGAAAACAACAGAACCAGAATCCCAAACCTGCAATTTTCCATATTTTCTCCCGTTTAGCCATCCGAAAACACCCCGAGGCCCCCGGGACTTCATCCAAACACACCAACACATCCTAATACCTTATTCGAACTTGTTCCAATCATAAGAACACCATCCTAAACATCCAAATCACCAATTACGCACGGATTCAAGCCTAAGTTTCTTCAAAACTTCCGAAATCGACATTCGATCAAAAAACCCGACCAAACGACCTCCGAATGACCTGAAATTTTGCAGGCACATCCAAAATCACCTAACGGAGCTACTGCAACTGTCAGAATTCCATTCCGACTCCCGTATCAAAATCTCACCTATCAATCGGATTTTGCCAAAATTCAACCTTAGCCAATTCAAGCATATTTCTACACCGGATCTCCAAATTCAATTCCGATAGCTCTCCTAGCTCACAAATGATCTCCCGGAGCTGACCGAATCATCAAAATTCGATTCCGAGCTCTCTAACTAAATAGTCAACTCCGGGTTGACTTTCCTTATTCAAGTTCCCTCCAAAAAGGCTATATGCCTCATTTTCAATCCAATTCACTCCTAACTCCCCCGATAGACTCTAACACTGATATAAAAGCATAATACATGTATTTGCAACGTAACGGGGTGGTAATTCCCGTGACGACGGGCCAGGTCATCACAGCATGACATTTAGCACTCATACATTACTAGCATACATATGTTACCTGCCTTATTGACCTGATACCCTGGTGGAAATTGTTAAGGAGTGCTGAGCCCAAGGGGCTGATTTGAGTGCAGACTTGCACTGTTTGAGGTTGTACCTAGGTATTGATCTATTCTAATGAATGGAAGAGATGCTAAAAAGAGATTTTTAAATAATTTACTCATTTCTGTTAAAACGGAATACCTAGAAAGTGTACTTCAGTTTAAAAGATGATTTTGTATGATTATAGCATGAGATAGTGCTTTGTGTGGTTTTCTTTCCCTTAGCATTATTTACTTTTATTACCGCTGAGTTGGAAGTACTCACTCGACTCCCTGCACCATGTGTGCAAATTCAGGTACTCGAAGCTTAGCTAAGCTTGGTGCTGGTATAGAGCTCCGTTTGGAATCGTCGAGGTAGCTGCCTGGCATCTGCAGGATCCGACTTCCCCTTACTTTCTCATGTTTAGACATTTTTGTTTTTCATATTTGTTCTATATACTCTATTGTTGGCATTATGTTATTAAGTAGAGGCTCTCGACTCGTGACCCCCAGGTCTTGGGAGGTGTTATGTTGATATTGGGGATATTTTTCACTATCTTGGTGAAACTACGCATTATATCTTGTCATTATTGATTTTGAAAACAAAAATGTGAGCCGATAGCTCAGTGTGGTGTGTAATTGGTCAGGCTGTCCCAACAATGTGCTGGTGTCACGCCCCAAATCGAGGGACATGACCGGCGCTTGACCGGGTAGCCCTAGTCAAGCGGACCTGGGTGCCTTTCATTCCCACGTGTTACCTCTATGTTGATTGTTTCTCATTAACCAAATATCTTACTAACCATGAATGATTTCACAATAAACAAATAAAACCATACGAGTGATTCATTAACCAGTTTGCAGTTTTTACAACGCCCGACATAACATAATATATACTCCCTCCGTTTCAATTTATGTGAACCTATTTCCTTTTTAGTCCGTGCCAAAAAGAATGACCCCTTTCCTTATTTGGAAACAATTTACCTTTATGTAATGAGTTATAACCACACAAAATAAAGGTGCTTCATTTTACACCGCAAGATCAAAAGTCTTCTCTCTTTTCTTAAACTCCATGCCCAGTCAAATGGGTTCACATAAATTGAAACAGAGGGAGTACATAAGACTGGAGTCCCACAGTTTACATGTCTACAGAGCCTCTAGGATACAAAAAGGGAAAATAAAATACTTGGCGATAACAAAGCTCCGGCTATACCTTACAAAA
Source organism: Nicotiana noctiflora (assembly GCA_032618575.1). Taxonomy (NCBI): domain Eukaryota; kingdom Viridiplantae; phylum Streptophyta; class Magnoliopsida; order Solanales; family Solanaceae; genus Nicotiana; species Nicotiana noctiflora. The sequence goes on from JASVEL010013606.1 coordinate 348,499, forward strand.
CCAAAATGAAATCTAAACAAAAGTGGCATTAAACACACAGGGCCCCAAGGAAGAAAGGGGCTCACCAAAACGGGCAGTGGAAGGTGAAGGATACTACTGCCGATGAGCTAAAGTGCCTGCTACTGATCCACCTACAAGCATAACACGAATGTAGCGTCCACGGCAAAAGGGACGTCAGTACACTTGAATTGTACTGGTATGTATGGACAAACTTTGTCCTAAGTAAACTCAAGCCATTAAACAAGGATCACGATGACAAGACAGCCAATAGATTACATCAAGAATCAATTAAGCTAACTAACCGTGATTCTCACCTTTTACTCATTTGAGATAAGCCTCAAAACAAGCACGTTCAAGGTCAACAAATAAAACAACAACCAATCAACCACATAAATTGCAAGTAGTCAAACATAGGGGCAATCAGTGCCCCCTAGGTTGGAAACTCTCCTGCTGTCTCCTTTCACAATTTCATATCAATAATTTTGTTTCAATTTCATTTGCGATTTCGATCGCTTTCCATCCTTATTACCTCGTCCACCCTTATTACCTCGGCCACCCTTATCACCCCAACCCACACCTTATTTCTTCATGTTGTGGCGCGCAACCCGATCCCACCGTACAGTTTTCAAACACAACAATCACAAACAGCAGATAAGGTACTACACACAATTACAATAAGTTCAAATAAGCCACTTACACATTGGTTCATGTTCTCAATTACTTCTCAAACCAATATCACAACCAAGTTACAAGTGTTCCAAAACCGAGAATGCTCATACTGTTATGTTCAATAACTTACCACACCTCAAGTGTTTCGTTTCTTTTCCACAAGGTACCATATATGCCATCATAACCATTATTCACAATTCGTTTACCAAATTCAACTCTCATTTATCTTTCGGCTCAAATCTCATATTACATCACTCATAGTTCAACAATAACTTTGAATATCCAACACAACATACAAGAATTTCACACAATTTGGCAATTTAACTCGAGCCAAACAAATTTCACACATATCGGCGATTTCACAAGAATCAAAATTAGCCATACATACCTGGTATCGAGTTTTCTTCCGTTAACTTCCTACTTTATGCTTACCCAAGATATCCTACTCTTGCCAACCTTGTTCTTGCAGACTCTTACGCCTATTCACTTCCTCTTTACAAAGAAAACAAGTTTAATAATCATGCATGACTGTAAAATCTCAAGTTCAAAAGCTATTATATGTAACCCTCTCCTTACCCACTTTAAAACTGAAAATTAGAGGAAAAATAGTTTGGGTTTTTACCTTGTAAAGATTGGGGAAGTTGAATCTTGGCCCTAGAATCCTTTGCACTAAATGGTTGGAACAATCTTTGAAGATGAAGAACTTCTCTCTCTAAAACCCCTCTCTTCTCTCTCTAATTTTGGTAAGATGATATGATAAAATGAAGGAGAAAGGTGTTATATTAAAGAAGAGGTCGGGTCGAATTTTATAAAATTTCTGGGCCGGGTCAATTCTGCGGCCGCATCTGCGATCGCAGAATCAACATGCGGTCCGCATAGTGACCGCGGAATTGCCTCAAAATTTACACAAGTTCTGTTAAGGAATGCGACCAAAATGCGGTCCGCATTCTTAATCTGCGGTCGCATAGTGCACCACAGATTTGACAATCAAAAACCTTCAAGAATTTATGCGGTAGATCTACGGTCCGCGGATCCATTCTGCGATCGCATATCGACCGCATTCTCAACACCAATTTTTGCAAACCTACTGTTAAGCTCTACGGCAAGAATGCGGTCCGCATAGCAGATCTGCGGTCGCATTCCTGACCGCAGAATTGATTCTTTTCTGGAAAAATTGACTCTTTACATTTTTGAAACTTAAATCACTACCAATGGTCCGAATCGCGGCGAGCAAGCTCGCCGCAAAGAATTCTACGCATTCCTAACATATTATTCGGACCATGGCACCACAACTACTAGGTTTCATGCACAAAAATTTTATGGGGCCTTACAGCTGGGCACCATCACGACCGGGTTTTGGGATCGTGACAAGTTGGTATCAGAGCCTAGGTTACTAGGCCTCGTGAGTCTTGAGCCGGTTAGTAGTGTCTCGTGGATCGGTACGGAGACGACTGTATTTATCCTCAGGAGGCTGCAAACCTTTTTAGGAAACACTTCACATTCTCAGAATTCTTATCGTGTGTATTTGATTCATCTTGAGATATAATTCTTGAAATTACTTCCACGCATCTGTATGCGCACTCGAGCGCTTAGTAATTAATTTGCCTTGATGGCTTGTGACTCCCTGATCGAGGGGCGAGATATAATATCTGTGAGTTCATGTTGGGCCAGTCGGGAGGACTTGAGGCCAAATCTTTGTCTATGGTTTGAGCACCGAGGTGCTGATTGTTGCAAAATGGTATCAGGACATTTGTATGATTAGTATTGTCCCTAATCGTGGAAATGGAAGCTTGATAATGGGTGAGCTGTAAGGTGTCCGATTCTTATTGTGTTCTATTATGAAGCCCCTAGCTATGGGCATGGTGAATATGTTCATGTCTCTTAGTGGAAAGGTAAAGTGCATTACGTGTGGTAGTAGGAGTTTAGACCCAGGAAGATCGAATTGGATGTGCTATGTGTATTGTGGTGAAAAGTATTTGATATGTGCTATGATTCGAGCAGGGGCAGCCCATGGTCATGTATCAATATTGATAATTTAATTCGTTTAGTATTGAGATTAATATTGTTGATATACATTGTGATGTCATGTCAAGTTGTGGACGTGTTGTAGGATGGTTTTGGTGATTCTCTTGCAGGTGGATAGGCTCAAATTATAAAGGACATTTTGTCGAAATTTTTGGAAAATTTGAGACTTAGAATAATTTTTTGTCACCTAAAGAGTGGGCTTAACTGTTGCGTGTGAATGAATGCAAGAATTGCAGAAGAGTTAAACATTTCTGATGATTCAAGTCTCCGCCAAAGCTTGTAAATGATTTGAGTTTAATCTCACTATAACATTGTGGCATTACTTGAGTAAGAATACTGTGAGTGGTTAAAAATGCCTTGATATATGGCTTCAGGCTAAGTTGGGGAGGTTTTTATTGATTAACTGATTGCACTATTGTGTGATATGTTGGTTCTATCTTTAAGTATATCGAGAAATTATGATAAAGGTTATGGTGTTTCATAGCTGTGAAGAAATACTAGGATGTTTTGAACTGTTGTTGAAAAAAAATGTTCGGTGTATAGAAAAGAAAGATAGCTAATTGTATCTGTATGCAATCATGTTCTGCAGTATCAGAGTTCTAACATGGCACGAGTGGTTCTGTTCAATAAGACAGTTGAATTACAGCTGAATAAGGGTGAACGAAGCCCGAGAATGGGTTTGCGGTGTTCAAGATTTTTCTTGTAACAGTCAGGTGTCTTAAGATTGTGTATGTGGCTAAAGAATGTGGTTTCGTTAGAAGAGATCAAGACTTGTGATATGTTATGTTAATGATGGGATTCTATGTATCTGTATTGGAAGATAATGAAAACAAATTCAGAATCGCAGGAAGTTCTTCAAAATAAAGTATCGTAGAATGTGGTACTTCTGGGAAATATTTGAGAGTGTATTCAGCGGCCTATGGGTCATAGACCGTGTGGTCTTGTGTATGAGTCTCATGTGGTAACCTGAGTTGAGGTATTGTGGTGCTACAGTAAATGCTAATATTAAATTAAAGATGAATCTGAAGGAAATTGGGTAAATGGAACAACTTGTTAATAAACCGAAATGGTGTGATAAGGATACGATTAATTCCTAGTATGTGTTCAAAGTAATGAGTGCCACTCTTTACCGAATGTATCCCAACTATCTATCATTACACCCCGAAAAGGGATATAACAATAGTATTGGGGAAGGAGTTTTTCCACTTAAAGGACAATCGAAACGGGATTTATTTATTAAATTTCAGAGTCGCCACTTGGAAAACTTTTGGTGTCCCAAGTGACCGGTTTAATCCCGAACCGAGGAAATTATGACTCTATTTACCAGTCCGCGATACTAGAAATCTGGATAAGGAATTCTGTTAACCCGGGAGAAGGTATTAGGCACTCCCGGATTCCGTGGTTCTAGCACGGTCGCTCAACTGCCGTATTTGTTATATTTGATTTCCTTATATGCTTTGGTTTCAAATGTTATTGATATTTCACTTTTTGTTAATGTTAGGATTTTCCGACGTTGCAAAAATGCATTTCAAGTCACACCGCAACCAGTACACCTGCGACTTTATTGCATTTAGCTTCGACTGGATTTGGATTTGGGTCACATAAATGTGCACCCGTATTAGGAATGTATATTATAAATCATGCCCTAAATTGTCTACGTCTTGTTAATTTTGGAGAGACCGTGGAATTCGCTAAACGGTCTTTCCGATTTCTAGCATATTTTATAGGAAATTATGGAGGGCCTCGCAACTATGCCTTTATGATTTGGCGAGGCTCATCTCCGTTTTTATTAAGTTTCTTCCTAAAGCATACTATGTTCTCTATTTTTTTTCATCCTAATATAATAGTTTTCATATTAATTCTATATTATTGGGTATTAGCGTCCAGGCCCTATTTTATTACTGGGCCTTGACCACGAACCGGCTCCGCAATTTGCAGATAGGTACTGGGCTTCTACAGCCCAATACATATTTCCTTTTTCATTTACATGCATAAGTGCCATCTTATTTTGATCAATGCCTAATTTCATATTCAGGCCCAGATCTTTCATATTTGAGGTAAGACCACAATGACCATATGACAACAAGTATTATTAACTACTTATTCTTTGCAATCGCCACTTTTCATATAATTACTTCTAATTAACTAATAACTCTAACACAGTAATTTATACTAATGCCATTTTTCAACTAATCGACTTTGATAGCAAATCGTTACTAGAACACTAATTGCAAAATCATTTTTATTATTTTTCATTTAACTGGAGAAAATAGTATTCTAGTTCTAATTAAACAGCTTCGAATTACTATTATCAAAGTGCGAAATCTCAAAATGAATTTATAGCTAAATCAACTCAAATATTTACAAACAGTAACATAGTTTGAGGTATCAAACTACTTATACATTTACAATTAACTGATCCAGATTTGAAACTGAACTAATAGAACTTTATACAATTTTCAAATCCAAACGATTTAACTGCACTTATACCAGTTTTAGTCTTAGATTTAAGTGATTCTTCTCTACCTAGCTTATTTATACTATCATTCATATCACTACTACTATTACCGAATTAAAAGCATACGTCCAGTCTACTAATTATTACACTCAAATCCTAAATGAATTACAAGGATCTAAGTACTTTTAAACTATATAATGAAATAACAAATACACGGAGATTTAGCTAAACATGATTATCATTTTATTTCTCCAATCAGCAGCTCATTTAGAACTTCAAGTCATAGTAGTGTACCTGGTTCAAGTAATAAATTAATGAGTCTAGAGTTGGAGAAGAAGAATAATCAGCAACAACAACAATGATATAGCAACAACAGTAAAACGAATCAACACAGCAACAGATACTAAAACTCCAAAATATAGAACCCATCAAATCAACCTAAGTAAAATTGGAGAAGTCAGCAAAGTCGAGATAAACCAGTGAAGAAACGACCCACAGAGATTCCCAGAATAACACTCAAGTTAATCAGCTTTTCTAATTTCGAATTTGAAAATCTTTACTTTAATCTCTGAATTTCAAAATCCAGTCTTCTAAATGTTTGGAACTTTTAATTGCCAATCAATGCCTAACTCTCAATTTCAGAACCCTTTTTTCAGGCTCCTTAGAAGCATATTTATAGAGGTATTTTTTGGGGAGAGGGGGGGGGGAATTTCAAATAAGTTAATTGTATTTTCCTCCCCTTATTTTTTCAAATAATTACAGAATGGTCTGTTCAAAATGTATCGAACTGCCCTAAGACCCCTGCTAGAAGGTTCTGGGCAGTTCTATTAGGTTATGAGGCATGTTTTACCTAATTGCCCTTATTTGCTAAGGTTTATTTCATTAATGCCTTTTAACTCTACCCAGTCTACACTTTATTATCTAAGTCATTTCAGAAATACCAAGGTTTAAAGTCACTTTTTCCCTATATGCTCTATTTAATCTACAAAAATGTCATTTATTCTTCCCATTTTACCCCTTTTATTTATGTATATTTACCCGACATGCCTTAGGTCTGGCAGGACTAGGTTAGCACCTATTTAACAAATAACCACTAAGCCTTGCCTTTAAGACTTAATCAATTTCAGACTACAGCCTTTTCATTATTAGTCACTTTTACAAATAGCCACCAATCAAAACATGGCCACTAATCAGAACATAACTACTTAATCAAAACCCAGACTTAACTCACAAACGTAGCCACAAGACATTTATAATCATTACCTAAGTAACATAAGCACTCAAAGGTTCAGAATGAACTCACATACAAATCAAATTACAAATATAGCCAGATTCATGTAGTTTTGCATATATAACCTTAATCACGAATTAACTTCCAATTAATCAGAACTCAGAGGAAATATTTTGATAATGGTTGAATTCCAAGTAACTAAACCCAATAGATACAGAATATAATGAACAATCACATAAAACTGGCTAATTAGCACATGCTTCATGAGTAGTTAATATCAAAACCCTAAGAAAACTTAAATAATTTTAGGCATGTATAAGATTGAGGAATCCCAGGAACAAGTATGTATTAAAAGCATAGAGAGATTCATATTTTAGACATGCATGGGAACAGATTCAAACAAGCATGATAGGCATGTAAAGAAGCAAGTTTCAGAACACATAACATCACTGAATGAAAACAAAGGTGGTGGATACTTAGCATTTTCAAGCCTTTTTTCTTTCTTTCTTTCTTTCTTTTCTTATGTCTTTCTTCTTTGTTCTTTTCACTTTTCTTGATTTGCAGAACATCAAAGACTGTTAATCTTCTGAGTGCTAGATCCTCCAAACGGGCTTTGGGGTTTGATTTGAGAGTGTGAGAGGTAGTCTGGAGGCCTGAGGTAATATTTTGGGAGTGGATTTGTTTTTGGTACTCGCAGGAGTAGGGTTTCGCCGAGTGTTTTTCGAATATTCGACGTGTTTGGGGCTTATTCAAGGGAAACTACTTAGATAGGGTAGTAGATCGCCTCAAGGTGGTCTAATGGTGTTATTTTGAGACCTTGGTTCAAACTTTGGGTGGTCGCCGGCTAGGGTTCCGGCGGCCCAATTTTCAAGAATAGAGAGACTGTTGGTTTTTTGGTCGGGATTAATGGGGGTTAAGGGTTATTTGGTGGTGAGGAGGGTGTTTGAGGGATGGTCTTAGGCCGGAGACGGGGACTGTACCAGTCTCCGGTGGTCTCCATAGGAGACTGGAGGAAGGAGGAAGGAGGAAGGAGACGACCTAAGGGCGGCTAAGGTTAGAGATAATATGAACGTATGTGTATAATGACGGACAAAACGGGGAGAGGGGAGTATATATATCAATCCTAAGTTGATGAATCCTGGCCATTGGATCAACTGAAATGGATGGCCAGGTTCATCTCTTCCTAAACGTCGTCATATAAATTAATAGGAGGTCTTCTAGAGCCCGTTAGATCAAGTTATTTGAACGATCGAGATTAGTTAATTAAACTATGTCGTTTCAATTAATTGGTTCATCAGCCTTGTCCGTCTGATCAAATGCATTGGACGGCTGTGATTAGTTCTCAGGACGACGTCGTTTCGTTCATAAGGTCACCGCCTTACCTAGTCCGTTGATCAAATGTATCAACGGCCCAGATTTGTTGTATTTGGACGGCGTCGTATGGTTTCAAGACTGGGCAGACCGGTTCCTTCATTTGGGCCTGGTTTTGTGTAGTTTGTATTAGGTTGAATATGTATTTGGCCCAAATCTTGTATATTTGTATTTTTATTTGTGTTTTATTTAATGTCTCTATTTTCTTTTTTATGTTTTTGTATATTTAATTTTATACTTGTTTTATATTTCTTTTACTTCTTATTTTTGCATTTTTCCTTATTTGTTTGATATTTTTTACATTTTTACTCTATTTTCCGATATTTTTGCATTTTTACTTGATTTTCTAAATTTTAACATTTTTGTGATATTTTCCTAATTGATTTCTTTTGTATTTTCATTTCAATTTATTTTCAAACAAATACAGGTATTTCAACTAAAGCACACAATTGCAAACAAAAATCATTTTTGTATTATTTTATATATATATATATATATATATTGGAATTTAATTGCTTAGGGCAAAAATCACGTGCTCACAACTGCCCCTCTTTGCTCGGGAACATGAAGAGTTTCAGTGCAAAGATAAGTGAGCAGTAATGAGAGATATTTTCCCACTTGCATATTCCGTACGAAGCATTTTGAAAAACTTTTGACTGCACCCTGCTTCAGAGGTTGCCTACATATCCTGGGCTAAACATGAATCAGGTCAGTGTAGTTTGGGAAGGTCTGGTAGTTTGAAACTACCAGGGAATTGCTGTTGCTGTTATTGCTGACTGACTGCTTATTACACCGGGATAAAAATATAGTAAAAAAAGCTATTCTAAGATATGGTCTATGAATTACAAGAAAATCCTATCTATGCCTTGTTTTCTCGTATTGCCTTGCTCTTCTTTATTGCATGTTGCTCTTCATTTGCATCTTCCATTTTTTAAGAATCTTTGCTTATGACTTGCTTCTAACATACTGCTTTCCTCTATTTGTATGACTTCGAAATGCGCTTCTTGCTCTTCAGGTTGATACCTGCTTACTGCAAAATCAAAGAAAACATTTTCCTCTACCCTAGTATGGGGCTTTCAATGTATTATGGTGTTACTTTGTTAGAAAAACTTTTTTTTTAAAGATGCAGAAAATATTCCCTTGTTATGCAGGTGGGCGCCTGAACAGAAATTAAAATGCTGAAAAATATTCCCTTGTTATACAGGTGGGCGCCTGAACTGAAATTAAAATGTTGAAAAGTATTCCCTCGTTATACACGTGGGCGTCTGAACTGAAATTAAAATGCTGACAAATATTCCCTCGTTATATAGGTGGGCGCCTGAACTGAAATACAAATGCTGAAAAGTATTCCCTTATTATCCAGGTGGGCGCCTGAACTGAAATTAAAATGTTGAAAAGTATTCCCTCATTATCCAGGTGGGCGCCTGATGTAGAAATGAAAATGCAGAAAAGTATTTGTCACGACCCAAATTCCGATCGTGATGGCGCCCAACACAATGCTAGGCAAGCCCGACCATATTATCTCTTAAACCAGCCAATATTTAATTCCAATTAATCTAGTTAAACTTAAACAGCGAGTGTTCAATTCCATATGATAAACGTAATAGTAGCAACATACAAGATACAGTCCCAACGAAATCGTGGTGTCACGAGTCTGAGCCTCTACAGAATAAACATCCTGATACAACCAAGTCTAAGCAAGATGGAAACAGCAAAATAATAATGAAGGAGAAAGCTGGTTCTGCGGACGTCGGCAACTACCTCGTAGTCTCCGCAAAAGTAGATATGAGTAAGCAGCTACAACAACTCAACTGCTCTCGGGCACCTGTGAATCTGTACAAAAAGTGCAGGGGAGTGGGGTGAGTATATTTCAACTCAGTGAGTAATAATAATAAGCAATAACTGAAAGTATGAACTCTTGTACCATCACTAAACAGTTCTAAGGCAAACCCCCACAGGTAAGTCATCACTACAACGAGTACTCTGATCTCTAGTCCACATCTACCTCAACAAGGTCCAACACTGACCAAACTCTCACTCGTACCACTTCGATGTAACACCATCTCAATATATGGAGATAAATACATATGTCTACAATGTATAAGTATTTAAGTATGTATAAGGATATGAATAAGTATAATGATGCGGCGTGCAGCCCGCTCCAATATATATACCGCTGCGGCGCGCAGCCCGCTCCATTTAACATCGACGATGCTCACTGGGGGTGTATACAGACTTCGGAGGGGCTCCCTAGGCCCAAGCACTATAATACTGCGGCGTGCAGCACGATCCACACAAATATTACTGCGGCGTGCAGTCCGATCCAATATATATATGTATATATCTCTATACTGCTGCGGCGTGCAGCCCGATCCCATAATATACACCAGTGCTCACTGAGAATGTGTGCAGACTCAAACTCCGAAGGGGCTCCTACAGCCCAAGCGCAATAACACTGCGGCGTGCAGTCCGTCCCACTTGTATATTACATGTATATTACTGCGGCGTGTACTATTCATGCGCTGCAGAAAAATGCAGCAACAATACAGAAATTGCAACACACAGCCATTTTCACTAAAATGGCTCTAACTCCATCATACGAACTCGGAATTCGACGATTCTTTTTCCTATGACTCCGTAATTTCGATGCGGATCCAGTGGTTCAAAACAAAACTGAATTTGGATCTCATTTATTCAGTTCAACATCAATTTTGCTCATTAAACAATTAATTCACATTTCACGTCAAAAACCCAATCGCGACTTGATGAAATTAGACCAAAATTTCCAGATCAGTCCTATAATTCATTATCTAAATTCTCGAAGTCTCGAAATCAAATTTAAATCTCTAGAACTAAAATAGACCTTTGGATCATTACATTTATGCCCAAAACGGCAAAAAATCTTACAAAAACTGTTCCAAAATTTATCCGAGCCTCATGGGATCCCAACAAAGTATACTAACAAGTCTCATAATATATTATGGACTTACTCGAGGCCTCAAATCACAACAAACAACGCTAAAATCATGAATCCACCTCCAATCCAAGCTTTATAAACTTTAGAACTTCCAACTTCTATTTTCGATGCCGAAACCTATCAAATCAAGTCCGATTGACTTCAAATTTTGCACACAAGTCCAAAAAGACATAACAAAGCTACAGAAATTTTCAGAATTTCATTCCGACCATCGGATAAAAATTTTACCTACCGTTCGGATTTCGCCAAAATTCAACCTTAGCCGATTCAAGCCTATTTCTACACCAGACCTCCAAATTCAATTCTGATTGCTCCCCTAAGTCACAAATCACCTCCGGAACTAACCGAATCATCAGAATCCGATTCTGAGCCCTCTAACTAAATAGTCAACTCCGGGTTGACTTTTCATATTCAAGTTTCCTTCAAAAAGGCTATATGCCTCATTTTCAATCCAATTCACTCCTAACTCACCCGATAAGCTCTAACACTGATATAAAAGCATAAAACATGTAATTACAAAATAACGGGGTGGTAATTCTCGTGACGACGGGCCGGGTCATCACATTCTCCCCCTCTTAAGCAAACGCTCGTCCTCGAGTGGACCCAAAGTTGTACTAGAAGCAACCCAATAGTTGAATGACCTTACCAAGCATATATTCGGGCGATCACATGTCACTCTATCTCTCATAAGTCCGAAAACACCATATAGCTAAAATCTCACAGACCACCTGAACCATAAACCACATTGCACTTTTCGAAGTCATATACCAATTGCTAATCATATGCCTATACTCAGAATACACACGATCCATCTGTAATAGCCATACTCGCCACTCCGGGTGAGATCACATGATGTATCAAACAACCCAATCACTCAAGACGATAGTCTCTAGCCACAACAACTGGCCACAATAACCACACACTGGCAGTAAGAACCTTTCTCATTAGATAGAGTCTTATTCCAACACCTTCATATCCTGCCAACGGCAACCGCACACGCGATATATCGAACCCATCTCTCAGGTCAACCATTCATGAATTCTCTCAGGTCAACCATTCATGAATCAATTTCCCTTTTAATTGATACTACAATAGAATTCGGAGCCAAATCTCGATTTTACCTTTCTAACCAACTGAAATCACATATAATCACACTCATTATTGTCTCTAACGATCATTTCGATTATAACACACCGTACCGGTGATATGACACCTCAACACCGGCCTAAGCCGCGACGAGCACAACATAGGCTCCATAGAAACGTCTGAACACGCTCAAATCATGACAACTGTCTCCAGCAAAAGAGCTGCAATTCAATTCCTCTGTGCCATCATAACATAGAACTGAGATCGCGTCTCACATTATAGAAATAGCGTACCTGAATCCTCCCCGAGAGGTCATAACATCACGTGGCCTTGCCACGATTCGTGATTCTATCCAAACACTATTACTCATGAAGCACCTCAAGTTACCATGCTCAGAACGGTCATCCACGCATAGATCTAGGTCTGAACCCAAGCAATGAATCACACCTGCGGTGATACAATTGATGTACGCTATCAAATCCTGAAAGGACATAACTGATGTGCTATTCCCCGAGCGATACCCAATACGTCTATTCCTTAGAAGGTAGGAAGCATTGTATACAAGGTAACATATAGGAAGCTATATTTTCCACGTCACACTGTTATGACGCGCAACCCGATCCAATAACATACCCGTGGCGGCGTGCCACCCGATCCAGATACCATACCTGTGGTGGCGTGCCACCCGATCCAGATACCATACATGTGGCGGCATTCCACCTGATCCAAATACTATACCCGTGGCGGCGTGCCACCCGATCCACGAATACATCTAGCAAGGAAAATGCACATCGAGTCAAGTTGATCATTGCAACAAACATATATATATAGCCTCAAGCTCGGCCACATGAAACGCATCCGACAAAGTTTCTCAATACTGGAGTTGAATCAATGGTAGATACCTCTACACTGACATCCGCCACGAAGGCCCAACTGACAAAGTAATACGTACCAGCCGTCCGCTGGCCCTAGGGTACATCTACCCTGCTGGAGCATGATTTGATGCGCTCTGCCACGCAGTTGTGACATTTCTCTGATATAGTCCATATCATATTAGTCTAGACAACCTGACTTATGACAACCAGCCTGCAATCATATATCATTATTCAAATTTGTCATATCAAGTAACAAAATAGCCACTAGGGCTTCCAATTTCCAATAACCGCTAAACGGTGCCGATACACACGATATACCACCACTGTGTAGGCGGATTACGAGAACTTCTAGTCTCCAACACATATGTAACACATGGATCACTATGCTTGATCCCACTTTCAACCATACGAACACGTAACACACATCAAGCATCCATTCATACCACGTACGCCATTCAGAGATTTCCCTATGCCAACAACGACTCAATTATTACAGTCGATCCAACAAAAAAATACCACCATACCACTAGATATTATCAATTTACATTACCTTGTCCTTTTGCACCATATACCCTGCCAAATTACTAGAATAGCAGTACCATTTTCTTAAATCATCAGAAAGATCGATTCTTAAATCACCTGCAGCTGTCCGCGCCGCTCAATAATTTTATTGACTTCCCATATATTATGAACTGATCTCAAAACCTTGAATATGCCATTATCAACTTTCCATAACACATCGCGTATACCATATCACACTAAGCCAACATGGAAATTCATATCCCTTTCCTCCGCTGCAAACATCGGCGCACTCAACTAGTCAAGGACTTTCACGATCCCATATAGAGAAAACTCATTACCCATTCCAAGCCTTGCATATCAACAGGAAAAATGCACTCATTTTCAAACCACGGTAAAACACATCATAAACTCTTTCTCCTAATTTACATTGCATAAGTTAAACTGCCAGGACTGAGTCCTTATGCCCATATCAAGTTACACAACTGCCAGCACTCAAGAGCTTTGCTGCACAATATCTGCAAGACTCATTACTTCAACCACATACCAGGAATTAATCATATTCCTTTTCATACCATTCTGGTTTATTAACAAATTGTTCCATTTGCCCAGTTTCCTTTCTGATTCATCTTTAATTTCATATCAGTCTTTACTGTAGCACGACAATGCCTCTACTCTTTTTACCACACAAGACTCGTACACAAGACCACACGGTCTAAGGCTCACGGGCCGCTGAATACTCTCTCAAATGTTTCCCCGAGTACCACCTTCTACAATACTTTATTGTGAAGAAATTCCAGCGATTTTTTTGAATTTGTTATCATTACATTCCAATACGGATACATAGAATCCTATCATTCACATGATATAACACAAGCCTTGATCTTTTCTGACGAAACCGCCATCTTTAGCCACATACACAATCTTAAGGCACCTGACTGTTACAAGCAAAATCTTGAACACTACAAAATCATTTTCGGGCATCATTCACCCTTATTCAGCTGTAATTCAACTGTCCTGTTGAGTAGAACCACTCGTGTTTTGTTAGAACTCTGACATCGCAGAACATGATTACTTACAGGTATAATTCGCTATCTTTCTTTTCTATACGCCGAACATTCCTTACCAACAGTTGTTCAAAACATCCTAGTATTTCTTCACATCTACGAAGCACCATAACCTTGTCAAAATTTTCCCAACATACTTAAAGACAGTGCCCACATAGCACACAACCGTGCAATTAGTTATTTAATAGCAACCTCCCCAACTTGGCTCAAAGCCATTCATCAAAGCACTTTTAACCACTCATATCATTATTATTCAAGTGATGCCGAAATGTTACAATGAGATTAAACTCAAGTCATTTACAAGCCTTGACAGAGACTCGAATCATCAGAGACCTTAACCCTTCTGCAATTCTTGCATTTATACACACACCACCAATAAGCCCACTCTCTTTAGGTGACAGAAATCTTTCTAAGTCCCAAATTTTCCAAAATTTTCGGCAGAGTTTCCTTTGTAATTTGGCCTATCCACCTGCTAGAGAATCACCAAAATCATCCTAACAATACATCCGCAACTCGACAAGACATCACAATGTATATCAACAACATAAATTTCAATACTACACAATTATATCATAAGCATTAGTACATGAGCATGCGCTGCACCTGCTCAAATCATAACACATATACCTTTCACAATGATACACCTAACACAACCAATTCAGTTTTCTTGAGTTTGAACTCATACTACCACACGTAGTGCACTTTACATTTCCGCTAAGAGGCAATGAACATATTTCTCACGCCCATAGCTAGTGCTACATATCAAATCACAATAAGAACCGAATACCTTACTGCTCTCCCATTATCAAACTGCCATTTTCACAATTAAGATCAATACCGATCGTATGAACTTCATAATACCGACTCGCGAAATTAGCACCTTGGTGCTCAAGCCATAGACAAGGATTTGGTCTCAAGTCCTCCAGACAGGCCCAACA
This sequence comes from Nicotiana noctiflora, assembly GCA_032618575.1. Lineage (NCBI taxonomy): Eukaryota > Viridiplantae > Streptophyta > Magnoliopsida > Solanales > Solanaceae > Nicotiana > Nicotiana noctiflora. Next base: position 363,715 of record JASVEL010013606.1, read on the forward strand.
TGAACTCATAGAGATTATATCTCGTCCCTCGATTGGGGAATCATAAGCCATCAAGGCAAATTTATCACTAAGCACTCGAGTGCGCGCATCAATGTGCAAGAGGAATTTCAAGAATTACATTCCAAGCTGAATCAAACACGCACGATGAGAATTTCAAGAATTTGAAACTTTCCTAAAGGTTTGCAGCCTCCCTAAGATAAGTACAGGCGTCCCCGTACCGATCCACGAGACTCTACCAACCGGCTCATGACTCGCGAGACCTATTAACCTAGGCTCTGATACCAACTTGTCACGACCCAAACCCCGGTCGTGATGGCGCCCAACACAATACTAGGCAAGCCCGACCATATTATCTCTTAAACCAGCCAATTATTAATTCCAATTAATATAGTTAAACTTAAACAGCGAGTGTTCAATTCCATATTATAAACGTAATAGTAGCAACATACAAGATACAGTCCCAACCAAATCGTGGTGTCACGAGTCTAAGCCTCTACAAAATAAACATCCTGATACAACCAAGTCTAAGCAAGATGGAAACAACAAAATAATAATGAAGGAGAAAACACGTTCTGCGGACGTCGGCAACTGCCTCGTAGTCTCCGCAAAAGTAGATATGAGTAAGCAGCTACAACAACTCAACTGCTATCGGGCACCTGTGAATCTGCACAAAAAGTGCAGGTGAGTGGGGTGAGTATATTTCAACTGAGTGAGTAATAATAATACGCAATAACTGAAAGTATGAACTCTTGTACCATCACTAAACAGTTCTAAGGCAAACCCCCACAGGTAAGTCATCCCTACAACGAGTACTCTGATCTCTAGTCCACATCTACCTCAACAAGGTCCAACACTGACCAAACTCTCACTTGAACCACTTCGATGTAACACCATCTCAATATATGGAGATAAATACATATGTCTACAATGTATAAGTATTTAAGTATGTATAAGGATATGAATAAGTATAATGTTGCGGCGTGCAGCCCGCTCCAATATATATACTGTTGCGGCGCGCAGCCCACTCCATTTAACGTCGATGACGCTCACTAGGGTGTATACAGACTTCGGAGGGGCTCCCTAGGCCCAAGCACTATAATACTGCAGCGTGCGGCACGATCCACACAAATATTACTGTGGCGTGCAGTCCGATCCAATATATATATGTATATATCCCTACACTGCTGATTCGTGCAGCCCGATCCCATAATATACACCAGTGCTCACTGAGAATGTGTGCAGACTCAGACTCCGAAGGGGCTCCTGCAGCCCAAGCGCAATAATACTGCGGCGTGCAGTCCGTCCCACATGTATATTACATGTATATTACTGCGGCGTGCAGTCCGATCCAATATATATACTGCTGCGGTGTGCAGCCCGATCCAATATAGTTCGATCCAATATATATACTGCTGCGGCGTGCAGCCCGATCCAATATAGGTATATATATATAATACCTCATAATGGGTCCTCGACCCTATCCCAGTCAGTATATACTTGGCCTCTCAGGCCCAATATAACATATCACAGTGGGTCCTTGACCCTGTCTCAGTCAATATAGATTTGGCCTTTCGGGCCCAATATAACATCTCATAGTGGGTCCTTGACCCTATCTCATCCCAATCGGTATAGACTTGGCCTTTCAGGCCCGCTCAGCTAGAACAGGGAATTCCACCCCAGATAATCTCTCTCAATGTACACATCTAGTACGGGCTCATATTATGCTATACAGCTAGAGCTACGGCTGAGTGTATGTTTCCAACACGATATAAGGGTCACCTAGCTCTATAGGTTCCCTAATGCTCTACAGATCGGCACAAGGCCCCAAACATGGCTATTAGCCCAATTGTACAGTTATAATCTCATTAACAGTCATACAACACAATATTCTATTAGCCGGGAAGGACCAAGTCCGAACCCTCAATCACAATGTCACTACGCCCGTCGGAGAATGCGTGTCTCATCTCAATATAGCACTGTGAAGTGCTAGTACGGGGTTTCAAACCCTCAGTACATTGTTTACTACTACCACTCACCTCGAACCGGTAGAAGCTTCGGTCCGCCTTGCGCTTGCCTCGCAAATCAATCTTCTCGGTTGCCAAATCTGCTCAAAATCAATAATAATACATCAATATATGCTAAATTCACGTAACCCATTCGAAATAACCCAAATTGCATCAAAACCCACAAAGTTGTCAAAACCCGACTTTTTGGTACGCTTCTCGAAAAATTATGAAACTCACATTTTCGGAATCCTCGTCTCTCCACGAGTCCGTACATACCAAGAACTCCCAATTCGGACTACAAATGGTCCTTCAAATCCCCATTTTAAGATTTTTGCTCAAAGCCCTAATTTTCTTGATTTCTTACCCAAATTCAGAGAATTAATGAAAGATTCTTTGATAAAATCATGTATTTAACTCAAAAAACTTACCTCCAATTATTCCCCATCGAAATCCCTTCAATTCCCGTCCAAAATCTCTCAAGAATGACCAAAAATGGTGGAAAAATAGTTTTGCACGCGGATGAAATGCCATTCTGTCCAGGATTTTACTGTTCACCCGCGTACTGTTCGTCGCGTTACTGTTCATGGAGTACTGTTCATGCGCGTCGAACTGTTCACAGGGTACTGTTCATGAGCGTCGACACTGTTCACAGGGTACTGTTCGTGAGCATCGACACTTTTCACCAGCGCGGTTACTGTTCGCGCGCGGGAATTACTATTCATGCATTGCAGAAAAATGCAGCAGCAATACAGAAATTGCAACACACAGCCATTTTCAGTAAAATGGCTCTAACTCCATCATACAAACTCGGAATTCGACGATATTTTTTCCTATGGCTCCGTAATTTCGATACGGATCCATTGGTTCAAACAAAACTGAATTTGGATCTCATTTAATCAGTTCAACATCAATTTTTCTCATTAAACAATTAATTCACATTTCACGTCAAAAACCCAATCGCGACTTGTTGAAATTAGACCAAAATTTCCAGATCAGTCCTATAATTCATTATCTAAATTCTCAAAGTATCGAAATCAAATTTGAATCTCTAGAACTAAAATAGACCTTTGGATCATTATATTTATGCCCAAAACGGCAAAAAATCTTACAAAAACTGTTCCAAAATTTATCCGAGCCTCATGGGATCCCAACAAAGTATACTAACAAGTCTCATAATATATTACGGACTTACTCGAGGCCTCAAATCCCAACAAACAAGGCTAAAATCATGAATCAACCTCCAATCCAAGCTTTATAAACTTTAGAACTTCCAACTTCTATTTTCGATGCTGAAACCTATCAAATCAAGTCCGATTGACTTCAAATTTTGCACACAAGTCCAAAAAGACATAACAGAGCTACAGAAATTTTCAGAATTTCATTCCGACCGTCGGATCAAAATTTCACCTACCGTTCGGATTTCGCCAAAATTCAACCTTAGCCAATTCAAGCCTATTTCTACACCGGACCTCCAAATTCAATTCCGATTGCTCCCCTAAGTCATAAATCACCTCCCGGAACTAACCGAATCATCTAAATCTGATTCCGAGCCCTCTAACTAAATAGTCAACTCCGGGTTGATTTTTCATATTCAAGTTTCCTTCAAAAAGGCTATATGCCTCATTTTCAATCCAATTCACTCCTAACTCACCCGATAGGCTCTAACACTGATATAAAAGCATAAAACATGTAATTACAACATAACGGGGTGGTAATTCTTATGACGACGGGCCGGGTCATCATAGTATTCCCTCATTATCCAGGTGAGCGCCTGATGCAGAAATGAAAATGCAGAAAAGTATTCCCTCATTATCGAGGTGGGCTGATGCAGAAATGAAAATGCAGAAAAGTGTGGGCGCCTGATGCAGAAATGAAAATGCAGAAAAATATTCCCTCGTTATCCAGGTGGGCGCCTGATGCAGAAAATGAAAATGCAGAAAATATTCCCTCAGTTTGATAACTGGGGTGTAAATTTGGAAAAGATAATACCTCCCTTGTTGTTTGGGTAGGTTCCTGATTTACTGAGTTCTCCATTGTGGATTCTCTCCTTTATTGCTGTTTCTTTTTTATGTTTTCTCCCACATTGGTCACATTCACTTTAAAGTGATTAATGAGAATTTGAATTTTTTGTCCCTGTATAAATTAGTGAACAATTTATTAGTTATAAAATGATGGTTAGCAACTGGTATTCTTGCTGGCCTTGCGTCCATCGTCTACCTCATCTTGCTTCATTCTGCTTTGTAATTTATTCCTGATTGTCTTCTCAATTTTTCTTGTAATCCCCTTTGCCTTTCTCTTTTGTTTCTTTTCTTTTATTCCTTTTGGCTATATGACCGCCATGTGTTTTTATTTTCTCTTTTCCTTTGAAGGACCAAGTGTTATTACGCCATCTAACATGAGAAGCTGGTAGCTAGCTTTCAATTGGCAACTGGTTTTGAACAAATAGAATGAAATGCAATGACCTGAATTTCAGGGGTGAGGGTATTTTGAAGTAAAGACAGAACTTATCTAGGTATGAAGGCTGATTCCTTTGACTATGCCATGTATTTGAATATCTGACCCAGTCTGTCCAATCAAATTGTTGCTAGCTTAATTTCCAACTTTCCATCACCCCAAACCTTTCTTATTTTGCCATCTTACCTCCGTCAGGTCATTCCTCACTTTCGCCTTATGATGCCCGTAAGGTTTTTCACCAATAAGACTCTCTTATTTTTATTTTCTCCCATCTCACATTCACCTTATGGTGCCCGTTAAGGTTTCCACCAATAAGACTCTCTCATTTATTTTTCTCTCAACTCACATCCGCCTTACGGTGCCCGTTAGGGTTTTCACCAATAAGACTCTCTCATTTATTTTACTTTTATTTTTGTGTTTCCAAACTTCCAGTTATTGTCCATGACATGTTTCTCTTTATTCCTATTGTATTGTTATTTTCTTGAAATCAATAGAAGGTCTTTCTTTGGACCGTAATGTGGCTTTTGGATGGGTTTAGAAAGAAAGGTATAAAGGCTCAAAATTTAAACGAGGGTTCAAAATAGTTACAACTCTCAGAATTACAAAACATAAGTTCTGCCCCAGTTTTAATTTTTGGGGAATCTTGGATTTTATTTCTATCATGGATTAGACCTCATTGAGGCTGCCTACGTACCCTTTCGGGATCAAGTCAGACGTAGTTCAAATCATAAGATATCTTCATCATTTGACTTTTTCCCAATTTTTCTTTTGTATATTTTTTTTTCTATATCATTTTTTTTTCTTTTTTCATCATTTTTTTTCATTTTTCTTCATTTTCATTTTTCTTCATTCTCTTTTTCGTTTCTTTTCATTCTTTTTTTTTCTTTTTCAATCTTCTCTTTTCATTTCTTTTCATTTCATTGTTCATAATTGATTCCAAGAGAGGGGTATGAAAGAATAATACAATAAGGCTCAAAAGGGGTAGCAATAGGTAAAGTGTTTGGATAGAGAAATAAAATGCCTTTATCATTTCAATTTCAGAATTATGACAAATAGAATTGTGCATATGAAAAAGGAATCATACATAGTATCTCTTGACTGCATCGGAGTTGATAGCAGTCTCTGCACATTTCCCTTCCACATCCGTTAGATATAAAGCTCTGTTGGACAATACTCGTGACACCATGAATGGCCCTTGCCAATTAGGTGAAAACTTTCCTTTTGCTTCGGCCTAGTGTGGTAAAATACGTCTTAGCACCAACTATCCAACTTCGAATTTCCGTGGACGTACTTTCTTGTTGTATGCTCTGGCCATCCTCCATTGATACAACTGTCCGTGACAGACTGCTGCTACCCTTTTTTCATCGATCAAGCTCAATTGCTCTAGCCGAGCTTTTACCGATTCATCATCGTCAATTTCAGCCTCAGCTATGATCCGTAGGGAAGGTATTTCAATTTCTGCAGGTATCACTGCCTTCGTTCCGTACACCAATGAGTAAGGGGTTGCACCAATTGAAGTACGTACAGTTGTACGATAACCCATGAGAGCAAATGGTAATTTTTCATGGCACTGTCTTGACTCTTCCACCATCTTCTTGAGAATCTTCTTAATGTTCTTATTCGCAGCCTCAACTACTCCATTTGCTTTAGGCCGATAAGGTGTAGAGTTACGGTGCAGGATTTTGAACTTTTGACATGCCTCTATCATGAGGTGACTGTTAAGATTTGCTCCATTGTCCGTGATAATCACCTTAGGAATTCCAAAGCGACAAATGATATTTGTATGTACGAAATCCACTACCGCCTTCTTTGTTACTGCTTTAAATGTCTTTGCCTCCACCCATTTAGTGAAATAATCAATTGCTACCAAGACCTGTGCCCATTAGATGTCGTGGGTTCTATTGGGCCGATGACATCCATGCCACAGGCGACGAATGGCCACGGTGCTAACATTGTATGCAACTCATAGGGTGGGGAATGAATCAAATCTCCGTGTATCTGGCATTGGTGGCATTTCTGCACATACCTAATGCAATCACGCTCCATGGTGAGCCAATAGTATCCAACTCTTAGTATTTTCTTAGCCAAAACGTATCCGCTCATATGAGGTCCGCAAGCCCATGCATGTATTTCAGCCATGACTGCAGTGGCCTGCTGTGCATCTATAAATTTTAGTAGACCCAAATCTGGGGTTCTCTTGTATATAACTCCTCCGCTAAAGAAAAATTCGTTTGCTAGTCGCTTTATAGCCCTTTTCTGATCTCCCTTGGCTTGTGCTGGGTACACCCTTATCCTTAAATATTCTTTAATATCATGGTACCATGGCTCACCATCAAGTTCTTTTTCTTCTGCGAAACAATAAGCATTTTGATCACGAACTTGTATCTGCAGTGGATCTATATAGGCTTTGTACGGATGGTGCAATATGGACGATAATATGGCTAGGGCATCTGCTACTTCGTTGTGTATTCTTGGAATATGCTTGAACTCTATGGATTGAAACATCTGAGATAGTTCATGTAGACATTGTCGATAGGGTATAAGTTTCAAATCCTTTGTCTTTCATTCTCCTTGAATCTGATGTATCAAGAGATCCGAGTCACCCATGACCAAAATCTCTTAAACACCCATGTCTATTGCCATTCTCAATCCCAATATACATGCTTCATACTCGGCTATATTATTAGTACAAAAAACCCGGAGCTGAGCGGTAACAGGATAATGCTGACCCGTTTCTGAAATGAGCACTGCTCCAACTCCGACCCCTTTGCTATTGACGGCCCCGTCAACGTACAGTTTCCAGCCTAGTTTGTCGTCTTGTTCCAATTCTTCAATATTAATTGTCTCTTCATCAGGAAAATATGTTTTTAATGGTTCATACTCATCATCGACCGGATTTTCTGCCAAATGGTCAGCGACTGCTTGTGCTTTCATTACAGTGCGGGTTACATTAATAATATCAAACTCTATAAGTAGGATTTGCCATTTAGCGAGCCTTCCTGTGGGCATAGGCTTCTGGAAGATGTACTTCAGCAGGTCCAACCGAGATATCAGATAAGCGGTATAAGCCGACAAGTAATGTTTTAACTTCTACGCAACCCATGTTAAAGCACAACATGTTCTTTCCAGCTGAGTGTATTTTACCTCGTAAGATGTAAATTTCTTACTAAGATAATATATTGCTTGCTCTTTCTTCCCTGTTTCATCGTGCTGCCCCAGTACACAACCAAACGAATTATCCAATACAGTCAGATAAAGGATTAAGGGCCTTCCAGGTTCTGGAGGAACCAACATAGGAGGATTGGCCAGATATTCCTTAATTTTGTCAAATGCATCTTGACATTCCTCAGTCCAATTCATCGCAACATCTTTCTTCTATAATTTGAAGATGGGCTCACAGATTGATGTCAACTGAGCAATAAATCTGCTAATATAATTCAACCTGCCCAACAAACTCATTACTTCTTTCTTGTTCTTTGGTGGAGGCAAGTTCTGGATTGCTTTTAGCTTTGACGGGTCTAATTCAATACCACACCGGCTTACTATGAATTCCAATAGCTTTCCTGATGGCACTCCAAAAGTACATTTTGCTGGATTGAGCTTGAGATTATATCTTCGAAGACTCTGAAAAAACTTTCTTAGGTCTTTGACATGATCACACTACTTTTTGGACTTGATAATAACATCATCCACATACAGCTCAATCTATCGATGTATCATGTCATGAAACATAGTAGTCATTGCCCTCATATATGTAGCTCCGACATTCTTCAACTTAAACGGCATTACTCTGTAGCAATATGTCCCCCAAGGTGTGATAAAGGCTGTCTTTTCTGCATCTTCTTCGTCCATCAAGATCTGATGATAACCCGCATAACAATCCACAAAAGAACCAATCTCATGTTTGGCACTGTGAGCACATGATTTTTGCACCGGGCAAATAATTCCAAAATTAAAATAAAAATGCTTTTGAGTGCAATTACTTGCTTTGTTTGAAATTAGCTATACTTTGTGTTTGAATAAGTAGAAATTAGAAAAAAATCAAAAAAAAAAGGGCTAGGTAATTAATTTGTTTAATTTGATTAGTTTTAAGAAGAAAATTAGCAAAAATAGGATTAAGTAGCGGAAATTAAGGAAAAATAGTAGAAAATTGCCAAAAAATACTAATTAATTAGAGTAAGTAGGAATTTCGATTTTATGATTTTCCATAAGAGAAAAAGAAAAAAAAAGTATAAAAGAAAATACATAAAAATCATTAAAATCAGAAAAATACAAAAAATAGCTTGTGTATTTGATTTGGGCCAGGAATAATTGAAAGCAGTGGCCCAATCTGCTTTAGCCCAATGAAATCCGGTCCAGGCCTTTGATGGATTTGATCCCAACCGTCCAACTTCTTTAATCTAATGGTTGAGATATTTAGTCACATTTAGTCTTTGATTAAGTTGAGAGATTGAATCTGGGCCGTCCGTCCCAATTGATCCAATGGGCGAGACCTTGGTCTCATAAGCAACCAAACGACGCCGTTTTAGTAACGCGCATGTGAGCCGTTGATCTCCATCAATTGGACGGTCCAGATTACCTAAGACGACCGGCCTATAAAAGGCTTTGGTCTGAATTAATTTGGCCATTATACGTATCACCTAAAGACCAGCCGCCCCCAAGCCCCTTCTCTTCTCTCTTCGTCTTCATCATCCTCACCAAGAAAACCCTAGTTGGCCATGGCGGCCACCACCCTCCACGGTGGTCGCCGGCTCCCTTTACCCCTCCTCTCTTCTTCTCTTTCTTCTTTACCTCATCACACACCCAGAACCCAGAAAACAGACCCTGTTCTTCAAGTCCCGGTCACCGGAGCTACACCGGTGACCACCCAAACAATGAGAAACCACTCAAAACCAATGCCAAAAGAACCCCCTTCACCTGATCTACCCAACCATACCACCCTCACCCTTCGAATCTCACTGGAGCGTCTCGAATATCCAAAAGAAGGTCGCCGGAAACCTAACTCCGGCGACCCCCAAACTCAAACCACCCAAAGACCTTGTCTTTTACCACCACAAATACCCCCCACAAGCTCAAAACCCCAAAAGGCTTCACCTTGAAGTCAAACAACAGGAAACAGAAAGAAAAAGTGAGGAAAAGAAAATAAAAAGGGAAATAAAGGAAAGAGTCTGAAAGAGACTGGAAAAGAAAAGAAAAGGAATAAGAAAAGAAAGGGAATAGGAAGCTCGGGGGACAGGCCCCGCTAAGCTAAGTACCCTCGCCCCCTTTTTGTGCTTTATCTGCTTCCCTTTATCTGCTCATATGCATGTTTTCTTTCGTTTCATTGTTTTTGTCTTGATGTTTCTGTCTGTTTTTCTATCTTGAAATTCTGTGCTTCATCTGTTGTTACTGGGGTTCTTTCTAACTTGCTCGCTGTTCATGTCTTTCTTCTGTGATATTTTCCTGTGTTATTTCTTTCTGCTTTGTTTCTCTGATTCGAAAGATCTATTTAGTATTAGGGTTTTTTGATTCATCTTGTTCATCTCCATGGTATTCTTCTGTTTTGACTGTTCTTGTTGCCTTGGTTTGAAAGATCTATGTTAGAGCTAGGTTTTCTTTTCGCTTCGTTCATCTTCATATTGGTTCTCCTGTTTGTCTGTTTCTCTGAGTAAAAAGATCTATCTTTCATCTTGTGCTTCTTCATTTTCTTGGTATTGTGATTTCTGATCTAGTAGTCTTCGGCAGCATGACTGTTCCTCTCTCCATGATTCTTTACATGTTTAGTCGCCTAGTCATTGTTGTTCATATCTTATACTATGTTTGTCTCGTTTGTTTGGATTTTGGTTTTGATTCTCTATTTTGAAGATTTGAACTTGATATCTTTTTTCTTCTTCATCCTCTGTTTATATTAGGCCTCTTCATCTTGTTGGTTTTAGATATCTTCTCTGCATGCCTATGTTTTTGGACTCTCATTCTGTGTTAGTTTATCTTTGTCAACTCTCATTAGTTTGAATGATTCTTCTATTTTTCATCTTCATCTTGATCTATCATATGCATACATAAGGCTAGGATTAATACTTGAAAAGAGATCTTAGTTAACATGGCTATGCTATTGTGTGGTTTCTGGGCTTAAATGAATCCTGCTTCATCTATTGCTGACTGTTTGTGATAGTTTAGTTCTGTGCATGTCTATGATCATTAATCTTAAGGATTTTGGGAATTTTTCAATTGTCATTTGACCTGAACTAGTGGTAACTAAGGCTAGATTGACATGAGTTTGACATTTTGTTACATGAATTGGATAGAATTAATTGATTAACCAGAATTCAACCATATCAAATCTCCCTTTCTGAGTTCTGGATGATTGATGCATTTGTTTGGTTTATGTGGCTCTGTATACAAAAAGCATGTAGAAATAACTAAGTTTTCAGTAGTTCTTGTTGGTATGATTATGTGATTAACATTCACTAACCTTAGGAGAATTGGTTATAGTTGTTAGTGCTAGGCTTCATAAAATTGGCTAGTTTTTAATAGGTATTAACTGAAAATGAACAAAAGTAGGCTGTTAGACAATAATTGACCTAAGAGTGGTCAACTTTGCAAAAGGTTGACCAACTCTATAAGGTCCAAACACACCAGCTCACTTCAAAAAGGGCTGGTTGTGCAAAGAAACTGGTCAAGCTTGCAAATGCAAGCTTACCAAGGCTCATTTGAGCCCTGAACATCAAAGTGGCCAGGCCTGCAAAGGCTTTGGGCCCAGCTATGTTCAGTAATTGGGTTTAATTACCCAGGCTAAGTCTCAACTTGAGACTGGCCATTAGTTTAATAGGTATTTAAGCAGGTTAATCCTGCAATTTAGTTTAATTGACCTTAAAATGAACAAAATAGGTTATTTAGAAATAATTGGCCTAAGAGTGGTTAACTTTGCAAAAGGTTGACCAATTCTATAAGGCCCTAACACACAACCCACCTTAAAAAGGGGCTGGTTGTGCAAAAAGGCCAAGTCTGCAAATGTGGACTGGCCCAGGCTTTCTTTTTTGAGCCCTGAACATTAAAAAGGCCAAACCTGCAAAGGTTTTGGGCCCAACTGTTCAGTAATGGGGTTCAATACCCAAGCCAAGTCTCAACTTGAGACTGGCTAGCCTTTAAATAGTTTAATTTCAATAATAAAGCAGGCTAGTCCTGCAATTAGTTTTAAATTGAAATAATTTGGTCTTAATTGACTGGAACTAGTTAAAATGGGTTAAAATTGAAATAGTTTCCTAAAGTAGAACTGGCCAGCCCTTAAATACCAATGCAAGGGCTGGCTATTAGTTAAATAAGTCTCAAAGAAGCTGAAAATTAACCTAGGCAGTCAAGTAAATCAGCAGTGCCCTTAGGGGCACAATTGGGAATTAATTTGGTAAAATAGTGAATAGTTTGGAACATAAGAGGGTAAGGGAGTCATTTGTACCCCTGATTTCTGCAATTTTGCAGAGATTTAAGGGTATAATGGTCTCCCTAAAATGGGAAATCTGTAAAAAGCTATAACCCTTAGGGCTACATTGGTAAAAGACCCATAAAAAGAATCGTTGGAACCTTCCAGCACATGCTGGAAGGGTTTCTGGTAACAGAATTAGGGGTTTAAGTGTATACTTAATAATTTTAGGAGAGGGAGAAGTGGGATTTAATCCCATACTTTCTCCCCAAGCTTCAGCCCTTGGCTTTAGCTATAAATACACCCTAAAAAGGGGCTGAAGGAGGTTCGAAATTTTGGGCACTTCTGAAATACACCTAAGTTGGTTTTATTGAATACAAAGCTTGAGAGATAATAAATAGTAACATAACAGTAGGATTTCTGGGGATTTTTTTCGAGTAAAACTTGTTGATTTCTTCTGATTTTGCATTGCTTTGCTGAGGGTTTTGCTCGTTAGTCTCTGGGTTTCTTTGATGGCTGTTTGCTGTGTTGTTCAATTCACTTGGATCTTCAGTCACTGTTGCATTGCTGTTTGGGTCTTGCTGTGTTTATTGCTTACTCTCTTCCCTTAGAAGTCATCGGCTTCACTTTGTTGATTCAGGTACCATTTCTGTTCGAATGCAGCTGTAATGATGAACTGTTGAATGAAATCCAGTTTGCAAATTCATATGTTATTATATTTTGTAGTTTATGCTTTTCACTAGTTATTTAGTATTGATATAGATCTATAGTTTAAATCATAGTATGATATGTAGAAGCAGAAAAACAGAGACAAAAATGATGTAATAGCTTAGTGATAGAGTAAGTAGTGTAATAGTAGTAGTATAGAAGCAGCAACACATCACTTAGTTTAATTAGGTTAAAACTTTAAAACATAAGCTGGCATATCACTTTTCTTTCTTCAAAATCGTTAAACTATTCATTCACAGTAGACTTTCTTCGTAAAAATGAAATCACATAGTTAATCATACTCTCATGAATCTGTACATAGTCAATAATAGGATTTAAATCATTGTAAAATCAGTGGTCTAATAATGCTTAAGTCCTGAAGCCATTCGAATTTAGATATTGGATTTGTAATATCTAATAAGAGGTATAGATTACAATGGAACCGGTAATATAGTAAACATCTATTATCAATTGTTTATTGTTTCTTTAGTGTAAATAATTAGTTGATTCACTTTAATTCAACCTGATCCCCTAGGTAAGTAGCTGTGTTCTAGAACATCTCGTAAGTAATTGATTAGATCTTAATATAGATTCTTAGTTACGAACATATATAGCAATAACAGTTGGTTGAGTTCTCGTTGATTACTGTTTTATGTACTGATTCCCTTATAAATAAATAAAAGTGATTTGATTTCGTTTCCAATTTTGAGTACTTGTTCCTTTATGAATTCTGTGTCATATCTTTTGTTATTACAATCTGGTTTGGGCCGTATGTATAACGTGGGCCTGAACTCCCATATGGAATTGTTTGGTTTGTTGAATGATAGCCAGAAGACCGTCTGGGCTTTAAGGCTTGGGCCGGCCCTTTACGGGTCTGTTTAGACGATTGAAGAATCCAGGCCCATCAAACAATAGAAATAACGGGCCTGGAATGTTTAATACTAGAAATCGATTAAGGCAAAATCAATGTATAGCAAATATAGTTGAACAAATAGGATCAGACTTTAATAAAATAATTGGGACGAGCCTCGCATAACGAATAACAAACACCGGGGCTCCCATTTAGTAATAAGATAACATAGTAGAACCGGAGAGGCTAATAGCGAATTCCATAGCCTCGCCCAAAAGTTAAAAGCCGATATACGTTATTTTGGGCACGATGTTAATGTACTTTCCATTGAACGAGTGTGCACTTGGTGCGACTCAAATCCAATTCTCGGCAAAGCCGAAATACACCAAAAGTCATAGGCGTACTGGCTACGGTATGACTCGAGGCGTGCTTTTGCGATGCCGCAAATTCTTTAAAATAATATTTATGTAAAAAGCATTATATGTTGTTAAAATCTGTAAGTGAGTCAAACAAGAGTCGAGAACGACAATTGAGCGACCGTGCTAAAATCACGGAACCCGGGAATGCCTAACACCTTCTCCCGGGTTAACAAAGTTCCTTATCTGGATCTTTGCTTCGCAGACCTTTTTTTTAAGAGTCAAAATTCCTCGGATTCGAGATTAACCGGTGACTTGGGACACCATTATCATTCCCAAGTGGCGACTATGATTAATCTCAATAAAATCCCGAACCGATTGTCCTTTAATTGGAAAAACTCCTTCCCTTATGTTATTTTATCCGTTTCGGATATTTGAGCGTCGGGGTATACCCTACGAGCGTATTTATATGCTTAAGTTGGGGTAGTAAAAAGGGAGGTGTGACAGCTCCGGCGACTCTGCTGGGGACTCCAACCCCGAACTTCGGTTTCAGGGTTTAAGAACTCGAGCTCTTTAGAACTGCCGTTCGCGTTATTGTTTGACTTCATTATATGATTTGAACAACATGCTATGTGCTTTATCGCTTGATAATATGTGGATTGTATATAAAATTGTGCCAAAAACCTTTCTCTCTTCACCCCCGGGGATGTGCTTACTAGTTGAGACTCCCCTTTCTGTTAAAGTCACCCTAAATTAAGAAAATAGAGGCCGGATAAATTACAAAGTCGATTGACTCCGCAGGTCACCGGTACGTAGCCCCCTCCTCGATTCAAGTTGTCCGCTCGGTTACACGGTCTAGCACTCTATGAAATCGTAAGATTTTGAACATAGGTCTAGGATGATTATTTGCATCATATTTGACTTAGGGGACTCAACACAGGGGTTGGGTGCGTCTAGGACAGGTGACCCGGTATTGAAAAAGACCGAGCATGTTATGTGTTGCATTTTTATTGTCCTTGATCGTTATGCGGACCGGCGGAAATCCCGAGGATAGAAAATTGTTGAAAAGGAAAAAAAGAGAGAGGGAGGAAAATGAGATTTATAGGAAATAGGTATCCGAAAATTTGAAAATTTGAAAAAAAAAAAGAGAGGTGGAACAGTTTTGTTGAAATAATTGGTCAAATAATCTGACCGAACTACGCAGGTTTGATTCTCGCCATTAGGTGGGATACGTAGGCAACCCTTAAACGGGTCCAACCACACTTTTAGAAAAGACCAAAAAGATTTTCTCTTTCAAATAATCGAGGTGATTGCTATTTTTGGAAATGGCCGAATGTTCCGAAAGGACGCCGGAAGGCTGTTTTGGCAAAAATGGCCACTTCGAAAGTCATTTTTCTTTTCTTTCCTTCAAAAATGGAAACTTGCATTGAAAAAGATTTTCCTTTTTTCTAAATAAAATCGCGTTAATAAATGTGCAGGACGAGCACAATGATGAATGAACATTTCTCCCTAAATAAAATCCCCTTGGAGCTGAAATTATGGTGGCAAGACATGGGATCCGATGGTCAAGACTGGGTCAAAGGGTACTTAAAAGGCCTTACGGGGTTATTAGACATGGTTCCCCGAGGTGATGTGATTAGAGCGTTGGTGACGTCTTGGGATCCGGCACACAACGTATTTCATTTCTCAGATTTTGAACTTACCGCTACTTTAGAGGAGATTGCCTTCTACATCGGGAAGACTGAGGTCCCGCTAAAAGGAAAATACCCGGTATCTCCGAGGACGGTAACAGTACATCATTTCCTCGACTCTTTGAAAATTGCCCAGAATGTTCACAACGAAGTTCTGGCCAATGGGTTTTGTTCCTTAAGCTTCATCTACAGTAGGTTTGGACACGTTGGGGGTTTCAATGACCTCACCAACAAGTTATGTTGCAAGTCCAACCGAGCAAAATGGGAGGAACACCGGAGGTTTGCATTTTTGGTGGCATTTCTCGGAGTTGTCGTATTCCCGAGGAAGGATGGACATATCAATATAAAAGTTTCCGGGGTAGCTACCACACTGATAGTACAAGATAATTGTACTCTGGCCCCAATGATCATCGCAGACATCTACCGTGCTCTGACTGCGTGCAAAGCGGGAGCCAACTTCTTCGAAGGATGTAACTTAATCTTACAAATCTGGCTAATTGAACATATATGCCGCCATCCTTCGTTCTCGAGCTATGGTTCGGCTGAACGGACATGTTTGGAAGAGTACAGTACGAGGACAAAAGAAGTAAAATTGCCAGAGGGAGTCCAAGGTTGGATTGTGTATCTTCGGTCACTAACCGACGGTCAAATTGATTGGACGTATGACTGGTTACCTCTTGACAAGGTGATATACATGCCAACGGAGGGATCGCCATTTTTGATCATGGGTTTGAAGAGTATACAACCTTATGCCCCATACAAGGCCCTGCGACAGTTGGGTCGGTGTCAAATTATTCCGAGAGATGGGGACCTCAGTGTGCGAGCTGTGGAGATTGGTCCGGATGGGCAATTCTCGGAAGCAAAAATCCGGCAAATCTGGAATGAGTGCCAAAATTTGAAGATTGATACTTGTGTGCCGAATAGAGCAAAGGGGGAGGTGTCGCCTAGATACTCCACATGGTACCGACGAGGGATTGAACACGAACGTCTTTCGAAGAAACCTCACTTGCAAGATCTGATAGAGCAATCCAAGGAGAATCAGAACTGGGTGGCCAAGAAAAAGAATACAAGGCCAAAATCAGCTTGTTGGAGGATAAATTGAGAAATCTTCATTTCGAAAGTGGCTTACAGGCAGCATC
The DNA here is from genome assembly GCA_032618575.1 of Nicotiana noctiflora. Classification (NCBI taxonomy): domain Eukaryota; kingdom Viridiplantae; phylum Streptophyta; class Magnoliopsida; order Solanales; family Solanaceae; genus Nicotiana; species Nicotiana noctiflora. The sequence goes on from JASVEL010013606.1 coordinate 380,315, forward strand.
CGATGAAGTGGAGAAGAAACAGCTGAAAAAATAAAATGAGATGTTGAAGGCTCAAATGGCTCAAATGAAAATTGCATCCGAGACCCCAGTTCGCTCAGCCCGGGATGAAAAGTTAATTGAGATTCTCCGGCGCAAAGTAAATGACTACAGCTTCGATTTGGACAAAGCTAAAAAAGAGTTAGTCAGGGCTAGGAAGCAAATCGACAAAGACGCTGAGGAAAGAGCCATGTTGGTTCGGCAATTACAAGACAAGCACGATTTTGAGGTAGCTCAGCTTAGAAGGAAAATAATTTCAGCCACGGTTAAAAGTAACAAGATTATCAAGGATCTTGAAGAAGAGAGAGAGCATTGTTACACAACTATGGCTAGATTAGAATTGGAGCTGCAGCAAGTGCAAAAAGATAACCAACATACCTTGGATGCTCGCACTGAACAAATAAGCCGGTTATTGCAAGAAAAGGGGGTCATCAGAGAAAAGATTGTTCGCATTGCCCAATACATCACCCGGAAGAGTCAACTGTGTGAAGATATGTCTCGAAGAACCTTTGTATCGGCAGTGAAGTTCTTCGTGCAACAAGTCATGTCTGACCTAGATAGGCTCCAAAGGGGATTAGCATATAGGCCTGCGGGAAGGCCGAACGATGCCTCGCGGGCACTAGGAGCATTAATGTACTCATAGGGGCATGCATCATCTTTTTATATTTTCCTCTTAAAACATCACCTTGTAATCAATGTTTTGAATTATCAATGGAAAATCAAGTGTTGTTACCAATTTTTTTGTTTTATGTCATTTCTTTTAAATTCGCTAGGCAAATAAATAGGAACGTAATTATGAAAAAGAGATAGAAAGAAAAAGCAAGAAGAAAAAAAAGAGAGAGAAAGAAAAAGCAAGAAAAAAAAAAGAAAAGAAAAAGAAGAAAAAAGGAAAAAAAAAGAAAATAAAAGAGAAAAAAAAGGAGAGAAAGAAAAAGAAAGAAAAGGAAAGAAAAGAAAAAAGAGCGGAAAAAGAGAAAAGTGATTGGCCCAAATGAGCAGCAGCCGGGATGATGCATGACGACTTCAGGAAATGTGTTTGTTTTTAAAATCGTTGCATTTTATTCATGCGCTAACAACTAACGGGTGTTGATGCTTGTGAGTTTAGATTCTCTAGGCAACTGGCATTCTGGCTACCCACCCATACAACACAAGATACAAAAAGATGACGAAAGTTGTGTCCCAGGAAATTGAGGCAACTATCGTGGATCCTTCTCACGAAGAGGAGATTGTGGATGTGGCAGGAATGAAGGAGGAAATGTACAAACTGAGGCAGCAGATGGCCGAGATGTACCAGGCCCGGTCTAGAGGTCAACCCCTGCTAGCTTACCCTGCCAACCCCGCATATATCCCTCCAGCCAATCCCAATCCTGAACCACCGACAATGAATTCATCCTCCACATATCCCGATTACCCTCACTATTATGCCTCTACCTCCCAGGTACCACCACCTCCAGTCAAACAAGCACCACCTCACATACCCCAAGTTGCTCCAGTGTATGTGGCACCTCCGCCCGCTGCTATGCACAAATCCTCCAGTGAACCGATGTTTCATATACATGATCCTCACTACTACCCTCCAGAGCCAACTTTCCGACAACATGAGTCTCATGCTCCGTTGATAGAAACAAGTGAAGAAAGAATTGCCAAGAGTGCCGGGCAAGAAGAGATGGCCAGAAAAGTGAAAAGTCTGGAGAATGCTTTCCGCACTATGCAAGGACTAGGAGGGCAGGTGAGTGTAGACTACAAGGACCTGTGTCTATTCCCTGAGGTGCAACTTCCCGTGGGATTCAAGTTGCCAAAATTCGACATGTATAGCGAACACGGAGATCCGGTGGCCCATCTCAGAGGATACTGTAGCAAGATGAGAGGTGCAGGAGGTAAAGATGAGTTATTGATGGCATACTTCAGCCAGAGTCTGAGTGGTTCAGCTTTAGAGTGGTATACCCGACAAGATCATACAAGGTGGTTCGTCTGGGATGACCTTGCACAAGCCTTTGCAAATCACTTTCAGTACAACATAGAGATCATACCTGACAGACTATCCCTTACAAAAATGGAGAAGAAGCCAGGGGAGAGCTTCAGGGAATTCGGTTTTAGATGGAGGGAGCAAGGCCGCAAGAGTAGATCCACCCATGAAGGAAGGGGAGATGGTGGATTGTTTCCTACAGGCTTTGGAGCCTACATACTACGGTCATTTAGTGTCGGCGATTGGGAAGAGTTTCAATGAAGTCGTGAAGATGGGAAGCTTTGTGGAGGAAGGTTTGAAAACAAATAAAATCATGAGTTTTTCAGCCATCAAGGCCACCAATCAAGCAATACAAACTGGAAACGGGGGAGCAATGGGAAAGAAGAAGAAGGAAGAGGTAGCAACCGTAGAGAGCAGGCCATGGAGCCGTAACCCGCATCATCACCCACCAAGACCCTACCACCAACACCCACCAAACCCATCAACCCCATATAATCCACCTCCATCATCTTACCCGCCAAACCCATACAACACATCAACTCCATATAACCCACCAGCACCACCATACCCACCAACAGTCCCACATTACCACCACCTACAATCCCAAGCCTACCCACCGCCACCACCCCATGTGTGGAGAGCCCAAGCTCCACACAATGTGTACTACACCCAGAACACATACCCAACCTCTAAACCCTACAGAAACCAAAACAGGCCCAGACCTGACTCAGAGTGGAGAAACAAGGCAAGGAAAACATTCACCCCACTGGGGGAATCATATACCAGCCTTTATCATAGATTGAAAGAGTTGGGGATGCTAAGTCCGGTTGCACCTAAAGTTCCAAACCCACCCCCGAAAAACCTTGATCCTTCTGTTAGGCGTGAATATTGCTCGGGGACATTGGGCCATGATACCGAAAAATGTTGGCAGTTGAAGAATGCCATTAAAGATCTCATTGACGACAGGAGAATTGAAGTTTAGGCTCCAGAAGCTCCGAACATCACCCAGAATCCGCTGCCAAATCACCATGAGACACACATGATAGAATTGGTGCAAGGTGATAGCAGTCAGAAACCATCTCAGTCTGTGATGATGATAAAGTCAAGCGGCAAAGCAGAAAAGGAAGCCGTGAAAGAAAAACGGATTGCTGAAGAACCAACGGGAAAGCCAGTAGTGGTGGATGGTTTGAAAGTGGTAGTGCCAGGCGTAAAGCCGATTGTGATTGTGAAAGGGGTGAGTACGGAGCCACTAATTATAAGGCCGGTGGTGCAGATGCCGGTGGTGAGCACAAAGACTGTACCTTGGAACTACAACAAGGTAGCAGTGGTTTACAAAGGAAAAGAGGTGTCTGGGGAAATTAACGAAACCCATGGTCTCACCCGGTCTGGAAGATGATTTGCTCCAGAAGAATTGAGAAAGATGAAAGTAGTAAAAGAGAACCAATTGAAGAAACCAGTGTCAGAAGAGGAAGCGGAGGAATTCCTCAAGAAGATGAAGTCACAAGATTATTCCGTAGTTGAACAACTGAGAAAGACCCCTGCGCAGATCTCTTTGCTATCTTTGCTAATACATTTAGAGGAACATAGGAAGGCTCTGATGAAGATACTGAACGAAGCTCATGTTCCAGAAAAGATCTCAGTTTTCCACTTGGAAAAGATTACCAACAAGATTTTCGAGTCTAATAGGATCACATTCTCAGATAAGGAATTACCTGTTGAGGGAACCGAGCACAATAAGGCGATGTATCTTACGGTGAAGAGCGAAGAGTCGGTGGTGACCAGAGTGTTGATAGACAACGGATCAAGCACTAACATTTGCCCGCTGTCGACTTTGGGGAAGCTGAACATCAGTCCTGACAGAATCCGGAAGAATAGTATAAACGTGAGAGGATTTGATGGTGGGGGTAAAAACACATTGGGAGACATCATTCTGGAAGTTACCATCGGTCCTGTGGATTTTACTATGGAATTCCAAGTGCTCGACATTGCTGTGTCATATAACTTGTTGTTAGGCCGACCCTGGATTCACGCGGCCAAGGCAGTACCATCATCTTTACAGCAGATGGTCAAATTCGAGTGGGAGCAGCAGGAGATTATGGTACATGGGGAAGAAAATGCTTGCAATATGGTGACACCGTTCGATGATACTAACAAAGATAGAGGTCCCTGGGTCTACCAAGTGACAGATACTATTGTGGTAAATAGAATTGCTGAAGGGGAAAAGTTGCCAGTCCCTATGGTGGCACCAACTGCTGTGATGGTGGCCAAAGAGATGCTTAAAAATGGGTTTGCACCAGGGAAGGGATTGGGCAAAGCATTGGAGGGAGTTATTCAGCCGGTTCAGCTTCCAGAAAACAAAGGTACTTTCGGCTTAGGGTTCAAACCCACCTTTGCCGACATCCAGAGAGCCTCAAAAGCCAAAAAGAACTGGACCTTGCCTAAGCCTATACCCAAACTATCCGACACCTTCGTCAAGCCTGGTACAAAATATCGGACATCTGCTGCGACAAAGTACATCGAGACCCGACCTGATGAAGAAATGCTGAGTTTTGAGAAGATGTTTTGGGAGGTGAATATGGTTGAAGCGGGGGAAGGCACAAGCAAAATGGATGTGCAGTTTGTGGGACCTGGAATCATGTTAAACAATTGGGAAGCTACTCCTTTCCCTATCAGGAAGGAGTCTTGGTAGTTAGCTCCAAATTTTCATCGTTGCTTTCCCAAAAATTGTTATTTTTATAGTTCTCCCATCCCTCTCATGAAAAGAAAATCAAAATGTATCCCGAACTTTGTTCGTTCTTTTATCAATGAAATGCAATTTTCCTTTTCTTCACTTTCGCCTTATTTTTCTTTATTTTTCTTTTTGTACAGTTCTGCATGTGTTGATTATGATGCCATGTCATGCGTGAAGGATTCTACACCCAGTTCCGACAATCGCGTTACCATACAAGAAATTGAGGAGGATAGTGAAATAGAATGTGAGTATGAGGAAGCCCTGGAGGAAATAAGCAAGGACATGAAACAATATGAGGAAAAACCCAAACCGAATCTGAGTGATACAGAATCTGTAAATTTGGGGAGCGAAGACGATGTCCGGGAAACAAAGATTAGTGTTCATTTGGAGGCACCCCTCAGGGATGAATTGATAAGGTTGTTACATGAGTTTAAGGACATTTTTGCCTGGTCCTATGATGACATGCCCGGACTTAGCACCGATTTGGTGGTACACAAGTTGCCTATCTATTCTGAATGCCGGCCGGTAAAGCAGAAGTTGAGGAAATTTAAAACGGACATTAGTGTGAAGATAAAAGAAGAGGTGAATAAGCAGTTTGAGGCAAAGGTCATAAGAGTTACCAAGTACCCCACCTGGTTGGCAAATGTTGTGCCGGTCCCGAAGAAAGATGGAAAAACCAGAGTGTGTGTGGACTACAGAGACCTCAACAACGCCAGTCCAAAGGATGACTTCCCATTGCCAAACATCCACATTGATCGACAATTGCGCCAAGCATGAAATCGGTTCGTTTATGGACTGTTATGCCGGTTATCACCAGATCCTGATGGACGAAGAGGACGCTGAGAAAACTACCTTCATTACACCTTGGGGAATGTATTATTACAGAGTAATGCCGTTTGGATTGAAGAATGCCGGGGCAACTTACATGAGGGCGATGACCACAATGTTTCACGATATGATGCATCGAGAAATTGAGGTGTATGTTGACGATGTCATCATAAAGTCCAAAAAGAAACCTGATCATGTGAGAGATTTGAGAAAGTTTTTTCAAAGACTCCGGAGATACAATTTAAAGCTCAATCCTGCAAAGTGTGCCTTTGGAGTACCTTCAGGGAAATTGTTGGGGTTTATAGTGAGTCGGCGAGGTATTGAACTGGATCCATCAAAGATCAAGGTTATTCAAAGTCTACCTCCGCCGAAGAACAAGAAGGAGGTCATGAGTTTGCTAGGAAGGTTGAATTACATTAGTCGATTCATTGCTCAATTGACATCAACGTGTGAGCCGATCTTCAAGTTGTTGAAAAAAGATGCAGCAGTGAAATGGACCGACGAGTGTCAGGAAGCCTTTGACAAGATCAAGGAATATTTGGCCAATCCTCCGGTGTTAGTTCCTCCAGAACCAGGGCGACCTCTGATTTTGTATCTGACGGTGCTTGATAACTCCTTTGGTTGTGTATTGGGTCAGCATGATGAGACAGGCAAGAAAGAACAAGCCATATATTACCTCAGCAAGAAGTTCACGTCCTACGAGGTAAAATATACTCAACTTGAAAGAACTTGTTGTGCGTTGATTTGGGCAGCTCAGAAGTTAAAGCATTATTTGTCAGCATATACCACATACTTGATATCACGACTGGATCCTCCGAAGTACATATTTCAGAAGCCTATGCCTACGAGAAGACTTGCTAAATGGCAGATTCTGCTCACAGAATTTGACATTATCTATGTGACTCGTACGGCAATGAAGGCACAAGCTATTGCAGACCACTTAGCTGAGAATCCGGTGGATGATGAGTGTGAACCATTGAAGACATACTTTCCGGATGAGGAGGCAATGATTGTCGAGGAAATGGAGCAAGATGAGAGACCGGGATGGAAAATGTACTTCGACGGAGCCATCAACAGCAAGGGCGTTGGTATCGGAGCGGTACTCATTTCAGGTACGGGTCAGCACTATCCCGTCACAGCTCAGCTCCGATTTTTCCGTACCAACAACATGGCCGAATATGAGGCGTGCATCTTGGGATTAAGGATGGCAATTGACATGGGTATTCAAGAGATTTTGGTCATGGGCGACTCGGATATCTTGGTACATCAAATACAGGGGGAATGGGAGACACAAGATTTGAAATTGATACCATATCGGTATTGTTTGCATGAGTTGTCTCAAAGATTCCAGTCTATAGAGTTCAAGCACATCCCAAGAATGCACAATGAGATCGCAGATGCTTTGGCCACACTATCCTCTATGTTGCATCATCCTGACAAGACATATATAGATCCGCTCCAAATCCAAGTCCGTGATCAAAATGCTTATTGCTTCGCTGTGGAAGAAGAGTCAGATGGAGAACCGTGGTATCATGATATCAGGGAATACCTGAAAGCTGGCAAATACCCGGAGCAGGCCACTGGAGACCAGAAGAGAGCCATCAGGCGTTTAGCTAATGGATTTTTCCTCAGTGGAGGAGTGGTATACAAAAGAACACCAGATCTGGGCTTATTGCGGTGTGTGGATGCACAACAAGCAGACGAAATCATGATTGAAGTACATGCCGGAGTATGTGGACCCCACATGAACGGATATGTTTTAGCAAAGAAGATTTTGAGAGCTGGGTATTACTGGCTCACTATGGAGCGTGACTGTATCAGGTATGTAAAGAAATGCCACCAATGCCAGGTACATGGGGATCCGATCCACTCCCCGCCTTATGAGTTGCATACAATGTCAGCACCTTGGCCCTTTGTTGCTTGGGGCATGGATGTTATCGGCCCAATAGATCCAGCCGCTTCCAATGGGCATAGGTTCATTCTGGTTGCAATTGATTATTTCACCAAGTGGGTTGAAGCTAAGACATTCAAGGCAGTAACGAAGAAAGCGGTGGTTGATTTTGTGCATGAGAATATTATATGCCGATTTGGAATCCCCAAGGTGATTATCATAGATAATGGAGCCAATTTAAACAGTCATCTCATGGCGGAAGTTTGTGAAAGATTTAAGATCACACATCGCAATTCCACGCCTTACAGGCCAAAGGAAAATGGCGCAGTAGAAGCGGTGAATAAGAATATCAAGAAGATTCTCCGAAAAATGGTGGAGGGATCCAGGCAATGGCATGAAAAGCTACCCTTTGCTCTCATGGGTTACCGCACGACGGTGCGTACTTCTATCGGAACCACACCTTATACATTGGTGTATGGAACAGAGGCTGTTATACCCGCAGAAATAGAAATACCTGTCATTACGGATCATAGCAGAAGCTGAGATAGATGACGATGAATGGGTAAAAGCCCGTTTGGAACAGTTGAGTTTGATCGATGAGAAAAGATTGGCTGATGTTTGCCATGGGCAATTATATCAACGAAGAATGGCCAGAGCATACAATAAGAAGGTACGACCTCGAAAGTTTGAAGTCGGACAGCTTGTGTTGAGGCGTATCTTACCGCATTGGGCCGAGGCGAAGGGCAAGTTTGTGCCAAATTGGCAGGGACCGTTTTTGGTATCACGGGTGTTGTCCAATGGAGCATTGTATTTAACAGATGTTGAAGGAAAGTGCGTAGAGACTGCTATCAATTCAGATGCGGTCAAAAGATACTATGTATGATTCCTTTTCAATTATGTGTTTTGTATTTTGTTGTGATTTTGGAATTGAAATGATGAAGGCGTTTTATTCTCTATCCAAACACTTTATCCATTGATAACCCCTTTGAGCCTTAATGAATATATTCTTTCATATCCCTCTCTCGGAATCGCTTTAGCGCAATAAGATCGAAATTTCCAAAATGAAAAAATGAAAAATAAAATGAAAAAAAAATGAAAAAAAAGAGAAAAAAGAGAAAAAGACAAAGAAATCGGGAAAAAGTCAAAAAGAAATCCATCTAACTAATAAAGTTGGTTGAACTACGTTTGACTTGATCCCGAAAGGGTACATAGGCAGCCTCTCTGAGGTTCAGTCACAATAAAGAAAAAATCCAAAAAATTCCCCACATATTGAAACTGGGGCAGAAGTTATGTTTAATAATTCCGAGAGTTGTAAATATCTTTGAACCCTCGTGAAATTTTGAGCCTTTATACCCTTCTTTCTTAACCCATCCAAAAGCCACGTTACAGTCCAAAGAAAGACCTTCTGATCAATTCCAAAATGATAACGAATGCAACGAAGAAGGAGCGAAGCATCGGATAATACCCGTGGTACAAAAACAAAATACAAAAAGGAAAAAATGAAAAAATGAAAAAATGAGAGAGTCTCATCGGTGAAAACCTTAACCGGCACTGTGAGGCGATTGTGAGTTTGAGAGAAATAAAATGAGAGAGTCTCATCAGTGAAAACCTTAATCAGCACTTTGAGACGACTGTGAGGTTGAGAGAATAAATGAGAGAGTCTTATTGGTGAAAACCCTTCGAGGCACCATAGGGCGATCGTGAGGACTACCAAAAAAGAGAAAAGCAACAAAAAATAGTATCGGTTTGGGTTAGAAACAATTCGGAGACAGAATAATGATTGGAACGAACTGGGTCAGAGTTTAAATACATGGCATGGTCAGCGGAATCAGCCAGCAAATACCCAGATAAGTTCTATCATCTCTCCAAAATGCCCTTACCCTTTCTTTCATTTTTTTTTTGCATTTCATTGTTTACCTTTTGAGAGCTAACTACCAACTCCTGATAACGAAAGCTGAAACAACACTGGGTCGGAAAAAGGAAGAGTTGGCAAGGAAATAAAGAAGTTTGGCAAACATGGCCAAAGGAAAAAAAACAAAACAAAAATGGAAAATGAGAAAATACAAAAAGAGTCAGCAAAGGATAAGCAGTTGAAAGTTGCACAGCATGAGAAAAGCAAAAAGAAGGAAGCAATAAGAAGCGGGGACGGCAGATGCCAGTTGCCAGCAGTTTATATCTAATAAATTCTGTTTCATGCAGGAAAAATTGTCGCTAATCACTTTAAAGTGAATGTGACCAATGTGGAAAATAGAAAACACCAAAAAGAGAAGTTCGCCAATAAGTGAAGAAATTCACGGGCAAGAGATAATTGGTAAAAGAAAATACCAAAAAGAGGAAGGTAACATCTTTTTAAATCCACTCCCAAGTCCTCAGGCTACGGAAATATTTTTCTGCATCGCATTGCACGTTTAAATTCTGTTAGGTGCCCACCTTCGAATACGGGAATACTTTTCTGCATCGCATTGCACGCTTAATTTCTGTTAGGTGCCCACCTTCAAATACGGGAATATTTTCTGCATCACATTACACGTTTAAATTCTGTTAGGTGCCCACCTTCAAATACGGGAATATTTTCTGCATCGCATTGCACGTTTAAATTCTTTTAGGTGTCCACCTTCGAATACGGGAATATTTTCTGCATTTGCATTTGCACGTTTAAATTCGGTTAGGTTCCCACCTTCGAATACAGGAATATTTTCTGCATTTGCATTTGCACGTTTAAATTCTGTTAGGTGCCCACCTTCAAATACGGGAATACATTTCTGCATTTGCATTTGCACGTTAAAATTTCTGTTAGGTGCCCACCTTCAAATACGGGAATATTTTCTGCATCGCATTGCACGTTAAATTCTGTTAGGTGCCCACCTTCAAATACGAGAATATTTCATCGCATTGCACGTTCAAATTCTGTTAGGTACCCACCTTCAAATACGAGAATATTTTCTGCATCATATTGCATGTTTAAATTCTGTTAGGTGCCCACCTTCAAATACGGGAATAATTTTCTGCATCGCATTGCACGTTTAAATTCTGTTAGGTGCCCACCTTCAAATACGGGAATATTTTTCTGCATTGCATTGCACGTTTAATTTCTGTTAGGTGCCCACCTTCGAATACGGGAATATTTTCTGCATCGCATGGCACGTTTAAATTCTTTTAGGTGCCCACCTTCGAATACGGGAATATTTTCTGCATCGCATTGCACGTTTAAATTCTGTTAGGTGCCCACCTTCAAATACGGGAATACTTTTCTGCATTGCATTGCACGTTTAATTTCTGTTAGGTGCCCACCTTCAAATACGGGAATACATTTCTGCACATCATGGTTTATATAGCTAAAAGCCCACACTGGGGCAGAAAAAGAAAAAAAAAGTAGTTTGTTGTTTTGTTTTGAGCAGGTTCAGCTCGAGATCAAGAAATACCAGTGAAAATCAAAAAAAGGAAAACAAGAAAATCAACAAAAAAGGGAGTCAACGACAAAGAAAATCAACAAAAAGAAAGAGAGTCTGCATCACCGGAAAAGGGAAGAAGAGCAAAATCTAGATTAGGAACAATTGTAATTGTAGGATCATAGCTTAGAATAGCTTCTTCGTTTTATATTTCTCCCCCCTAGTGTAATAAGGAGTAAGTCAGCAGGTCTCAACAGTGTCAATGCAACAGTGAGTCTGGTAGTTTTTAAACTGCCAGACCTTTCCCGAACTACACTGACCTGATTCCTGTTTAGCCCAGGATATGTAGGCAACCTCTAAAGCAGGGTGCGGTCAAAAGGTTTTCAAAAATGCTTTCACGGAATGTGCCGATGTGCAAAAATCTCTCATTATTGCTCACTTGTCTTTGCACTGAAACTCTTCGTGTTCCCGAGCAAAGAGGGGCAGCTGTGAGCACATGATTTTGCACCGGGCAAATAATTCCAAAATTAAAATAAAAATGCTTTTGAGTGCAATTACTTGCTTTGTTTGAAATTAGCTATACTTTGTGTTTGAATAAGTAGAAATTAGAAAAAAAACCAAAAAATGGGGCTATGTAATTAATTTGTTTAATTTGATTAGATTTAAGAAGAAAATTAGCAAAAATAGGATTAAGTAGCGGAAATTAAGGAAAAATAGTAGAAAATTGCCAAAAAATACTAATTAATTAGAGTAAGTAGGAATTTAGGTTATATGATTTTCCATAAGAGAAAAAGAAAAAAAAGTATAAAAGAAAATACATAAAAATCATTAAAATCAGAAAAATACAAAAAATAGCTTGTGTATTTGATTTGGGCCAGGAATAATTGAAAGCAGTGGCCCAATCTGCTTTAGCCCAATGAAATCCGGTCCAGGCCTTTGATGGATTTGATCCCAGCCGTCCAACTTCTTTAATCTAATGGTTGAGATATTTAGTCACATTTAGTCTTTGATTAAGTTGAGAGATTGAATCAGGGACGTCCGTCCCAGTTGATCCAACGGGCGAGACCTTGGTCTCATAAGCAACCAAACGACGCCGTTTTAATAACGCGCATGTGAGCCGTTGATCTCCATCAATTGGACGGTCCAGATTACCTAAGACGGCTGACCTATAAAAGGCTTTGGTCTGAATTAATTTGGCCATTATACGTATCACCTAAAGACCAGCCGCCCCCAAGCCCATTCTCTTCTCTCTTCGTCTTCATCATCCTCACCAAGAAAACCCTAGTTGGCCATGGCGGCCACCACCCTCCACGATGGTCGCCGGCTCCCTTTTACCCCTCCTCTCTTCTTCTCTTTCTTCTTCACCTCATCACACACCCAGAACCCAGAAAACAGACCCTGTTCTTCAAGTCCCGGTCACCGGAGCTACACCGGTGACCACCCAAACAATGAGAAACCACTCAAAACCAATGCCAAAAGAACCCCCTTCACCTGATCTACCCAACCATACCACCCTCACCCTTCGAATCTCACTGGAGCGTCTCGAATATCCAAAAGAAGGTCGCCGGAAACCTAACTCCAGCGACCCCCAAACTCAAACCACCCAAAGACATTGTCTTTTACCACCACAAATACCCCCCACAAACTCAAAACCCCAAAAGGCTTCACCTTAAAGTCAAACAATAGGAAACAGAACGAAAAAGTGAGGAAAAGAAAATAAAAAGGGAAATAAAGGAAAGAGTCTGAAAGAGACTGGAAAAGAAAAGAAAAGTAATAAGAAAAGAAAGGCAATAGGAAGCTCGGAGGACAGGCCCCGCTAAGCTAAGTACCCTCACCCCCTTTTTGTGCTTTATCTGCTTCCCTTTATCTGCTCATATGCATGTTTTCTTTCGTTTCATTGTTTTTGTCTTGATGTTTCTGTCTGTTTTTCTATCTTGAAATCATGTGCTTCATATATTGTTACTGGGGTTCTTTCTAACTTGCTCGCTGTTCATGTCTTTCTTCTGTGATATTGTCCTATGTTATTTCTTTCTGCTTTGTTTCTCTAATTCGAAAGATCTATTTAGTATTAGGGTTTTTTGATTCATCTTGTTCATCTCCATGGTATTCTTCTATTTTGACTGTTCTTGTTGCCTTGGTTTGAAAGATCTATGTTAGAGCTAGGTTTTCTTTTCGCTTCGTTCATCTTCATATTGGTTCTCCTATTTGTCTGTTTCTCTGAGTAAAAGATCTATGTTTCATCTTGTGCTTCTTCATCTTCTTGGTATTGTGATTTCTGATCTATTAGTCTTCGACAACATGACTGTTCCTCTCTCCATGATTCTTTACATGTTTAGTCGCCTAGTCATTGTTGTTCATATCATATACTATGTTTGTCTCGTTTGTTTGGATTTTGGTTTTGATTCTCTATTTTGAAGATTTGAACTTGATATCTTTTTTCTTCTTCATCCTCTGTTTATATTAGGCCTCTTCATCTTGTTGGTTTTAGATATCTTCTCTGCATGCCTATGTTTTTGGACTCTCATTCTGTGTTAGTTTATCTTTGTCAACTCTCATTAGTTTGAATGATTCTTCTATTCTTCATCTTCATCTTGATCTATCATATGCATACATAAGGCTAGGATTAATACTTGAAAAGAGATCTTAGTTAACATGGCTATGCTATTGTGTGGTTTCTGGGCTTAAATGAATCATGCTTCATCTATTGCTGACTGTTTGTGATAGTTTAGTTCTGTGCATGTCTATGATCATTAATCTTAAGGATTTTGGGAATTTTTCAATTGTCATTTGACCTGAACTAGTGGTAACTAAGGCTAGATTGACATGAGTTTGACATTTTGTTACATGAATTGGATAGAATTAATTGATTAACCAGAATTCAACCATATCAAATCTCCCTTTCTGAGTTCTGGATGATTGATGCATTTGTTTGGTTTATGTGGCTCTGTGTACAAAAAGCATGTTGAAATAACTACGTTTTCAGTAGTTCTTGTTGGTATGATTATGTTATTAACATTCACTAACCTTAGGAGAATTGGTTATAGCTGTTAGTGCTAGGCTTCATAAAATTGGCTAGTTTTTAAATAGGTATTAACTGAAATGAACAAAAATAGGCTGTTAGACAATAATTGACCTAAGAGTGGTCAACTTTGCAAAAGGTTGACCAACTCTATAAGGTCCAAACACACCAGCTCACTTCAAAGGGGTTGGTTGTGCAAAAAACTGGTCAAGCTTGCAAATGCAAGCTTACCAAGGCTCATTTGAGCCCTGAACATCAAAGTGGCCAGGCCTGCAAAGGCTTTGGGCCCAGCTATGTTCAGTAATTGGGTTTAATTACCCAGGCTAAGTCTCAACTTGAGACTGGCCATTAGTTTAATAGGTATTTAAGCAGGTTAATCCTGCAATTTAGTTTAATTGACCTTAAAATGAACAAAATAGGTTATTTAGAAATAATTGGCCTAAGAGTGGTTAACTTTGCAAAAGGTTGACCAATTCTATAAGGCCCTAACACACAGCCCACCTTAAAAAGGGGCTGGTTGTGCAAAAAGGCTAAGTCTGCAAATGCAGACTGGCCCAGGCTTTCTTTTGAGCCCTGAACATTAAAAAGGCCAAACCTGCAAAGGTTTTGGGCCCAACTATTCAGTAATGGGGTTCAATACCCAAGCCAAGTCTCAACTTGAGACTGGCTAGCCTTTAAATAGTTTAATTTCAATAATAAAGCAGGCTAGTCCTGCAATTAGTTTTAAATTGAAATAATTTGGTCTTAATTGACTGGAACTAGTTAAAATGGGTTAAAATTGAAATAGTTTCCTAAAGTAGAACTGACCGGCCCTTAAATACCAATGCAAGGGCTGGCTATTAGTTAAATAAGTCCCAAAGAAGCTGAAAATTAACCTAGGCAGTCAAGTAAATCAGCAGTGCCCTTAGGGGCACAATTGGGAATTAATTTGGTAAAATAGTGAATAGTTTGGAACATAAGAGGGTAAGGGAGTCATTTGTACCCCTGATGTCTGCAATTTTGCAGAGATTTAAGGGTATAATGGTCTCCCTAAAATGGGAAATCTGTAAAAATCTATAACCCTTAGGGCTACATTGGTAAAAGACCCATAAAAAAAATCTTTGGAACCTTCCAGCACATGCTGGAAGGGTTTCTGGTAACAGAATTAGGGGTTTAAGTGTATACTTAATAATTTTAGGAGGGGGAGAAGTGGGATTTAATCCCATACTTTCTCCCCACGCTTCAACCCTTGGCTTTAGCTATAAATACACCCTAAAAAGGGGCTGAAGGGGGTTCGAAATTTTGGGCAATTCTGAAATACACCTAAGTTGGTTTTATTGAATACAAAGCTTGAGAGATAATAAATAGTAACATAACAGTAGGATTTCTGGGGATTTTTTTCGAGTAAAACTTGTTGATTTCTTCTGATTTTGCATTGCTTTGCTGAGGGTTTTGCTCGTTAGTCTCTGGGTTTCTTTGATGGCTGTTTGCTGTGTTGTTCAATTCACTTGGATCTTCAGTCATTGTTGCATTGCTGTTTGGGTCTTGCTGTGTTTATTGCTTACTCTCATCCCTTAGAACTCATCGGCTTTACTTTGTTGATTCAGGTACCATTTCTGTTCGAATGCAGCTGTAATGATGAACTGTTGAATGAAGTCCAGTTTGCAAATTCATATGTTATTATATTTTGTAGTTTATGCTTTTCACTAGTTATTTAGTATTGATATAGATCTATAGTTTAAATCATAGTATGATATGTAGAAGCAGAAAAATAGAGACAAAAATGATGTAATAGCTTAGTGATAGAGTAAGTAGTGTAATAGTACTAGTATAGAAGCAACAACACATCACTTAGTTTAATTAGGTTAAAACTTTAAAACATAAGCTGTCATATCACTTTTCTTTCTTCAAAATCGTTAAACTATTCATTCACAGTAGACTTTCTTCGTAAAAATGAAATCACATAGTTAATCATACTCTCATGAATCTGTACATAGTCAATAATAGGATTTAAATCATTGTAAAATCAGTGGTCTAATAATGCTTAAGTCCTGAAGCCATTCGAATTTAGATATTGGATTTGTAATATCTAATAAGAGGTATAGATTACAATGGAACCGGTAATATAGTAAACATCTATTATCAATTGTTTATTGTTTCTTTAGTGTAAATAATTAGTTGATTCACTTTAATTCAACCTCATCCCCTAGGTAAGTAGCTGTGTTCCAGAACATCTCGTAAGTAATTGATTAGATCTTAATATAGATTCTTAGTTACGAACATATATAGCAATAACAGTTGGTTGAGTTCTCATTGATTACTGTTTTATGTACTGATTCCCTTATCAATAAATAAAAGTGATTTGGTTTCGTTTCCAATTTTGAGTACTTGTTCCTTTATGAATTCTGTGTCATATCTTTTGTTATTACAATCTGGTTTGGGCCCGATGTATAACGTGGGCCTGAACTCCCATATGGAATTGTTTGGTTCGTTGAATGATAGCCAGAACACCGTCTGGGCTTTAAGGCTTGGGCCGGCCCTTTACGGGTCTGTTTAGACGATTGAAGAATCCAGGCCCATCAAACAATAGAAATAACGGGCCTGGAATGTTTAATACTAGAAATCGATTAAGGCAAAAACAATGTATAGCAAATATAGTTGAACAAATAGGATCGGACTTTAATAAAATAATTGGGACGAGCCTCGCATAACGAATAACAAATACCGGGGCTCCCATTTAGTAATAAGATAACATTGTAGAACCGGAGAGGCTAATAGCGAATTCCATAGCCTCGCCCAAAAGTTAAAAGCCGATAGACGTTATTTAGGGCACGATGTTAATGTACTTTCCATTGAACGAGTGTGCACTTGGTGCGACTCAAATCCAAATCTCGGCAAAGCCGAAATACACCAAAAGTCATAGGCGTACTGGCTGCGGTATGACTCGAGGCGTGTTTTCGCGATGCCGCAAATTCTTTAAAATAATATTTATGTAAAAAGCATTATATGTTGTTAAAATCTGTAAGTGAGTCAAACAAGAGTCGAGAACGACAATTGAACGACCGTGCTAAAACCACGGAACCCGGGAATGCCTAACACCTTCTCCGCGGTTAACGAGTTCCTTATCCGGATCTTTGCTTCGCAGACATTTTTTTAAGAGTCAAAATTCCTCGGATTCGGGATTAACCGGTGACTTGGGACACCATTATCATTCCCAAGTGGCGACTCTGATTAATCTCAATAAAATCCCGAACCGATTGTCCTTTAATTGGAAAAACTCCTTCCCTTATGTTATTTTATCCGTTTCTGATATTTGAGCGTCGGGGTATACCCTACGAGCGTATTTATATGATTAAGTTGGGGTAGTAAAAAGGGAGGAGTGACAGGCACAACTGTCAATCAATATATGGATATTTGGCAAGGTAAAACCATCCTTTGGACTAGCTTTATTGAGGTCTCGATAATCAACACACACCCTGGTTTTTCCGTCTTTCTTCGGAACAGGCACAACATTGGCTAACCAGGTGGGATATTTGGTGACCCGTATAACCTTTGCCTCAAATTGCTTATTGACATCTTCTTTTATTTTCACACTGATATCCGTTTTAAAGTTTCTTAAGTTTTGCTTAACTGGCCAGCATTCTGGATAAATGGGCAGCTTATGTACCACTAAATCAGTACTGAGCCCGGGCATGTCATCATAAGACCAAGCAAATATGTCCTTGTACTCATGTAAGAACCTCATAAAATCTTCTCTGAGCGAAGTCTCCAAGTGTACACTAATCTTTGTTTCTCGAACATTCTCCTCATTTCCCAAATTAATAGACTCCGTCTCATTTAAGCTCGGTTTGGGTTTTTCTTCATAATGGCTCAAATCTTTACTAATTTCCTCCAATACTTCCTCATCCTCATATTCCACTTCATATTCGTTTTTAATTTCCTGAATATCTATCCAATTATCAAGACTGGACCGGGGATCCTTCATGCATGACATATCATTGGAATCAGCAAATACTGAACTGTACAAAAAGAAGAAGTAAAATAAAAATAAGGCAAAAATAGAGGAGGAAAGAAATTGCATTTCATTGGATTTTTGAAAGGTAACAAGATATGGATACATTTGACTTGACGGGATATAGGATTACAATTTTAAAACAAGACAGTTTTGGGAATGAAATATTAAAAGCTGATTAGCACAACTCCCTCCTGATTGGAAGTGGAGTAGCTTCCCAGTTATTTAGCATAGTATGGGGTCCAATAGATTGAACGTCCATTTTGCTTGTTCCTTCGACTTTCTCTATCACATTCACGTCTTCAAATAACCTTTCAAACCTTGCTAAAAGATCTTCATCCGGTTTTATCTCTGCACGATTTGGCATGACAGTTGCCAGACGTCTCTGTGTACCAGGCTTGACAAAGAAGTTGGACAATTTTGGGATAGTTTTGGGGAGGGTCCACCCTTTCTTTTTCAATTTCTTGGCTCTTTGTATATTAGCGATGGTTGGCTTTAAACCCAGGCCAAAAGTGTGAGTGCTACCTGGAAGATGAATTGGTTGCGTTATACCCTGCAAGGTAGCTCCTAAACCCTTTCCCGGAGAGAACCCATTCTTTATCATCTCTTTGGCAACCATGACCGCTGCAGGGGCCACTTTGGGTACTGGCATATTTTATCCTTCAGATATTTTGTTCACAGTCATGGTGTCCATTACTTGGTACACCCACGGTCCTTTGTCTCCTTCAACTTCTTCAAATGGCGCAATGGAATTACAAACATTGTCTTCCCCGTGCATTATTATTTCTTATTGATCCCACTCAAATTTTACCATTCGATGTAAAGAAGATGGTGCTGCTTTTGTAGCGTGGATCCATGGATGTCCTAACAAAAGGTTGTAAGACACTGCGACATCCATCACTTGAAACTCCATGGTGTAATCCACCGGTCCGATGGCAAGTTCTAGTATGATATCTCCCACGGTGTTCTTTCCGCCTCCATCAAACCCCCTCACACATACACTGTTTCGATGAAACCTCTCATGATTAACTTTCAGCTTCCCTATAGTTGACAAAGGACAAATATTGGCTCTTGATCCGTTATCAACCAAAACACGAATTACTACGGATTCTTCACATTTTACCGTGAGGTATAGCGCTTTATTATGTTCCGTCCCTTCTAGTGGTAACTCACTGTCCAAAAATGTTATCTTATTTGTCTCAAAGATCTAGTTTGTGATTTTCTGCAGATGACATACCGAGAGTTTTTCTGGTACGTGGGCTTCATTTAAGATCTTCATCAACACATTTCTATGTTCATCAGAGTGAATTAGCAGGGATAACAACGATATTTGAGCGGGCGTCTTCCTCAATTGATCAACTATGGAGTAATCTTGAGCTTTTATTTTCTTTAAAAATTCCTCATCTTCTTCCTCGGTGACTGCTTTCTTCACATAAGCTGGATTTTCTTTCACCACTTTCGTCTTTCTCAAATTATCAAGGGCAAAACATCGCCAAGACGGGGTCAAACCATGAGTTTCACAGATTTCTCCCTTGACTTTTTTCCCTTTATACATTACAGTTACCTTGTCATAATTCCAAGGTATAGCCTTGGTACTCACAATCGGCATCTGAACAACTGGTTTGATAACCACTGGCTCTATATAAGCCCCTTTCACAGTCAGTATGGGCTTCACCCCAGGTACTATAACTTTTACTGGCTCGGGTTCAATCATCACCGATGGCTGTTTTGTTGGTGGCTCAGTTGACACTTTCTCACTTTTAACTTTCTCCTCAACCTTGTTGTTTGCTTTAATTGTCATTACCGTATGAGAAGGTTTTTTTGCAGCTTTCTCCCTATACTAGCTCTATCATATGTGTTTCATGATGCACCGGCAAAGGATTTTGCGTTATGTTGGGAGTCTCGGGTGCTTGCACCTCAATTCTTCTAGAGTCAATGAGTTCTTGTATTGCAGACTTTAAGTGCCAACATTTCTCCTTTTCAAGTCCCGGTGCCCCAGAGTAGTATTCAGAACGGAAGAATTGGTCTATGTTTCTTGGTGGGGGGTTGGAAATTTTAGGATCAATGGGATTCAACATTCCTAATTCCCTCAATCGGTGAAAGAGGCTGGTATATGACTCTCCCAGAGGAGTGAATGTTCTTTTTTTTAGCATTATCACCTTTCACTTCAGGGTCAGAACGGAAAGTGGTTCGGTTTGGATTTCTGTAGGTTTTTTATGGTGGGTAGGCATTTTGGGCATAGTAGACATTTTGAGGAGTTGGGGTTCGCCATGAAGGTGGAGGAGGTGGGTAAGATTGAGCATGCTGGACAAAAAATTGGGGACCTGTCGGAGGATAATATTATAGGGGTGGATTATATGGTGCTGGTGGATATGGTTGGTGTGGGCGAGGTTGGTGATGATATGGGTTGGGTCCCCGGGACCAAGATCTTCCTTCAATAACTGCCACTTCTTCCTTCTTCTTCTTTCCAATTAACCCCCCTGTTCGCATCTGAATTGCTTGATTTGTAGCTTTGATGGCTGAGTATCTCATAATCTTGTTTGTCTTCAGACCTTTTCCACAAAACTCCCCATCTTCACTACCTCATTAAAGGTCTTTCCGATTGCAGATACCAAATGGCCGTAGTATGTCGGCTCCAAAGCTTGTAGGAAACAATATACCATTTCTCCTTCTTTCATTGGTGGATCAACACGGGCCACCTGTTCTCTCCACCTGAAACCATACTCCCGAAAGCTTTCTCCGGGCTTCTTTTCCATCTTGGTTAATGACAATCTATCAGGGATGATTCCAGATTATATTGAAAATGGTTCGCAAATGATTGAGCAAAATCATCCCAAATGAACCATCGGGTATGATCTTGACGGGTGTACCATTCCAATGCCGAACCATTGAGGCTTTGACTGAAGTAGGCCATAAGTAGTTCATCATTTCCTCCAGCTCTACGCATTTTACTGCAATATCCTCTCAGATGGGCCACTGGATCACCATGACCATCATACATGTCAAATTTTGGAAATTTAAACCCGGCAGGTAGCTGTACATCAGGGAACAAACATAAGTCCTTGTATGCCACACTGACTTGGCCTCCCAAACCCTGCATATTGCGAAACGACTGCTCAAAGCTCTTTATTTTCCTGGCCATCTCCTCTTGTTCAGGGTTTCTAGCAGGATTCTCCTCCTCTGTCATGTCGATAAGTGGGGTGTAAGAATCATGTTGCCTGAAAGTGGGTTCTGGCGGGTAGTAATGATTATCCTAGACATGAAATACAGGCTCACTAGAGGAATTATTTAAAGTGACTGGTGGCGGTGCCACATACACGGGAGCGGCCTGGGGTGGGGGTGGTGGAGCTTGTTTATCCAGGGGTGGTGGTACTTGTGATGTAGTGGCGTAATAGTGCGGGTAAGCGGGATATGTAGAAGATGAGTTCATGGTGGGTGGTTTTGGGTTTTGGTTTTGGGGGTGGAATATATGTGGGGCTGGGTAAGGGTTGCCCCCTTGACCAAGCCTAGTACATTTCTGACATCTATTGTTTCAACTTATACATTTCTTCCTTCATGCTACTCACATCTATTACTTCCTTCTCTTGCACGGGATCCATGATTGTCGGCTCAATTTCTTGGGTTACAGCTTTTGTTATGATTTTAGAAGAAGTGTTGTAGTTGTGATGTGCCAGAATGCCAGTTGCTAACTATTTTATCTGATACTCATCAACAACAAAAACTTGTTAATAGTTAAATCATAATTGATAAACATCACAGGTTTAAAAAACACAACTTTTTCCCAGCAAATATGCATCATCCCGGCATTATTCTTCTTTTGACTTGCCAATTTTTTTTCTTTTTGTTTCCACTCATCATTGCTTTCATTGTTTCTTTTTCTTCTTTTTCATTTTTTTTTCATTTTTCGATCCTATATGTTTGCCTATCGCTCAAGCAATTTGCATATAAGAGAAAATAATGACAATTTCTTTGGATTTTTATTGATATTCAAACATTGATTACAAAGATAATGTTGTACTACAACCTTCTAAATGTGAAAAAATACAAATACAAAAATGCATGCCCTAAGAATACATCAAAGCTCCTAGTGCCCGCGAGACATTAGTTCGGTCTTACCGCGGGCCTATATGCTAATCTCTTTTGGAGTTTGTCCAGGTCGGTCATTACTTGTTTCACAAAGATCATTACTGCTGCGGTAAATGTTGACTGAGTCATATCCTCGCACAGTTGGCATTTCTACGTAAAGTATAGAGCAATGTTGACAATTCTTTCCCTGATGACCCCTTTTCTCTTGAAGCAACCTACCAATCTATTCGGCACGAGCATCTAAGGTTTGCTGGTTCTTCTTTTGAAGTTGTTGTAGCTCCAATTCTAACCGAGCCATGGCCATGTAGCAATGTTCTCTCTCTACATCAAATTCTTTGGTTTGTTTGCTACCTTTGACCTCGGCCGTAATGATCTTTTTCCTCAATCGGGCTACTTCAACATTATATTCATCTTTTAACTGTCGAACCACCCGAGCTCTTTCTTCAGCGTTCTTGGCCAATTGTTTCTGAACCCCAACTAGTTCCTTCTCATTTTTATCTAGATCAAAGCTATAATCGTTCACCTTGCACTGTAGATTTTCAATTTGCTTCTCATCCCGGGCAAGTCGAACTGGGGTTTCGGTTGTTGTTCACATTTTCACAATCTGAGCCTTCAAAGTTTCATTTTCTTTTCTCAGCTATTTCTTTTTACCCTCATCGGCTGCTGCTTGTAGGCTGCTTTCGAATTTTAGGTCCTGAAATTGTTTTTCCAACATGCTGATTCTGGCCCGATATTCATTTTCCCTGGCCATCCAATCTTTTTATTCCTTAGACTGCTCGGCAAATTCTTGAATATGAGGCCTCTTTGTCGGTCTCTCATGCTCAACATCTCTACGATACCATGCAGAATATCCCGGTGATACTTCTCCTCTAGCCCAATCTCTCACACAGGTGTCAATTCTCAGACATTGGCATTCATTCCACATTTGCCAAATTTTTGCTTCCGGGAATTGCCCATCACGACTGATTTCTATTATTTGAAAGCTAAGGTCCCCATCTTTCGGCAATATCTTTCGAGTTGCCTTAATACCCAGTATGGCGCATAAGGTTGGATGCTCTTGAGACCCATTAACAGAAAATACGACCCTTCTGCTGGCATATATATAACTTCGTTGAGTGGCAACCATCCATATGCCCATTCTATCTGGCTAGCAGTCAGTGATCGTAAATATGTGATCAAACCCTTCGACCCTTCTAGCAACTTGGCCTCTTTTGTCCTCATGTAGAATTCTTCGATACATGTCTTTTCAGATGATCCATTGCTTGAATACTGAGGGTGGCGGCATAAATGCTCTATCATCCACATTTGAAGAAGCAAATTACACCCCTCGAAGAAATCTTGTCCCACTTTGCAGGACGTGAGAGCACGGAAGATATTGGCCATTATCATTGGTGCCAACGTACTATTGTCCTGTACAAGGAGAGTACTGGCAATTCCGGCAACTCTAATGTCGATATTCCCATCTTTCCTCGGAAATATGATCAACCCCAAAAATGCTACCATAAAGGCGAAATGCATGTGTTCCTCCCATTTAGCCCTGTTTGCTTTGCTGTAGAGTTTGTTTGTTGGATCATTGAATCCTCCAACGTGGCCATATCTGCGGTATATAAATTTTATAGTGCAGAACCCGTGGACCAAGTCTTCACTGTGAACATTTCTGGAAATCTCTAAGGAGTCGAGGAATCTATGCACAGTAATAGCCCTTGGAGCAACCAGATACTTGCCTTTTAAGTGAACCTCGCCCTTTCCGATGTAGTTAGCAATTTCCTCCAATGTCGGAGAAAGCTCAAAATTCTAGAAGTGGAGCACGTTGTGTGCAGGATCCCAACAAGCAACTAGAGCTTGGATAATATCACCTTGAGGTACTATGTTTAGCAGCCCAGTAAGATCTTTTAAATATTTGTTGACCCAATCCTGTCCATCTCGGCCCAAATCATTCCACCACAATCGCAACTCCAAAGGGATCTTGTTCATTAGTGCAAAGGGTTCATTTTGTACTGTGCTCATCCTACACATTTATTAAAGGCGATTTATTTAATTCAAAAGAAAACAAAATCTTTTCCAGGACAATTTTTATATTTCAAAAGAGTCAACCTTTTCCATATTTCATTTGAAAATTTCAAGGCTATTATTTTAAAAGAAAATTGACTTCAAAGCGGCCATTTTTGCATAAATAGCCATCCGGCATCCTTTCGGAACATTCGTCTATTTTCCAAAACGACATCTCTTTGATTTTATTGACAAAAATAAAATTAAACACACATTTTTTTTGAAAAGGGTGGTTGGACCCGTCATTGGTTGCCTACGTATCTCGCCTAGTGGTGAGAATCAAACCTGCGTAGTTCGGTCAAATTATTTTATGACCAATTATTTCGACAAAATTATTCCGACTATTTTCAAACTTTCGACAACATTTCGTCAATATTTCGATTTTCTAAAAATTGCTATTTTTTCGTTCTTTTTTGTTTTCAGGTATTTAAACGGTCATCATAATAATCTAGGACAAATAAATGCAACACATAATCATGCTCGTCTTTGATATCCGGGTCACCTATCCTAGACGGACCCAACTCTCTTGTTGAGTCCCCTAAGTCAGATATGATGCAAATAAACATCATAAGTCTAGACTCAATATCCTGATTTTCATGGTACTAGACTATGTACTCGAGTGGACAACTCGAATCGAGGAGGGGGCTACGTACCGGGGACCCGCGGGATCGTCCGACTTTGTAACTTATCCGGCCTCTATTTTCTTATTGGGTATTGACTTTACAAAAAGGATAGTCTCAACCAGTAAGCACATCCCAGAGATAAGAAGAGAAAGGTTTTCGGCATAATTTTTATATATACAATTCACGTGATAAAAAAACAGTAAACATATAGCACAATTATCAAAACATATAGGGAAATCACATTTAAACAAAAACAGCAATTAAACTGAGCTCGAATTCTTAAACCCTGAACCAAAGTTCTGGGTTTCTTATCCCTAGCAGAGTCGCCAGAGCTGTCACACCTCCTTTTTCTTTACCGAATGTATCCCAACTATCTATCATTATACCCTGAAAAGGAATATAACAATAGTAGTGGGGAAGGAGTTTTTCCATTTAAAGGATAATCAGAACGAGATTTATTTATTAAATTTCATATTCGCCACTTGGAAAAATCATGGTGTCCCAAGTAACCGGTTTAATCCCGAACCGATGAAATTATGACTCTGTTTAGCAGTCTGCGAAACTAAAAATTTGGATAAGGAATTCTGTTAACCCGGGAGAGGTGTTAGGCACTCCCGGATTCCGTGGTTCTAGCACGGTCGCTCAACTGCCATATTTGTTATATTTGATTTCCTTATATGCTTTGGTTTCAAATATTGTTGATATGCCACTTTTTGTTAATGTTAGGATTTTACGACGTTGCGAAAACGCATTTCAAGTCACACCGCAACCAGTACGCCTATGACTTTAATGTATTTTAGCTTCGCCGGGATTTAGATTTGGGTCACATAAATGTGCACCCGTATTAGGAATGTATATTATAAATCGTTCCCTAAAGTGTCTACGTCTTGTTAATTTGGGAGAGACCGTGGAATTCGCTAAACGGTCTTTCCAGTTTCTAGCATTTTTTATAGGAAATTATGGAGGGCCCCGCAACTATGCCTTTATGATTTGGCGAGGCTCATCTCCGTTTTTATTATGGTTCTTCCTAAAGCATATTATGTTCTCTATTTCTGTTTTTTAATCCTAATATAATTATTTTCATATTAATTCTATATTATTGTGTATTAGCGTCCAGGCCCTATTTTATTACTGGGCCTGGACCACGAACCGGCTCAGTGATTTGCAGGTAGGTACTAGGCTTCTACAGCCCAATACTTATTTCCTTTTTCATTTACAGGAATAAGTGCCGTCTTATTTTGATCAAGGCCTGATTTCATATTCAGGCCGAGATCTTTCATATTTGAGGTATGACATCAATGAACATATGACAACTAGTATTATTAACTAAGTATTTTTTGCAATCGCTAGTTTTCATATAATCACTTCTAATTAACTAATACTCTAACACAGTAATTTATACCAATGCTACTTTTCAACTAATCGACTTTGATAGAAAATCGTTACTACAACACTAATTGTAAAATTATTTTTATTATTTTTTATTTAACTGGAGAAAATAGTATTCTAGTTCTAATTAAACAGGTTCGAATTACTATTATCAAGTTGCAAAATCTCAAAACGAATTTATGGCTAAATCAACTTAAATATTTACAAACAGTAACATAGTTTGAGGTATGAAACTACTTATACTTTTACAATTAACTGATCCAGATTGAAACTAAATTAATAGAACGTCCAAATATTAATACTTCATGTCTAGTTTATACTAGTTTCAAATCCAAACGATTTAACTACACATATACCAATTTTAGTCTTAGATTTAAGTGATTCTTCTCTACCTAGCTTATTTATACTATTATTTGTATCACTACTGCTATTACCGAATTAAAAGCATACGTCCAGTCTACTAATTATTACAATCAAATCCTAAATGAATTACAAGGATCTAAGTACTTTTAAACTACATAATGAAATAACAAATACACGAAGATTTAGCTAAACATGATTATCATTTTATTTCTCCAATCAGCAGCTCATTTACAACTTCAAGTCATAGTAGTGTACCCGGTTCTAGTAATAAATTGATGAGTCTAGAGTTGGAGAAGAAGAATAATCAGCAACAGCAACAATGATATAGCAACAGCGGTAAAACGAATCAACACAGCAACCGCTACTAAAAATCCAAAATATAGAACCCAGCAAATCAACCCAAGCAAAATTGGAGAACTTAGCAAAGTTGAGATAAACCAGTGAGGAAACGAACCACAGAGATTCCCAGAATAACACTCAAGTTAATCAGCTTTTTTAATTTCGAATTTGAAAACCTGTACTTTAGTCTCTGAATTTCAAAATCCAGCCTTCTAAATCTGTGGAACTTTTAATTGACAATCAATGCCTAACTCTCAATTTCAGAACCCCTTTTTCAAGCTTCTTAGAAGCCTATTTATAGAGGTATTTGGGGGGGGGGGGGGATTTCAAATAAGGTAATTGTATTTTCCTCCCCTTATTTATTCAAATAATTACAGAATGGTCTATTCAAAATGTATCGAACTGCCCTAAGACCCCTGCTAGAATGTTCTGGGCAGTTCTATTAGGTTTTATTAGGCATGTTTTACCTAATTGGCCTCACTTGCTAAGGTTTATTTCATTAATTTCTTTTAACTCTACCCAGTCCACCCTTTATTATCTAAGTAATTTCAGAAATACGAAGCTTTAAAGTCGCTTTTATCCCTATATGCTCTATTTAATCTGCAGAAATGTCATTTATTCTTAACCTTTTACCCCTTTTATTTATGTATATTTACCCAACCTGCCATAGGTCTGGAAGGACTAAGTTAGCACCTATTTAACAAATAATCACTAAGCCTTGCCTTTAAGACATAATCAATTTCAGACTATAGCCTTTTCATTATTAGTCACTTTTACAAATAGCCACCAATCAAAACATAGCCACTAATCAGAACATAACCACTTAATCAAAACCCAGACTTAACTCACAAATATAGCCACAAGACATTTATACTCATGACCTATGTAACATAAGCACTCAAAGGTTCAGAATGAACTCACATACAAATCAAGTTACAAATATAGCCAGATTCATGTTGTTTTGCACATATAACCTTAATCACGAATTTACTTCCAATTAATCAGAACTCAGAGGAAAAAATTTGATAATGGTTGAATTCCAACTAACTAAAACCCAATCGAGACAGAATATAATGAACAATCATATAAAACTGGCTAATTAGAACAAAATTCATGAACAGATAATATCAAAACCCTAAGAACACTTAAATAATTTTAGGCATGTATAAGATTCAGGACTCGCATTAACAAGTATGTATTTAAAGCAGAGATAGATTAATATTTTAGAAATGCATAGGAATAGATTCAGACAAGCATGATAGTCATGTAAAGAAGCAAGTTTCAGAACACATAATATCACTCAATGAAAACAAAGGTGGTGGATACTTAGCTTTTTCAGGCCTTTTTTTTCCTTTCTTTCTTTCTTTTCTTCTTTCTTTCTTCTTTGTTCTTTTCACTTTTCTTGATTTGCAGAACTTCGAAGACTGTTAGTCTTCTGAGTGCTAGATCCTCCAAACATGGTTTGGGGTTTCATTTGAGTGTGTGAGAGGTAGTCTAGAGGCCTGGGGTAATATTTTGGGAGTGGGTTAGTTTTTGGTATTCGTCGGAGTAGCGTTCCGGCGAGTGTTTTTCAAATATTCGACGGTTTTGGGGCTTATTCGAGGGAAACCACCTAGATAGGGTGGTGGATCCCCTCAAGGTGGTCTAATGGTGTTATTTTAAGACCTTGGTTCATACTTTGGGTGATCGCCGTATAGGGTTCCGGCAACCGGATTTTCAAGAATAGAAAGATTGTTGGTTTTTTGGTCAGGATTAATGGGGGTTAAGGGTTATTTGGTGGTAAGGAGGGTGTTTGGGGGATGGGCTTAGGCCGGAGATGGGGACTGTACCAGTCTCCGGTGGTCTCCATAAGAGACTGGAGGATGGAGGAAGGAGACGACCTAAGGGCGGCTAGTGTTAGAGATAATATGAACGTGTGTGTATAATGACGGACAAAACGGGGAGATGGGAGTATATATATCAATCCTAAGTTGATGAATCCTGGCCATCGGATCAATTGAAATGGATGGCCAGGATCATCTCTTCCTAAACATCGTCGTATAAATTAATAGAAGGTCTTCTAGAGTCCGTTAGATCAAGTTATTTGAATGGTCAAGATTAGTTAAACTACATAGTTTCAATTAATTGGCCCATTAGCCTTGTCCGTCTGATCAAGCACATTGGACTGCTGTGATTAGTTCTAAGTACGACGTCGTTTAATTCATAAGGTCACAGCCTTACCTGGTCAGTTGACCAAATGTATCAACGGCCCAGATTTGTTGTATTTAGACGGCATCGTTTGGTTTCAAGACTGGGCGGACCGGGTTTCCTTCATTTGGGCCTGGTTTTGTGTAGCTTGTATTGGGTTGAATATGTATCTATCCCAAATCTTGTATATTTGTATTTTTGTTTGTGTTTTATTTAATTTCTGTATTTTCTTTTTTATGTTTTTGTATATTTTATTTTATACTTGTTTTATATTTCTTTTACTTCTCATTTTTGCATTTTTTCTTATTTTTCCGATATTTTGTGCATTATTACTCTATTTTCTGATTTTTTTTGCATTTTTACTTGATTTTCTAAATTTTAACATTTTTGTGATATTTTCCTAATTTATTTCTTTTGTATTTTCATTTCAATTTTATTTTCAAACAAATACTGGTATTTCAACTAAATCACACAATTGCAAACAAAAATCATTTTAGTATTATTTTATATATATATATATATTGGAATTTAATAGCTTAGGGCAAAAATCACGTGCTCACAATGAGTCTTGCAGGTATTATGAAATAAAGCTCTTGAGTGCTGGCAGTTGCGTAGCTTGATGTGGGTAGAAGGATTCGGTCCTGGCAGTTTAGTTTATGCAATGGAATCTGGAGAAAGAGTTTGTGATGTGTTTTACCGTGGTTTGAAAAATGAGGTATATTTCCTGTTGGTATGCGAAGTATGGAATGCGTAATGATTTTTCTTCTATTTGGGATCATGAAAGTTTTTGACTAGTTGAGTGTGTCGATGTTTGTGGCGCATGAGGGGGACTGAAGTTCCCATGTTATCTTAGTCTTGTATAGTAAATGCGGTATGTTATGGGAAGTTGATAATGTCATGTTCAAGGTTTTGAGATCGGTTTATAACATATGAGAAGTCATTAAAAATTCTTGAGTAGCGCGGGCAGCTGCAGATAATTTGAGAATCAATCTTTCCGGTGATTAAGGAAAATGGTACTAATATTCTAGTGATTTGATGGGGTATATGTTCAAAAGGGTAAGGTAATGTAAACTGATAATCTCTGGTGGTATTGTTGTATCCTCTTGTTGAATCGACTGAGAAGATTGAGTTGTTGATGGCATAGGGCAATTTTCAAATGTCTTTCGTTGTATAAATGGATGCTTGATGCATGTATGTATTTGTACGGCGGGGTGTGGGATCAGGCATAATGATTCATGTAGTATGTATGTATTGGAGACTAGAAGTTCTCATGATCCGCCTATGCAGTGGTTGTATATTGTGTGTATCGGCACCGTTTAACAATTATTGGGAATTGGAATCCTTAGTGGATCTTTCTTTGCTCGATATGTTAAAATTGGGTTATGATATTAGATTGCAGACTGGGTGTTCCAGTGACAGGTTATCTAGACCAATGGGATATAGACTATGTCGGAAAATGCCATAGGTTGCATGGGAATGTGCATTGGATTATATTCTAACAGGGTAGTTTTGTATCCCAAGGACCAACAAACGGCTAGCAAGTATTGCCTTATTAATTAGGCCTTCGTGGCGGATGTCAGTGCAGAGGTTTCTACCATTCATTCAGTTCGAGTATTGGGGAATTTTTTTCGGATGCGTTTCGTGTAGCCGAGCATAGGAGATAAGTTATTTTAAAGAGCAAATTTGACTCGATGTGCATTTCTTTTTTGTGAGGTATATATGTGTGGATCGGGTGGCAGGCCACCACGAGTATGGTATTTGGAGAGGATGGAACGCCACCATGGGTATGATATCTAGATCTGGTTGCCCGCCGCAATAGTGTGAAAAAAAATTAGTTTTAGTTATATGTTAACTTGTATGCATTATTTCCTTGCTTCTGAGGAAAAATCTGTATTGGGTATTGCTCGGCGAATAGTACATCGATTGTGCCCTTTTAGGATTGAATAAAGTATATTAATTATTTCACCGTGGTTGTAATCGATTGCTTAAGTTCAAACCTAAATCTGTGCGTGGCTGACCATTTTGAGCATGGTGACTTGAGGTGCTTCATGGGTAATAGTGTGTGGATAGAGTCATGAGTTGTGGCAAGGCCACGTGATGTTATTACCTTTCGAGGAGGATTCAGATACTCCATTTCTATGATGTGAGACGGGATCTTAGTTCTATGTTGTGATGGTACGGAGGGATTAAATTACAGCTCTTTCATTTGAGTCTGTTGTCATGATTTGACAGTGCAGATGGTTTCTTAATGGAGCCTATGTCGTACTCATCGTGGCTTAGGCTGGTGTTGAGGTGTCATATCACCAGTTTGGTGTGTTATTATCGAAATAATTGTTGGAGTCATTAATGAGTGCGAGCATATGTAACTTCAGCTGGTTAGAAAGGTAATATCGAGGTTTGGCTCCAAAATCTGTTGTGGTATCAGTTAAAAGGAAAATGGATTCATGAATGGTTGACTTGAGAGATGGATTTGATATATCGCGTGTTCGGTTGCCGTGGGCAGTATATGAAGGTGTTGTAATAAGACTTTAGCTAATGAAAGAGGTTCTTCTGTTGGTATTTGGTTATTATGGCCAATTGCTGTGGATAGATGCCATCGTCTTGAGTGTTGGGTCGTGTAGTATATCATATGGTCTCACCTGGATTGGCAAGTATGGGTTATTACAGTTGGTTCAGATTTGGTATATGATTTCGGGAAGTGTAATGTGGTCTATGGTTTAGATGGACTGTGAAATTCCAGCTATATTGTGTTATCGGACTTATGATAGATAGGGTGATGTGGTATCACCCCGAGTATATGGTTGGTAAGGTCATTCAGCTATTTAGGTTGTTTCTAGTACAACTCTGAGTCCGCTCGAGGACGAGCGTTTGCTTAAGTTGGGGAGAATATGACGACCCGACCCGTTGTTACGAGAGTTACTGACCTATTTTTCCCCTATTATGTTGTTTCATGTTTCTATATCTGTATTAGAGTCTATCGGGTGAAGTTGGGTTGAATCTGGTTGAAGATAAGGCATATAGCCTCTTAGAATGAAGCTTATTTCAGAAAAGTCAACTTGAAGTTGACTTGTGAGTTAGAGGACTCGCAATAAAATTCTGATGGTTTGGTTAGCTTCGGGGGATCATTTGTGACTTAGGAGAGCGATCAGAATTGAATATAGAGGCCCGGTGTAGAAATATGCTTGAATTGGCTAAGTTGGAATTTTGGCGAATTCTGATCGATAGGTGCAATTTTTTATCTAGGAGTCAGAATGGAATTCCGATAGTTGCAGTAGCTTCGTTAGGCGATTTTAGATATGTCTGCAAATTTACAGGTCATTTGGGCATCGTTTAGTCGGGTTTTTGATTGAATGTTGGTTTTGGAAGTTATAGCTGAAACTTAGGCTTGAATCCGCCTTGATTTGATGGTTTTTGTGTTTAAGGATGTGTTTTTATTAGTGGAACAAGTTTGTATGGTGTTATGGGATGTGTTGGCATGTTTGGTTGAGTTCCTGGGGGCCTCGGGATGGTTTTAGATGGTTCATCGGGTAATTCGAAGAGTTATAGCACGTCTGAAGTGTAGTGCTTAATTGTTTCCGCATCTGCGGTGGATAAGCCTCTTAAGCGGTCCCGCAGATGCGGCCATGAGATCGCAGAAGCGGTCTAGTAGATAGTGTCTTGGTTCTGCAGAAGCAGACAATTTCTCGCAAAAGCGAGCCCGCAGAAGCGGAGTCACAATCGTAGAAGTGGTTTTGGAGTTTAAGTGAAAGACCGCAGAAGCAGTCCATTTGGTGCGAAAGCGATAACGCAGGTACGGTCTGTTGACTGCGGAAGTGAAAATTCTTGAGGGTTTAATGAAGTCAGTGTATTCGAATTTTAGAAATGTAAAATCAGTTGGGGCTTCGAACAAAGAGGGATTTTGGGTGATTTTGAAGAAGAATTCGTGGAGTTTCATCAGGAAAGGACACTTGGACCTAAATTATGTCATTATATTGATAAAACATGTATTTAATCTCTGAAAAATGAGGAATTAAGGTGTAAAAATGGTTTTTTTTCTTGAAGCCTAAGAAAATAGTAAATTGATGATTTGTAGGGGAAAATGAACTCCGATTTTGATAAATTTTATATGTATGGACTCGTGGCAAGATGAGCATTCTGAAAATGTGAGTTTCATAATTTTTCGAGAAGCGGGCCTAGGGATCAGGTTTTGCTAGTTTCGAGATTTTCATTATATTTTGAGTATTGTTTATTAGGTGTTGTTCCATTAGTCTATTATAATATATTTGTACTGATTTTGGCTAATTTCAATGCGCGTGGAGGCCGGTTTGAGGATCAAAGGCGTTGCGGGCTAGAGTTTTCGCCGGATTGAGTTGGGTAATACTTCTAAATGATGTCCTGAGGGTTTAAAAACCCCGAACTTGCATATCATAGTGTTGTATTGAGGTGACTTGCACGCCAGATAACGGGCGTGGGATAGAGCACCATTGGGAATTATGACTTGGTCCGTCCTGCTTAATAAAAATACTACCTAATTTCTTGAAGTTGAATTCGCACCCTAATAAACATATTAGTTATCATGAATTCGATTGACTGCGTGCCGAATATTTGAATCCTTCAGGGATTGATATTGTTGTTTTGCATTACTATGCATATTTTCATCTTGGTCTAAGGTTTTGAAATGCTATTTTGCAACTCAGCATTCTTTATAAGATTTGAAAACATAAACAAGGTTTTGATGACATCTTTAGCTGAGGGCTGATATGTTACTATTGCCCAAGGGGCTTATGTGTATTCATGACTATGCATGGATCGGGCTGCACGCCGCAGCGGGAGTGATATTGATATTGCTCTTGGGATGTAGGAGCCCCTCCGGAGTCTGAACCCCCACAGTGAGCACAAACGCCTAAATGGATCGGGCTATATGCCACAACATCATGTGCATTGCATTGCATTCATGAATTGGTTTTTGTTTGTACTACGTGGTATGACATTTAGCACTCATACATTACTGGCATACATGTATTATTTATCTTGTTGACCAGATACCCTGGTATAAATTGTTAAAGGAGTGATGTGCCCAAGGGGCTGAATTGTGTGCGGACTTGCACTATTTAATGTCGTATCCAAGTACTTAACTATTAATAATGAAAGAAAAAGAGATGTTTTAAAAAGAGGTTTCAAACTGATCTAGACTTGTTATAAAGGATTTTCATGAAGTGCACTACTGTTTAAAATATGTGGTTCTGTACTTTATAGCATGAGATAGTGCTCATGTGTGGTCTTATTTCTCCTCAGCATTATTTACTATTATTACTGCTGAGTTGGAAGTACTCACTCAACTCCCTGCACCATGTGTGCTAATTCAGGTATTTTGGAAGCTTAACTGAGCTAATTGATGTTTTAGAATGTTATTGGAGTTGTCTAGGTAACTGCTTGGCGTCGCAGGACCCGACTCTTCCCTCCTTTTCCCTGTTGTTTGATTATTCTGTGTATATTTAGTTTATGTAGATTTTTTTGTATTGTTATGCTACTCTGGTAGAGGCTCTAGACTCGTGATCCCAAGGTCTTGGGGAAGTTATGCTGTTTCTGTGAGATATTCGGGTTATTTTATAACTATTAGCTTTATTTTGATTTTACTTCACTGCTAAAGATTTTTAAATAAGTGATTTTGAGCTCTAAGCTCGGGTTGAGAGCGTATTTAGTCGGGCTTGCCTAGCCGTTGGGTTGGGTGCCATCACAACCGGGTTTGGGGTCGTGACAGTCATCAGTGACATAAAAAAGAAAGAAATTTTTTCAAAGGATGACTTTTACAATTCAAAAACAACGGTGGCAGCCATTTTTGAAAAATGAAGACAAAGGAAGAAAATATTTCTTCCTTAACTTAAGGGGCTGGACCCCATAGCAATGGATACGCTCATGCTCTCCACAAGCAAAATAATAAGGCTGCATTTTTTTCCGCATGAACTCGAATCCTTCATCTTCACCCTGGTTTGGATTTGCTATCCTCTTAGCCCTTCTGAAATCGCACTTGATGAAGCTCCAATAGTTTGGTAATAAATATACACTGTGTGGAAATCTACCATATGGATTTGGCGGGTCATACTTGAAAACTGCATGGTGGATTTAGAGGCTAAATTAAAAATTAAAGTTAACGAGCAAATATACATGCACCACATTTCGTTTATAGTAGGTGTAAGTTTAGTACAAAAAATGAGTTTCATTTTAATATATACTAAAATATTAAAATAATTTTTATGAGGTCACATAACATATAAGAAAAGTAATCGTCTATAGAAATGGTATTAATAAATTGCAAAATAACCATTGCATTGGGTTGGGCAATGACCCATTTATTGACCTAATCCATCTTAACCCGCCCAATTTCAGCCCAACCCGCAAATTTGTTACCCCTAGTTCAAACTGACCCACAAATTTTAAGATTAAGACCATTTATTATTGAAACAACTTGTTAAATCCGTTTCAGATTGGTTTGGCCGCACCGAAGCAATTGATACCCTAATTTTTGTTTAACGATTGAAAGAAATATGTATATACCAAAATATAAAATAATGTAATAAAAACACAAAAATAATGGTGAAACAAACTAAAAAGTCTGCTAATTTTTTTTTATATATCCATAAGTCTATTTTGGTGCAACGGAAACACAACACTAGGATAAGCTACATTAAGTTCTGGGGAGTTTTCGCTAGAAGGTGACAATGATATTCGGTTGTAGTAATTGTGGGGAGTTTCTACTCTTCATTTCAAATACACAATCTTTAATTTGTGAATATATATTGTGTTCGCATCTAAAACTCTTGTAAGAATTATTTTCCAAAAAATTTACTGTTTGGCCCATGGAATTTAACTTTTTTGTTTAAACAAATATAGTAACTAAATTGACAAGCTCAAATATTATGGATTTTGTTAGCAATTCAAATATCGTAACATGTAATAGCTATCGATAGATCTCATCATAGCTCCTTTTATAAATCAAAACTCCAACCGCAACAAATTAAAAATGAAATTTCAAAATCTACCAAGTGTACCACTCGTTAGTTTATTCCAAACAAACTACTGTATTTGGTCGACATTCTCTGACAAGAGCCTACAAGACCTCATCGTTAACTTAGAAAGGCCAACGTTGGAGGGGCATCACAACAAACTTCATTGTCCCATTGTTGCAATGGATACCCTCATGCTCTCCACAGGCAAAATAATAAGGCTGCATTTTCTTCAGCACGAACTCGAATCCTTCCTCTGCACCTTGGTTCGGATTTGCTATTCTCTTAGCTCTTCTAAAATCGCACTTAATAAAGCTCCGGTAGTTTGGTAATAAGTACACACTGTGTGGAAATCCACCATTTGGATTTGGGGGATCATATTTGAAAACTGCATAAAGCATTCAGAGCGAAATCAAAACTTAAAGTTAACGAACAAATAATAACGTGCATCATATTTTGTAATAACGGGTGTAAATTTAGTACAAAAAAGAGTTTTATTCCAATATACTAAAAATATAAAATAATTTTTATGAGGTCACATAACAGAAAAAGGCAAGTAATCATCTATAAAAATGAGATTAATAACCTATAAAATAAGGTATATTATATAGTAGCTACAACAGCTTAAAATACACTTATGTTATGCATATATAAATTAAATCGTATATATGTGTGTTAGTGTGTTTGCATGCATATACGTGATGTGTTATGTGAAAAAGAGAAATTTTTTAATGTTTAAATAAAAGAAGACGTACCTAATGTGTCATTGATAAAGAAAGGGCCATTCTTGCGAGCCCAATCCATGTAGTCGAAGCCATAATGCCAATTTTCGGAACCACCAACAATAAATTTATTTGAGGTTTGAGAAGAATTTGGGTGATTATTACCATAGGGGCAATTGGTTTTGTTCCAGTTTCTTGGTCCCCAACTGTAGTTAAAGTTGGCCAGACTAACACCAAACATGAACGAAAATACTACAAGAAACAGAAAAGTTTGTACTTTAGCCAAAGCCATTTTCCCTAAGAATAGTTCTTTAATGTTTCAAAGAAGAGAAGAGAAGAGAAATGGAATTGATGGTGGTGATGAGAGAGCTAAAAGAATAGGCTATATATATATGAAGGCAAGTACAAAACCATGACTAATTAGGAAATGAGATAGATGAAAATGAGTCAAAATTTTCATGAGTTAATTGGTTGGTAAGAAGTCAAAGCAACTGTAACTTATTTTTGGTTTAGTGGGATGTTTATCGAGAAAAAGTGATAATCCATCCTTTGGTGCGAAAATAGCAGTCAAATAATGCTTTTGGAACTGAATACAGAAGTCGGCTGGGAAAATGGGCATAACGATGATTTAATGGATTGGTGAGTTGGTGTAATAATGACATCAAATTAGGAGGAACAGTCTAAAACAGATAAACTTTTTCTTTCTTTTCTCTGTTTCTTAGGGGAAAATTTGTCTTAGGACAAGGAAAACCAAATTTCTAAAGCACCTAAATAATCGACAACCTCTCAATTAAAGAACTTGTAATACTAGTTCTTGTAATACTTGTAAACAGATAAACAACCTCTCAATACAGCACTTAAATTTATCTATGTCTACATTTATTTATACTATATTAAAAGAACGAAACCCCTATTCAAATATTGTTTGTTATTTTTACCCTTCGTATAAACATTCCGTGTAGGATAAAATTATTAATAGATATTTAGTGTTTGTTTTTGTATGGGTCATAATTTGATCACACGATAATCGATGAGATTAACCATTCCTTTCGACTAGTACAAACATAACATGCGCCAAGATCGCCTCGACTGAGACTATTATCTGTATCCGTCCAAAGCCTTGGTCGGGATCGGTACTTTCCGGATATGTCCGAAATAACCCCCTAATGTGGTCCCGATCTCCAAGAAAGTCAATCCGTACAACAAACGTCTATAAATACAAGGGCAGAATTGAGAAAAGGGGGTTCCACTCTCTCCCCATGGGAGCTCTAAGAAATACAGAGTAAAACACAAAGTGAGAACCCAAGACAAAAAAACAGAATAACGGTAGATCTCTCAAAGCATGATTGTAAAGATCTGAACCTCTTCATGGAGAGGCAGATTAATCCATTATCATGAATAAAGATCACCAATATTTTCTGCTGTCCATGCAATTATTTCTGTTATCTTTTCCTTATTAGATTTCAGATATGTTACGACTTTCTATGATTGGCCCTTCATTTATATTGATTGTTTTGAATTCATAAGTGTCTGTAAACATTTTGAGTCAAACAGTTTTCTTATTAAAAAATCAAATTTCTTTAAGATTTAAAAAGGAAGCCGTAGAAGAGAATGAGTTACAAACTCATTAAGATCGGTTCATATTTCAGCAATGTTACTTTAGGAGTTTTTTTCCCCTTAGGTGCGTAGGTTGAACAAGGAATATTTGCTCTGATAGTAAGCAAACTTCACTTACAATCGAAAGGTTGTGAGTTCGAGTCTCTCCAAGAGCAAGGTGAGCAGTTCTTGGAGGGAAGGATACGGTCTACTGTGACTTTTTATTTGAAAACAGCCTCTCTACTAAGTGAGATTATACTGGATTGTTGTTGTTGTTATTCATATTATATGAAGCTATATGAATGGCCAATAAAAAAATTGGAACAGGTTTTCCATTAAAAATAAACAAGATAAATTACTTCACACAATGTGACGACCCGACCAGTCGTCTCAGGTATTACCGCCCCGTGTTTTCCACATTGTGTAGCCTTATGTTTCATTATCACTTTTGTGTGAGTTAGAATTAAATTGGAGTAATTTTGGTAAGAAATGAGACACTTAGTCTCTTTTAAAAACACTTAAGTTGGAAAAGTCAACCGGATGTTGACTTATGAGTTAGAGTGCTCGAAATCGAATTCCGATGATTCGGTTAGCTATGGATGATGAAATGTGACTTAGGAGCGCAATCGGAAGTAATTTTGGAGGTTCGGTGCAAAAGTTAGCCTATTTTGGCGAAGTTAGTATTTTAGTGAATTCTGGTTGATAGGTGATATTTTGATCCGGGTGTCAGAATAAAATTCAGAGAGTTGCAGTAGCTTTGTTTGGTGATATTGGACTTGTCCGCAAAATTTCAGGTCATTCGGACGTCATTTGGTTGGGTTTCGGATCGAATGTGAATTTTGAAATTTAAAGTTAAATTTAAGCTTGAATTTGTTGAAAATGGATGATTTTGATTTTAACGATATAGTTTTGATTATTGGAACAATTTGAATAAGGTTATAGGGCATGTTGGTGCTTTTGGTTGAGGTCCAGGGGGCCTCGGGTGAGTTTCGGGATGGTTTCGGACCATTTCTGTCACGACCCGGATTTTTCCCCAACATCGGGATCGTGATGGCGCCTACTCGTGGTAGCTAGGCAAGCCACTGTATTCATACTATCTTGTTTTTAACACAATTTTAATTAAATAAATGCGGAATACTTTATCGAAATAGAAATAACTAATTATAAAGTGAAAATCATACTGAAATCCTCTACCCAAGACGTGGAGTCACCAACTCACGAACTACTATGGAATACTACACATAAAAGTCTGAAGGAAATATAACATAATTCTGTTTGTCTCGGAACAAAGAGACTACAGCTAATAACATAAATAAAGAGAGAGACGCCGGACCTGCGGACGTCTGCAAGCTACCTCGGTCTCAAATATGATCAACTCCCACGCAATCGATTTACTGCTGCTGCTCCTGATCGTAACCTGGACCTGTGCAAAAACACACAGAAGTGTAGTATCAGCACAACCGACCCCATGTGTTGGTAAGTGCCCGGCCTATCCCGGCGAAGTAGTGACAAGCCTAGGACTAGACACCCACATAAACCTGTGCAGTTCAATATATATGTATACCACAGAATAACAAGAAATAACCAGGTAATAACACAATAAGGAATATCTCAAAGAATTCAATAATTAACAACAGTTAATAAATTCACAAGGAAAAACAAAGTATAATGTAAACACAAGTAATATCAAGTCAAGGAATAGCAAGCGGTTGCACGGCATCACCCTTCGTGCTTTTACTCTCATCCTCACCAAATAAGCAATTAAAGTACACGGCATCACCCTTCGTGCTTTTACTCTCATCCTCACATCCATAGTACGGCATGATCCTTCGTACATGGTTCAATAACAGGGCACGGCATGATCCTTCGTGCATAAT
This sequence comes from Nicotiana noctiflora, assembly GCA_032618575.1. NCBI lineage: Eukaryota > Viridiplantae > Streptophyta > Magnoliopsida > Solanales > Solanaceae > Nicotiana > Nicotiana noctiflora. The sequence goes on from JASVEL010013606.1 coordinate 420,380, forward strand.
CAATAAAACATGGCACGGCATTAACCTTCGTGCATAAATAAATAAACATGGCACGGCATCACCCTTCGTGCATTATCACTCTTCCTCACCCAAATAACAATCACAGTTAAGGGCAAAGAAAGAAACAGTAATTCATAAACTGTCCCATCAAGGGCAATCAATAATTATCTTCACAACAAGTCCCAACAAGGGAAAACAATAACATTTCATCTGTAATATATCTCAAAATAATCATTTTTCAACGACTCACGGTCATACTAGACGCCAGTGTATGGATGCTCGTCACCACGACCCATACACCGCACTCGATCACATAACACATAACACATAATCCTATTCCCTCAAGCTAGGATAGAACAAACACTTATCTCGAATGTTTATGAACAATTCAATCCGTGGAAATGTCTTTTTCTTTCAAATTTAGCTCCAATCCAATCGTATCTATACACAATTGATTTAATATCATCAATACTACTCAGTAAACTAATTCTTAAGATCAAATACAACTTTTACAACATTCTGCCCGAAATAGTGAATTTCAACCTCGGGCCCACATGGTCGGAACTCGGGGTTAGGACCAAAATCCGGTTACCCATCCCCCCACGAGTTCATGTATATGATTTGTTTCAAAATCGGACCTCAATTCGAGGTCCAATTTCCCAATTTATGAAAAACCCTATATTCTAACAAAAACAAGAAATTCTACCATGAAAACCTTTGATTTCTATTGAAAAACATGTTTAATGATGTTAGGAATTGAAAGAATTAAGTAAAAAGTGACTTACAATTGTTTTGATGAAGAAGGAATCCGTGAAGAATCGCAAATGGGTGTTTTTGTTTTGTAAAAAGTGAAGAAATGAACTGAAAATCGTGTTTTACAGGTCTCCGTGTTCGCATTTGCGAACATGGGTTCGCAATTTCTGGAGTTTGAAAAATAAGCTAAGGCTGGGAAGTTCGCATTTGCGAACTTTTGTTCGCATTTGCGAAGCCAAGGCAAAGTTGGGGGCTTCGCATTTGCGAACATATGTTCGCATTTGCGAACAAGGCTGGGAAGGGCAGTGTTCGCATTTGTGAACTAATGTTCGCATTTGCGAACACAGGCAGTAAAGGGCATTGTTCGCATTTGCGAACTTTTGTTCACATTTGCGAACATAGGCAGGACAAGGGGAGGTTCGCATTTGCGAACAATTGTTCGCATTTGCGAACAAGGCTGGGTCAATGGGGCTTCGCATTTGCGATCAGGGTTCGCATTTGCGAGCCCTGCCTTGTACTGCCCCCTTCGCAATTGCGAGAAATACTTCGCAATTGCAAAGCCAACAGCTGGGTGAAAAACCAGCAGTGCAACATTTCAGAATTTAATCCAACGGCCTATCAAATCTTTACCCGAGCCCCCGGGCTCAAAACCAAACATGTACATAACCTCAAAAACACATTATGAACTTGTTCGTGCGATCACATCGCCAATATCACCTCGTTTTCATCAAATTAAGCCTCAAATTCATGATTTTCATACTTTTGGTTTTCAAAACTTTCAAACTTGGGACTCAAGGTCCAAAACATCTCAAACGACATCCGAATGTCACCAAACTTTACAGAAATCACATATATAATATTTTAGACTTGTATCGGGCGTCGGAACCAAAATACGAGCCCGATACCAAGGTCAATTAATTCATTTTCCTTTAATTACATCAAAAACAATTTCATAGAAAAATTCATAACTTAGGCTCTAGGCCTCAGAATTCGACTCCGGACGCATGTCCAAGTCCAATATTTTCCTACGGACCTCTCGGGACCATCCAATCTCGGGTCCGGATCCGTTTACCAAAAATGTTGACCGAAGTCAACCATATCAATATTAATATCATTTTTATCCAAATTTCTCATTGAATTCATATTTTCTATCACAAAAATCTTTCCGGCTACATGCTCGGATTATGCACGTAAATCGAGGCAACATGGAATGAGGTTTTCAAAGCCTCAGAAGCTCGAAATTATTAATTAAATAAGTGATGACCCTTTGGGTCGTCACACATCCTCCACCTCTAGAACAACCATTCGTCCTCGAACGGACGAGAGAAGGAAGTACCTGAGTTGGGGAACAAATGAGGGTAGCGGCTCCGCATATCGGACTCGGACTCCCGGGTCGATGCCTCAGGAGGCTGACCTCTCCACTGAACACGCACAAAAGTATAACTCTTCGACCTTAACTGTCGAACCTGCCGGTTTAGAATGGCCACCGGCTCCTCCTCGTAAGATAGATCATTGTCCAATTGGACAGTACTGAAGTCTAACACATGTGTGGGATCGCCGTGGTATCTCCGGAGCATAGATACATGAAAAACTGGATGCACGGCCGATAAGCTAGGCGGCAAGGCTAATCTGTAAGCCACCCCTCCCACTCTGTCTAGAATCTCAAATGGACCAATATACCTAGGGCTGAGCTTGCCCTTCTTCCCGAACCTCATCACGCCCTTCATAGGCGACACTCGGAGCAATACTCGTTCACCAACCATGAAATCCACATCTCGAACTTTACGATCCGCATAAGTCTTCTGCTCTGGACTGAGCTGAACGCAATCTCTCCTGAATAGTCTTGACCTTATCCAAGGCCTCCTAAACTAAGTCCGTACCCAACAACCGAGCCTCTCCCGGTTCAAACCATCCAACTGGTGATCGACATCGCCTACCATACAACGCCTCATACGGAGCCATCTGGATGCTAGATTGGTAACTGTTATTGTAGGCAAACTCTGCTAATGGTAGAAACTGGTTCCACGAGCCTCCGAAATCAATAACACAGGCTCGAAGCATGTCCTCAAGAATCTGAATAGTCCTCTCGGACTGGCCATCCGTCTGAGGATGAAATGCTGTACTCAACTGAACCTGGGTGCCTAACTCCTGCTGGACCGCTCTCCAGAACCGCGAGGTAAACTGCGTTCCCCGATCAGAGATAATAGATACTGGTACCCCATGGAGACGAACAATCTCCCTAATGTAAACCTCCGCTAACGTCTCCGACGAGTAGGAGACAGATACTGGAATAAAGTGTGCTGATTTGGTCGGCCTATCAACAATGACCCAAATAGCATCAAATTTCCTCCGAGTCAAAGGAAGTCCAGTAACGAAGTCCATAGTGATCCGCTCCCATTTCCACTCGGGAATTTCAATCCTCTAGAATACACCACCAGGTCTCTGGTGCTCATGTTTCACCTGCTGACAATTTAGACACCGAGCGACATACGCAACGATATCTTTCTTCATTCTGCGCCACCAATAGTGTTGACGTAAGTCCTGGCACATCTTCGCGGCGCCTGGGTGAATAGAATACGGCGAACTGTGGGCCTCTGCTAAGATCAACTCTCGAATCCCTTCGACATTGGGCACACAAACTCGACCCTGCAATTTCAATACCCCATCATCATCTAGATTTACCTGTGTGGCACCTCTCTGCTGTACTGTATCTCTCAACTCAGGCAAATGAGGATCATCAAGTTGCCTCTCACGGATACGCTCTAATAAAGAAGAACGAGCGACCGTGCAGGCTAACACCCTGCTAGGCTCAGTAATGTCTAATCTCACGAACCGGTTGGCTAAGGCCTGGACATCTAAAGCTAATGGTCTCTGACTGACCGGAATGTATGCAAGACTACCCATGCTGGCATACTTTCTACTCAAAGCATCGGCCACCACATTGGCCTTACCTGGGTGATATAAGATAGTAACATCATAGTCTTTTAGCAACTCTAACCATCTCCGTTGTCGTAGATTCAACTCCTTCTGCTTGAACAAGTACTGTAGGCTTTTGTGATCAGTGTACACCTCACATGTCACACCATATAGATAATGCCTCCGGATCTTTAAGGCATGAACCACTGCTGCTAACTCAAGATCATGAACTGGATAATTCTTCTCATGTATCTTTAACTGCCTCGAAGCATAAGCGATAACCTTACCATCCTGCATCAATACCGCTCCAAGCCCTGTACGAGATGCGTCACAATAAACTGTATAAGGCCCTGTACCTGTAGGTAGTATCAACACTGGTGCGGTGGTCAAGGCTGTCTTGAGCTTCTGAAAGCTCGCCTCACACTCCTCTGACCACTGATACTGGACACCCTTCTGGGTCAACCTGGTCATCGGGGCTGCAATAGAAGAAAACCCTCTACAAAATGACGGTAGTAACCTGCTAATCCCAAGAAACTCCGGATCTCAGTCACTGAAGCTGGTCGAGGCCAATTCTGGACTGCCTCAATCTTCTTTGGGTCTACCTGAATACCTTCCACCGATACAATGTGACCCAGAAATGCTACCGAACTCAGCCAGAACTCACATTTAGAAAATTTGGCATATAGCTGGTTATCTTTCAGAGTCTGAAGAACCACTCTGAGGTGTTGCTCGTGCTCTTCCTGGCTGCGGGAGTACACCAGGATGTCATCTATGAAGACTATCACGAACAGATCTAAGTAAGGCCTGAATACCCGATTCATCAACTCCATGAATGCTGCTGGGGCATTGGTCAACCCGAAGGACATGACTAAGAACTCATAATGCCCATATCTAGAGCGAAAGGTTGTCTTAGGAATGTCAGCCGCCCTGATCTTCAGCTGATGGTAGCCCTGACCTCAAGTCTATCTTAGAGAATACCCTCGCTCCCTGGAGCTGGTCAAACAAATCATCAATCCTCGGCGGTGGATATTTATTTTTGATAGTCACCTTGTTTAACTGCCGGTAATCAATACACATCCGCATCGAGCCATCCTTCTTCTTTACAAATAATACAGGTGCTCCCCAGGGGGAAACACTGGGCCTGATAAAGCCCTTCTCAAGAAGGTCCTGCAACCGATCTTTCAACTCTTTTAACTCCGGCGGGGCCATACGATAGGGTGGAATAGAGATGGGCTGAGTGCCCGGTGCCAGATCAATACAGAAATCAATATCCCTGTCGGGTGGCATGCCCGGCAGGTCTGAAGGAAAAACCTCCGGAAACTCCCGTGCAATAGGGATCGACTCAATGGAAGGAACTTCTGCGCTGGAATCACGAACATAAGCCAAATAAGCTAGACACCCCTTCTCGACCATACGTCGAGCCTTAACATAGGAAATAACAGTGCGAATGGAGTGGCTTGAGGTACCCTTCCACTCTAATCGGGGTGATTCTGGGAAGGCTAAGGTCACAGTCTTAGCGTGGCGATCAAGAATAGCATGGTATGCGGACAACCAGTCCATCCCCAATATGACATTAAAATCTACCATGTCCAAAAGCAACAGATCAACACGGGTCTCAAGACCCCCAAATATAACTACGCACGAACGATGCACCCGATCGACTACAATAGAGTCACCCACTAGTGTAGCCACATAAACTGGAATATCCATAGCATAGCTGGGCACGGCCAAATATGGTGCGAAGTAGGAAGACACATAGCATATGTAGATCCAGGGTCAAATAATACTGAAGCACCTCTGCCACACACAAGAATAGTACTTGTAATCACGGCATCTGATGCCTCTGCCTCTGGTCTGGCTGGTAAAGCATAGAATCGGGGATATGCACCTCCCCTCTGAGCTGCGTCTCTAGGACGACCATCAACTGGCTGACCTCTACCTCTGGCTGGACGGTCTCCACCTCTACGGTCTCGACCTCCACCTCTATAATCTCTACCCCCGCCTCTGGCTGGCCGGGTAGGCTGAGGGTCAGCTGGGGCCTGAATCATGGGATGAGGGCCCCGCTGCTGAGAGTTGCCCTGCTGCTAGAGGGCAACACCTGATAAAATGACCTGGGTCACCACAACCGTAGCAACTCTTAGACTGATAGGGCTGCTGGCCCTTACGACATGAATGGCCTCCACGAACACTCTGAAGAGGCTGAGCATTAATAGGAGGCTGGTCCGAATAATGCCCACAAAAACCACGATCACCTGGTCCACCCTGTGAAGCCTGAAGGGCGGAATGAAAAGGCCTGGAAGACTGGCCTCTATCAAAGGATTATCTGCCACCAGAGGAAGAACCACCAAACCTGCCTGAATGACGAGGCCTCTTATCTGAAGAATAACCGCTTCCCCTAGCAAGAGCCATCTCAACTCTGCGTGCTGCATTGGCTGCCTCCTGAAATGATATGTCACTCCCCACACCCATAGCCATCCGGAGTCTAATCGGCTGATTGAGCCCATCTATAAATCTGCGGACCCTCTCCCGCTCAGTGGGAAGTATCACCACTGCATGACGAGCTAAGTCAATAAATCTCGTCTCATACTGTGTAACTGTCATAGTGCCCTGATGGAGGCGCTCAAACAGCCTCCGAAGTACATCCCTCTGAGTAGCAGGGAGAAACTTCTCCATAAATAGTTCCGCAAACTGGTCCCATGATAAAGCTGGGGACCCTGCTGGTCGAGTCAAGCAATAATCTCTCCACCAAGTCTTGGCGGATCCTGCAAGTCTGAATGTACAAAAGTCAACTCCATTTGACTCCACGATCCCCATAGTCTTGAGAATCTCATGGCAACCGAATAAGAAGTCCTGAGGATCCTCTGATGCGGCTCCACTGAATGTAGTGGTAAATAGCTTGGAGAACCGATGAAGCCTCCATAACGAATCAGAAGTCATGGCCGCTCCATCACCGGCATGAGCTGTGGTACCTGACTGAGTGGCCACAACTGGCTGAATTACTGGTGCCTGAGGCTGAGGAGCTACTGGCTCCGGAGTACGAGCAATAGGAGTTTGGGCCACTCCTCCAGCCTGAGAAGCGGCTGGTGCAGCTGGTAATAAGCCTGCTCTGGCAACGCTGTCCATAAATCCCGCTATCCTGACCAGAGCCTCCCGAAGATCCGGGGTAAATAAAGCCTCTCCTGGGACCTGAGCTAGGCCCACTGGAGCTGCTGGGACAAGAACCTCTTCGCCAGTCTCAATATGAGGCTCCACCTTTGGAATAGCTGCCGGGGGCTGAGCTCTACCCCTACCACGGCCTACGATACGGCCTCGGACCCTGCCCCTCACCGGAGCTGCCTGGGGCTCAGGCTGTTGGTCAGTGGACGAAGAAGCGCGTGTCCTCACCATCTGCGAAAGGACAGAATAGAAATTCAATCGGTAATTGAGGAACAAGTCGCACGACAAGAAAGAACAAATGAGAGACTCTTTCCTAACTCAATAGACTCTGGAGGACAAGTACAGACGTCTCCGTACCTACCTCTCAAACTCTACTAAGCTTGTTCGTGAGTGGTGAGACCTATGCAACCTAGAGCTCTGATACCAACTTGTCACGACCCGAATTTTTCCCCAACATCGGGATCGTGATGGCGCCTACTCGTGGTAGCTAGGCAAGCCACTGTATTCATACTATCCTATTTTTAACACAATTTTAATTAAATAAATGCGGAATACTTTATCGAAATAGAAATAACTAATTACAAAGTGAAAATCATACTGAAATCCTCTACCCAAGACGTGGAGTCACCAACTCACGAACTACTATGGAATACTACACATAAAAGTCTGAAGGAAATATAACATAATTATGTTTGTCTCGGAACAAAGAGACTACAGATAATAACATAATTAAAGAGAGAGACGCCGGGCCTGCGGACGTCTGCAAGCTACCTTGGTCTCAATGTGATCAACTCCCACGCAATCGATTTACTGCTGCTGCTGCTCCATATCGTAACCTGGACCTGTGCAAAAATGCATAGAAGTGTAGTATCAGCAGAACCGACCCCATGTGCTGGTAAGTGCCTGGCCTATCCCGGCGAAGTAGTGACAAGCCTACGACCAGACACCCACATAAACCGGTGCAATTCAATATATATGTATACCACAGAATAACAAGAAATAACCAGGTATTAACACAATAAGGAATATCACAAAGAATTCAACAATTAACCACAGTTAATAAATTCACAAGGAAAAACGAAGTATAATGTAAACACAAGTAATATCAAGTCAAGGAATAGCAAGCAGTTGCACGGCATCACCTTTCGTGCTTTTACTCTCATCCTCACCAAATAAGCAATTAAAGTACACGGCATCACCCTTCGTGCTTTTACTCTCATCCTCACATCCATAGTACGGCATGATCCTTCGTACATGGTTCAATAACCAGGGCACGGCATGATCCTTCGTGCATAATCAATAAAACATGGCACGGCATTAACCTTCGTGCATAAATAAATAAACATGGCACGGCATCACCCTTCGTGCATTATCACTCTTCCTAACCCAAATAAAAATCACAGTTAAGGGCAAAGAAAGAAGCAGTAATTCATAAATTTTTCCAACAAGGGCAATAAATAATCATCTTCACAACAAGTCCCGACAAGGGAGAACAATAACAATTCATCTGTAATATATCTCAAAATAATCATTTTCCAACGACTCACGGTCATACTAGACGCCAGTGTATGGATGCTCATCACCACAGCCCATACACCGCACTCGATCACATAACACATAACACATAATCCTACTCACTCAAGCTAGGATAGAACAAACACTTACCTCGAATGTTTATGAACAATTCAATCCGTGGAAATGTCTTTTTCTTTCAAATTTAGCTCCAATCTAATCGTATCTATACACAATTGATTTAATACCATCAATACTACTCAGCAAACTAATTCTTAAGATCAAATACAACTTTTACAACATTCTGCCCGAAATAGTGAATTTCAACCCCGGGCCCACATGGTCGGAACTCGGGGTTAGGACCAAAATCCGGTTACCCATCCCACTACGAGTTCATGTATATGATTTGTTTCAAAATCGGACCTCAATTCGAGGTCCAATTTCCCAATTTATGAAAAACCCTATATTCTAACAAAAACAAGAAATTCTACCATGAAAACCTTTGATTTCTATTGAAAAACATGTTTAATGATGTTAGGAATTGAAAGAATTAAGTAAAAAGTGACTTACAATTGTTTTGATGAAGAAGGAATCCGTGAAGAATCGCAAATGGGTGTTTTTGTTTTGTAAAAAGTGAAGAAATGAACCGAAAATCGTGTTTTACAGGTCTCTGTGTTCGCATTTGCGAACATGAGTTCGCAATTGCGAACCCCGACCAATTTCTGGAGTTTGAAAAATAAGCTAAGGTTGGGAAGTTCGCATTTGCGAACTTTTGTTCGCATTTGCGAAGCCAAGGCAAAGCTGGGGGCTTCGCATTTGCGAACAAGGCTGGGAAGGGCAGTGTTCGCATTTGCGAACTAATGTTCGCATTTGCGAACTTTATAGGGTAGTGTTCGCATTTGCGAACAATGGTTCGTATTTGCGAACCAAGGCAGTATAGGGAATGTTCACATTTGCGAACATAGGCAGGCCCTGGGGACTTTCGCATTTGCGAACAAGGTTGGGTCAATGGGGCTTCGCATTTGCGATCAGGGTTCGCATTTGCGAGCCCTGCCTTGTACTGCCCCCTTCGCAATTGCGAGAAATACTTCGCAATTGCGAAGCCAACAGCTGGGTGAAAAACCAGCGGTGCAACATTTCAGAATTTAATCCAACGGCCTATCAAATCTTTACCCGAGCACCCCGGGCTCCAAACCAAACATGTACATAACCTCAAAAACACATTATGAACTTGTTCGTGCGATCACATCGCCAATATCACCTCATTTTCATCAAATTAAGCCTCAAATTCATGATTTTCATACTTTTGGTTTTCAAACTTTCAAACTTGGGACTCAAGGTCCAAAACATCTCAAACGACATCCGAATGTCACCAAACTTTACAGAAATCACATATATAATATTTTAGACTTGTACCGGGCGTCGGAACCAAAATACGAGCCCGATACCAAGGTCTATTAATTCATTTTCCTTTAACAATTACATCAAAAATAATTTCATAGAAAAATTCATAACTTGGGCTCTAGGCCTCGGAATTCGACTCCGGATGCATGTCCAAGTCCCATATTTTCCTACGGACCTCTCGGGACCATCCAATCTCGGGTCCGGATCCGTTTACCAAAAATGTTGACCGAAGTCAACCATATCAATGTTAATATCATTTTTATCCAAATTTCTCATGGAATTCATATTTTCTATCACAAAAATCTTTCCGGCTACATGCTCGGATTGTGCACGTAAATCGAGGCAACATGGAATGAGGTTTTCAAGGCCTCAGAAGCTCAAAATGATTAATTATATAAGTGATGACCCTTTGGGTCGTCACAATTTCTAGGCCATTTTTAACTGCTGGTTTATGTCTGTAACAGTGTTCTACGCAATCACGGATAATGGGTCCCGATCGCAGTGAGTAAAATGTGAGAAAGACATTAGTGAATCGCGATCGCATGAAATGCTCCGCGATCGCGAAGAAGGAAATTTCTGTTACATTGATCCTACTTCGGAAGCTCATATCTTTTTATCTACAAGGAATATTGAGGTGATTCACAAATGAAAGTTGTAGCTAATCGTGTCTAGTTTTCAGAAAATAAAGAAATCGTGGTTTGGATATCTGTGTCGAAAATTATGGACGTTACACTATAGACTGTCCGAAAAGGATCTCTAATATACATGTACACATTTGGAAGCTTATATCTCGAAATGTATAAGGATTCAGGAAATGAGAATCACATGAAAGGTATAGCCCTATGTGTATAGTATCCAGAACATCAAACCATTTGTCATTCGGAGTTGTGTGCAAAACGTTATGGCCATTATACTGAAGCCTGTATAGAGGAACCAGAATTGTGTACCGCGATCGTGAAGCATTTCCCCCGATTGCGAAGGGTAAATTTTGGGCCGAAAAATTTGTTCTCTGCGATCGCGGACAATTCCCGCGATCGCAATGAGTAAAATGCCTAGGCAGAATGTTTTAAAACATTTCAGTCTCGAAAACAACCCATTTTCCACCATTTTTGGTCATTCTTGAGAGCTTTTGGACGTGAATTGAAGGGGTTTCGACCGAAAATCGTTGGAGGTAAGTTTTATGAGTTAAGTACATATTTTTATACAAGAATCATCCATGTAATACATAAATTTATGGCTAAAAATCAAGAAATTAGGGCTTTGAGTAAAAATCTTAAAATGAGGATTGAAGGATCATTTGTGGTCCGAATTGGTGGTTCTTGGTATGTTACAGACTCGTGGCGAGACGAGGAGTCCGGGAATGTAAATTTTGTAATTTTTAGAGACATGGGCCTCGGGCTTTGCCAATTTCGTGTTTTTGTGTATTTTTCGAGTTCTTTCAATTGGGTTATGTCCCATTAGAATATTATGATTTATTCCTTATGATTTTGGATAGATTGGACGTGCGTGGAGGCCAATTTGAGGGGCAAAGGCATTGCAGGCTAGAATTCTCGCCGGTTCGAGGTGGATAATATTTGTAAATGATGTCCTGAGGGTTTGAAAACCCGGACTTGCACATTATAGTGCTATATTGAGGTGACTTGCACGCCGGATAACGGGCGTGGGGTAGAGCACCATTGGGGATTGTGACTTGGTCCGTCCCGCCTAATAAAATCATTACTAATTTGTTTGAGTTAAATTGATATCCTGTTAAAGTTGTTAGTTATCATGATTTGGACTGAATATCATGTTTTGGGCTTTGGCCAAATATTTCAATCCTTCGGGGGTTAAAATTACTATTTTTGCATTACTGAGTATGCTTATGTCTCAAACCAAGGTTTAAAATTATTATTTTGCAAACTCAGCCATATTTCCAAGATTTGAAAACTTAATTGATATTTTACTGATATTTTGCTGAGATTTTCTTTGTGCCTAGTGCCCATGAAACTTATGTGCATTCATGACTATGCATGGATAGGGCTGCACGCCGCAGCGGGAGTGATATTTATATTGCGCTTAGGCTATAAAAGCCCCTCCGGAGTCTCAACCCCCACAGTGGCACCGGACGCCCAGATAGATCGGGCTACGCGCTGAAGTGGTCATGTGCATTGCATTGCATTCATGCATTGGTTGTTGTTTGTATTACGTGGCATGACATTTAACACTCATATATATTATTGGCATGCATGTATTACTTGCCTTGTTGACCAGACACTCTGGTGTAAATTGTTAAACGAGTGCTGAGCCCGAGGGGTTGATTTGTGTGCAGACTTGCACTACTTGATGTTGATGTCACATGCTTAACTGTTAAAAAGGAAAGAAAGATATGTTTTCAAAAAAGGGTTTTCAAACTGAGCTAGATGTTTTATAAAAGGTTTTCAAGAAAAATACTGTTTGTCTAATATGTGTTGTACGGTATTTTATAGCATGAGATAGAGTTCTTACGTGGTTCTTTCTTCTCAGCACTATTTACTTTTATTACCGCTGAATTGGAAGTACTCACTTTACTCCCTGCACCATGTGTGCAGATGCAGGTAATTTGGGAGCTTAGCTGAGCTCGTTGCTATTTTAGAGTTTTATTAGAGTTGTCAAGGTAGCTGCCTGACGTCTGCAGGACCCGAATCCTTCCCTATTTCTTTATTATTTTTTGCAGTTTGATCCTTTGTATTATTGGAGTTTTATTACTCTGTATTGTTAGAGGCTCTAGACTCATGACACCTAGACCTTTGGGAGGCTATTCATTATGATTTTTACTTAAATGATATTCAAATAATTGATTTTGAGCTTCATGCTCGGGTTGAGTGAGTAAATGGTCGGGCTTGCCTAGCAGTTGTGTTGCGCGCCATCACGATCGGGTTCGGGGTCGTAATAAGTTCGTATCAGAGCCTAGGTTACTATGCCTCATGAGTCTTGAGCCGGTTAGTAAAGTCTCGCGGATTGGTATGGAGACGTCTGTATTTATCCTCGAGAGGCTGCAAAACCTTTAGGAAACACTTCACTTTCTTGGAATTATTATCGTGCGTACTTGATTCAGCTTAAGATGTAATTCTTGAAATCCCCTCCACACGTCTGTATGCGCACTCGATCGCTTAGTAATAAATTTGCCTTGATGGCTTGTGATTCTTCAATCGAGGGCGAGATATAATCTCCGTGATTTCATGTTGGGCCAGTCTGGAGGATTTGAGGCTGAATCTTCGCCTATGGCTTTAGCACCAAGGTGTTGATTTTACGAGCTCGTATTATGAACTTATATGTTCAGTAGTACCCCTAATTGTGGGAATGGCGGCTGGATAGCTATGTAATGAGTATGTTAGTACTATGAGATATATCTACGTCATCTTGGTAGTGATGAAGGAGTCTACTGGATAATAGACGAGCTGTTAAGTATTTGTTTCCTATTGTGATTTATTGTGTAGCCCCAAGTTATGGGCGCGTGAAATTAATGTACAATATGTGCGGCGGTATGAGTTCAGACTCAGGAAGACTAGATGATTGTGTTGTGTGTGTGATGGTGGAAGGTATGTTGAAATATCAAATTAAGGCGAAACAAGTGGTTTATCTCCTGCATGGTGCCTTAAGTGTGATGTTTTGTCAAGTTGTTGACGTGTTGTTAGTATGGTTTTGGTGATTCTATGGTAGGTGGATAGGCCCAATTACAAAGGAAACTCTGCCGAAATGTTTGAAAAATTTGGGACTTAGTAAAAATTTTGTCCCCTAAAGAGCGGGATTGACTGTTAAGTGTGTAAATGCAAGAATTGCAGAAGAGTTAAAAATTTCTGATGATTCGTGTTTCCACAAGCTAGTGAAAGAGTGAGTTTAATCTCACCATGTTATTACGACAATAATAGAGTATATGTGTTGTGATATATATGGCTTCGAGTTAAGTTTGAGAGGTTTCCATTGATTAGCTGATTGCGCAGTTATGTGCTATGTTGGTGCTGTCTTAAAGTATACTGTCTAACCAGTTCTGGTTGCAGAAATTGAGCCAAGAATGGCACGAGCGAAGAAATGTTTTAACAAAGGTTATATGGTGCTTTAATAGATGTGAAAAAATATTAGGATGTTTTGAGTTGTTGTGGATAAGGAATTCCCAGTGAATTGAGAAGAAAGATATTTGTTGGTATTTTAATGAGATCATATCCTGTGGTGTTAGGGTGCTATTAAGGAACAAGTAGTTCTGTTAGTTTAGTCAGGTAATTGGCAGTTTGGATAATAGTGGATGGCTCTTGAGAATGGGTTAATGTGTTCAAGATTTTACACGTAATAATCAAGTGTTAACGTTGCGTATGTGACTAAACCTAGTGTTTTCATTAGAAATGATAAAGACTTGTGGTATTTTGTGTTAATAATGGGATGCTAAGTATCAGTATTAGGAAAGTAGTGGTAACGAATTCAGATTCGCAAGAAGTGCTTCAAAACAAAGTATTATGCAATGTCATATTTTTGGGAGACATTGGAGAAAGTATTCAGTGGCCTACGAGTATTAAACAATGTGGCCTTATATTTGAATCTCCCGTGGTCAGCCTGAATTGAGGCATTGTAGTGCTACAACAAGAAAGAAAATCAAATTAATGATGTAAACCAAGTATGAAGGTTATGATGGTTGTTCTTGTGCGTTATGAGAAACAAATGGCGGTGATTACGAACCTTTGAAAGGTTATCAGACTAGTTCAGCGTGATCAGAATTGGCTTGAAGTCGATGGAGATTTAATGCAAATAATGGCTCTATATCAGGCCAAATGTGTGCATCTTTATAAAGCGGTCCTTATGGAGGAGTAGTTAGATTGATTCGTCATTGTCAGGTATCTCGCATGGTGATGCATTACACCGTGTGATTTGTGAAACGGCTTGAGAAATTTCTATGTGTTGAGAATTCTCGTGAATGATGTTACCTAAGCAACTTGGCTCTTGGAATTTTGATTTGCAAATCGCACCTCAGTTGTGCTTGCGTTTTGTAGCTTATAACGCTAAATATCCCTCAGGGATGATATTATGCACTTAGCATGCGTATGACCGATATTCGGTAATTGGTTATAATGAGCAGATTTGGCTCAATGTGTATCTCCTTATGTGAGACTATATGTGGATCGGATGGCACACCGCCATGGGTATGTTATCTGGATCGGGTTGCACGCCACAATAATGTGATGTGAAAAATAGTTTTATTTGCCTCCTGTCTTCCAAGAAAGTATATATTAAGCGTGGAATTGATAATTCCTTCCGGAGTTCGTTTTCTTTTGTATTGCATTAGAATCGGTAGCCTATTGGCACATTGGGGCATCATATGCGACTTATAATTATGTCTGGAGTGGCTTAGAGAAAGCCGAGCGGGAAGAGTAGTTGAATGTCGCTTGATAATGAAGAATTAATTATGACATGTCGGGGTAGATTCATATGTTCTATTCTATAATATGAGACAAGATCTCAGTTATTTGATGTAATGGTATTGATGAGTTTAAGGTACAGCTCTTCCGGTTGAGTCATGTGTTTCGATTTGAGTATGTTTAGACTATTCCTTATTGGTGCGAGGATTATGCAAAGTTGTGACTTAGTCCTGTGATAAGTGCCATATCACCAGAGTGGTGCGTTGAAGTTGAGATAATTGTTGGAGTCATTAATGAATGCAAACAAATGTGATTATGATTGACTAGAGAGTTTAAATTGAGGATTCGCTCAAAAATCAGTTGTGGCATTAGTCCATAGGGAAATAGCCTTATGTATGGGTGACCTGAGGAATAAAAATGATTATCGCGTGTTTTATTTACCATTGGCAAATATATGAAAGTGTTGGAATAAGACTCTAGCTAATAAAAGGGTTTTGTATCGACATTTGGATATTATGGGCAGCTGTTGTGAATAGAAGTTATCTCTGCATGTGTTTGAGTTATATGGTATATTAGTGATTGCGGTCGAGGTTATAGGTATGGGTTAATACAGCTGGTTCGGGTTTATTCTGAGTAAAAGTGTGAGGTTCTGATCTTGTGTAAGATTTCAGAAGGTGAAATGTAGTTCTATAGTTTATGGACTTGTTGGATTGTGAAATTTTAGCTAAGTTGTGTTATCGGACCTATGTGAGATAGGGTGACGTGGGATCCCTCGGGTTATATGCTTGGTAAGGTTATTCAGCTTGGTGAAATTATAGAACAACTCTAAGTCCGCTCGAGGACGAGCATTTGTTTAAGTTGGGGAGAATGTGACGACCCAACCCGTCGTCTTAGGTATTACCGCCCCGTGTTTCCCACATTGTGTTGCCTTATGTTTCATTATCAGTTTTGGGTGCGTTAAAATTAAAATGGAGTAATTTTTGTAAGGAATGAGACACTTAGTCTCTTTTAAGAAGACTTAAGTTAGAAAAGTCAATCGGATGTTGAATTATGAGTCAGAGTGCTCGGAATCGAATTCCGATGATTCGGTTAGCTCCGGGTGATGAAATGTGACTTAGGAGCGCAATCGAAAGTAATTTTGGAGGTTCGGTGAAGAAGTTAGCCTATTTGTGCGAAATTAGTATTTTGGCGAATTTTGGTTGATAGGTGATGTTTTGATCCGGGAGTCGGAATGGAATTCCGAGAGTTGCAGTAGCTTCGTTAGGTAATTTTGGACTTGTCCGCAAAATTTCTGGTCATTTGGACGTCATTTGGTTGGGTTTCGGATCGAATGTAAATATTGAAAGTTAAAGTTAAACTTAAGCTTGAATTTATTGAAAACGGACGATTTTGATGTTAACGATAGAGTTTTGATGATTGGAACTAGTTTGAATAAGGTTATAGGACGTGTTGGTGCTTTTGGTTGAGGTCCCGGGGGCCTCGGGTGAGTTTCGGGGTGGTTTCGGATCATTTCTAGGCCATTTTTAACTGCTAGTTTATGTCTGTAACAGTGTTTTATGCGATCATGGACAATGGGTCGTGATCGCGGTGAGTAAAATGTGAGAAAAACATTAGTGAATCGCGATCGCGTGAAATGCTCCGCGATCGCGAAGAAGGAAATTTCTGTTGCTTTGGTTCTATTTCGGAAGCTCATATCTTTTTATCCACAAGGAATTTTGAGGTGATTCTAAAACAAAAGTTATAGAACATCGTGTCTAATTTTCATAAAAATAAAGAATTCGTAATTTGGACATGTGTGTCAAAATTTATGAACGTTACTCTATAGGCTGTCCGAGAAGGATCTCTAATACACATATATAAATTTGGAAGCTTATATCTCGAAATATATAAGGTTTCTGGAAATGAGCAACACATGAAAGTTATAGCGCTATGTGTCTAGTTTCTAAAACATCAAACCATTTGTCATTCGGAGTTGTGTGCAAACAGTTATCACTATTATACTGAAGCCTATCCGGAGGAACCGAAATTATGCACTACGATCGCGAAGAATTTCCCGCGATCGCGAAGGGTAAACTTTGGGCCGAAAAATTTGTTCTCTGCGATCACAATGAGTAAAATAGCTAGGCAGAATATTTTAAAATATTTCAGTCGCTAAAACAACCCATTTTTCCACTATTTTTGGTCATTTTTGAGAGCTTTTGGACGAGAATTGAATGGGGTTCGACGGGGAATTGTTGGAGTTAAGTTTTATGAGTTAATTACATGTTTTTATACAAGAATCATCCATGGAATTCATGAATTTATGGCTAAAAATCACGAAATTAGGGCTTTGAGCAAAAATCTCAAAATGAGGATTTGAATGATCATTTGTGGTCCGAATTGGGAGTTCTTGCTACGTACAGACTCGTGGCAAGAAGAGGAGTCCGGGAACGTAAATTTTGGAATTTTTAGAGATGTGGTCCCCAGGATCGGGTTTTGCCAATTTCGTGTTTTTGTGTATTTTTTGAGTTGTTTCGATTGGGTTATGTCCCATTAGCATATTATGATTTATTCCTTATGATTTTGGATAGATTGAACACACGTGGAGGCCAATTTGAGGCGCAAAGGCATCGCGGGATACAATTCTGGCCGGTTCGATGTGGGTAATATTTGTAAATGATGTCCTGAGGGTTTCAAACCCCGAACTTGCACATTATAATGCTATATTGAGTTGACTTGCATGCCGGATAACGGGTGTGGGGTAGAGCACCATTGGAGATTGTGACTTGGTCCATCCCGCTTAATAAAATTATTACTAAATTGTTTGAGTTAAATTGATATCCTGTTAAATGTGTTAATTATCATGATTTGGACTGAATGTCATGTTTTGGGCTTCGTGCCGAATATTTGAATCCTTCGGGGGTTAAAATTATTGTTTTTGTATTACTGAGTATGCTTATGTCTAGAACCAAGGTTTAAAAATATTATTTGCAAACTCAGCCATCTTTCCAGATTTGAAAACATAATTTATATTTTACTGATGTTTTGCAGAGATTTACTATGTGCCTAGTGCCCAAGGGGCTTATGTGCATTCATGACTATGCATGGATCGGGCTGCGCGCCGCAGCGAGAGTAATATTTATATTGCGCTTGGGCTGTAGGAGCCCCTCCGGAGTCTGAACTCCCACAGTGGCGCAGGGCGCCCAGATGGATCGTGCTACGCGCTAAAGTGGTCATGTGCATTGCATTGCATTCATGCATCGGTTTTTGTTTGTACTACGTGGCATGACATTTAACACTCATATATATTATTGGCATGCATGTATTACTTGCCTTGTTGACAAGACACTCTGGTGTAAATTGTTAAACGAGTGCTGAGCCCGAGGGACTCATTTGTGTGCAGAATTGCACTACTTGATGTTGATGTCACATGCTTAACTGTTAAAAAGGAAAGAAAGATATGTTTTCAAAAAGGGGTTTTCAAACTGAGCTAGATGTTTTATAAAAGGTTTTCATGAAAAATACTGTTTGTCTAATATGTGTTGTACGATGTTTTATAGCGTGAGGTAGAGCTCTTACGTGGTTCTTTCTTCTCAGCATTATTTACTTTTATTACCGTTGAGTTGGAAGTACTCACTTTACTCCCTGCACCATGTGTGCAGATGCAGGTAATTTGGGAGCTTAGCTGAGCTCGTTGCTGTTTAGAGTTTTATTGGAGTTGTTGAGGTAGCTGCCTGACATCCGCAGGACCCGACTCCTTCCCTATTTCTTTATTATTTCTGTAGTTTGATGCTTTGTATTATTGGAGTTTTATTACTCTGTATTATTAGAGGCTCTAGACTCATGACACCTAGATCTTTGGGAGGCTATTCATTATGACTTTTACTTAAATAATATTCAAATAATTGATTTTAAGCTTCATGCTCGGGTTGAGTGAATAAATGGTCGGGCTTACCTAGAAGTTATGTTGGGCGCCATCACGATCGGATTTGAGATCGTGACACATAATACTGTATGAGGTTGTATCAAGAAGAACTTCGCATTCCTTCTTGCTTAATTGTATGAATTAGTCGCTTTATCAATCATTTCTGAAGCACAAATATTTGTTTTTCCCGAGACCAATGATTTTGATACTTCTCCTTCTCCTGATGTGCCAAAAAATCAGAATCAAATCTCTATCATCACTATCATTGTATGTGGTTGTATTGAAGTAATGTTAATTTTTAATGATCTGGGTATATTTGTATTTTCGGTCTTGACCTTTCTTCTTTTATGTATCTCTTTTTCTGTTTTTTCTCTTCCTCTATTTTATCTATGTTCTGAGTTTTCATTCACAAGTTCTTTTCGAATAAATTTGAGTTGGAAATTTTTTATTGTATTGTATTGCCAAATGTATGATGTGTTTGGATTAAATTAACTCTTATTTCGTTTATTTTATTCTTTTTGTTGATTAAGGAGCGCAGTTGATTAAATTTGAGTTGGAAATGTTGATTCTTTTACTTTTTAAGGGTAACGACATGACCAAGCACCTTAATTAGTACGTTAGTATATTTTTGTCAATTGTCAGACAATTCTTATAGTATGAGAGTATTTGAATTATAAAGCTCAATGCAGTGTCTATAGGTGAAATGGAATTTAGGAAGCTCCAATTATTTTTCTTTAAAACTCCAATTTTATTTTAAACGAGGATCAATTTGTTCAGGCACAAAAAAATTTGATCTTGCCCAACTATGTCTTCTAAAAAAGACACGCAGATGTTGCAAATATAACCTGATTGTATAAGCCCAGAGTCGAATCCACAGAGAATTAACCTATCAATTACTTTTGTCGGACTTACTAAATTCTTTAGAATTAACTTCCCAATACATTGTAAACAATAGTTTATGGTATCTCTAATAACTAAGATTGAAAATAAATAAACAACGGTAAACTAAATATGCGTGGGTTGTAAACAATAAAGAGAAGGTTATAAGGTAGTGATTTTCCTTATTGATGGAATCCCTTCCGGTTATGTTTCATATAGATTCACCAAAATATCTCTATCAATCATGAGCACTCTTTTTACCGTAAATCTCTCCCGAGTAATCACGATAATTTACTAGACGCACTCTCCCGAGTTA
The DNA here is from genome assembly GCA_032618575.1 of Nicotiana noctiflora. Classification (NCBI taxonomy): domain Eukaryota; kingdom Viridiplantae; phylum Streptophyta; class Magnoliopsida; order Solanales; family Solanaceae; genus Nicotiana; species Nicotiana noctiflora. The sequence continues at coordinate 440,583 of JASVEL010013606.1, forward strand.
CGCTAGCTGACGTTGTTTATTACAGTTCGCTTTAGATTACACTCAAAGCTTCGTTATCCCTAATCCCGCCTTTAAACCCGTAGATATAGATCCCTCTTATACTTTGAAAGTGGTGTTGTTCAATAATTACCTAACTATACACTCTCTTCCGAGTTATGCACACTAAATAGGCCAGCTAATTGAGGATCCTATCAATTAACTACAACAAACATGTAGTTGAACAAATAGATATTAACTGGCAAACTAAATTAACATAATCCAGAAGTTTATCCTTCAACAAGTTCCATCAAAACCTTAGACTAAAGTATTTAGCTACTTATAACAACGTAAAGATAAACTACAAAAATATTCATGATGGAAAATTGCAAGCAAAAGAAGAGATAAAGAACTATGATGTTTTTAGGGTGATCTCTCACACTTGTGTATCTTGCAAAAATAATCTCCAAAACAAGCCTAACCTATCTTGGGCGAGTTTCTACACCTTATAAGGATTTTACAAAAAGTTACCCAAAATTTACACTTTGACCCCTCGACTTTCTGGGTTTGGAACATGCCGCCGTGGTCGCGACATTGACCGCGGTGCTGACCGCGGCGCACTCTGCCTCCAACCACAGCGCGGACCGCGGTGGAAACTGCGGGGAGCGCTGTCTGGCCTTCGGTCTTCGCGTTCCTTCTCTTTTTTCTCTTTTTTGTTCAGATACTTCTTAAGTGGGTATTTTCTTCATGTTATTGCCTCTAAACACTTCACTTTGCTTCCTCACATCTTGTATTCCCTGCGAAAGCAAATAGCATCAATTAAAGCATTTATTGGCAACTTACATTACAAAATAATAACAAAGCATGGACAATTATCGCATAAATAATAACTATATAGCCTATTATCAACACCCCACATTTAAATTATTGTTAGTCCTCGAGCAATTCACCACACTCCATAAAATTTCATTCCCTGTGCTTTTCCCTCAACGACTCACAACATGAATATTTTACAATAATTACACCTACTAGTGAGCAACTTTTACCTCAACAATTAAGTTTTTCGTACTCTACAGCATTTGCACTTACTCAAACCAGTCTACAAAATAGTCAAGATGCACCTTTCCTTTGTGAATCACATGCCCTCACATCACACAAGAGAATAAATGTGATGACCCGGCCCATCGTCACGTGAGTTACTGCCCCGTCTCCTCCTTATTGTGTTGCTTCGTATTTCAATATCAGTATTAGAGTCGACTAGGTATAATTGAATTGGTTTTGGTTGAAAATAAGGCACGTAACCTTTTAGAAGGAAGCTTGTTTTAGAAACGTCAACCAGAAGTTGACTATGTGGTTAGAGGGCTCGGATGTGAATTTTGGTGGTTCGGTTTAGCTTCAGGGGATGATTTGTGACTTAGGAGTGCGTTCAAAATTGAATTTGGAGGTCCGATGTAGAAATAGGCTTGAATAGGCGAAGTTGGAATTTTGGCAAATTCCGGTTGATAGATGAGATTTTTATCCGAGGCTCAAAATGGAATTCCAAGAGTTTCAGTAGCTTCGTTAGGTGATTTTGCTTGTTTCTGCAAATTTTCAGGTCATTCGAACGTCGTTTGGTCAGGTTTGTGATCGAATGTAAGTTTCGGAAGTTTTAGTTAAACTTAGGCTTGAATCCGTCGTGATTTGATAATTCTTTTGTGTTAATGGACTGTTTTGATGATTGCAACAAGTTCGTATGATGTTTTGGGGTAGGTTGGTGTTTTTGGTTGAGGTCCCGGGGGCCTCAGGGTAATTTTGGGTGTTCAAATGAACACTTTTTGGTTTGCAAAGAGATCGGATTTTCTGTCGTTGGTGTTGCAGACATTTGTGCATCGCGTTCGCGTGCTGAGGGACGCGAACGCGTAATGCATTTTAGGGAGCCTGGGATTTTTGCCTTCGCATTCGCGAAGGAGAGGCCGCGATCACGTAGTTGTGGAACCTGGAGCTTCGCATTCGTGTTTGGTGTTCGGCATTCGCGAATGAGGATTTGGAGTTAGTGGAGTTTTTTTATACACGTTCGCATGTCCGGTGATGCGTTCGCGTAGGTAAGAGTCAGGAAGCATCGCGTTCGTATGGCTGAAGACGCGTTCGCGTAGAGTATCTTTAAACTTTAAAATTGTTGGCCATCGCGTTTGCATGACTAGGATCACGAACACAATGAAGAAAGTGTTGGGCGGACAGAAGGGTTTTATAACATTTCCTCCGTGAGCTAAAGTCATTTTCACCATTATTGAGAATATTTGGAAGCTTTTGACGAGGGATTAAGAGGATTTCGACTAGAACTCAATTGGAGGTATGTTTTATGAGCTAAATACGCGAGTTTATTGAATATTCATCATTGAAATCTCTGAAAATTGGGTGAAAATTGGAGAAGTTAGGGCTTGGTTTTTTGGTATTGTAAAATTAGAATTTGAAGGTGCTATTGAACTCCGATTTTGATAAATCTTTTATGTACGGACTCGTGGCGAGACGAGGATTCCGAAATGTGAATTTCATAATTTTTTGAGAAGTGGGCTCAGGGCTCGAGTTTTGCCAACTTCGTGTTTTTTGGTGTTTTTCGAGTTCTTTCGATTAGGTTATGTTCCATTAACCAATTTAATGTTGTGACGACCCGGGCAGTCGTCACGGGAATTTCCACCCCGTTATGTTGTAAAAACATATTTTACGATTTTATATCAGAGTTAGAGTCTATCGGGTGAGTTAGGAGTGAATTGGATTGAAAATGAGGCATATAGCCTTTTTGAAGGAAACTTGAATAAGGAAAGTCAACCCGGAGTTGACTATTTGGTTAGAGGGCTTGAAATCGGATTTTGGTGATTCGGTTAGTTCCGGGAGGTAATTTGTGATTTAGGGGAGCGATCGGAATTGAATTTGGAGGCCCGGTGTAGAAATAGGCTTGAATTGGCTAAGGTTGAATTTTGGCGAAATCCGAACGGTAGGTGAGATTTTGATCCGGGAGTCGGAATGGAATTCCGACAGTTGCAGTAGCTCCGTTAGGTGATTTTGGATGTGCCTGCAAAATTTCAGGTCATTCGGACGTCGTTTGGTCGGGTTTTTGATTGATTGTGTAAATCGGAATGTTTTAAGGAATTTAGGCTTGAATCCGTGTGTAATTGGTGATTTTAATGTTTAGGATGGTGTTTTTATGATTGGAACAAGTTCGTATCGTGTTTTGGGGTATGTTGGTGGTTTTCGTTGGGGTCCGGGGGCCTCGGGGTGTTTTCGGATGGTTAAACGGGAGAAAATGTGGAAAATTGCAGGTTAAGTGTTCTGGTTCTGTCATTTTTGCCCCTGCGGAAAAGTGGGCGCGGAGGCGAGTCCGCAGGAGCGGACCGAGGAGCGCAGGAGCGCTAGGCATCGCAGAAGCGGAATCCTTTCCACTGAAGCGGCATCGCGGGTGCGAGTCAGTGATCGCAGAAGCGGACTAGATGGAAAATGGGAAGGTCCGCAGAAGCGGATTCTTGATCGCCTGGGCGAGTCCGCAGGAGCGGACTCTTGTGCGCAGAAGCGGGAGTTTTCGCAGAAGCGGAGGTTCAATCGCGAAAGCGGACGCGTATAAGCGGTCCTTTTCTCGCAGAAGCGGAATTGGCCGGCTAGGCCTGGAACCGCTGAAGCGACCCTCTGGTGTGACGACCCAAAGGGTCATCACTTATTTAATTAATCATTTCGAGCTTCGGAGGCCTTGAAAACCTCATTCTATGTTGCCTCGATTTACGTGCACGATCCGAGCATGTAGTCGGAAAGATTTTGTGATAGAAAATATGAATTCTATGAGAAATTTGGATAAAAATGATATTAATATTGATATGGTTGACTTCGGTCAACATTTTTGGTAAACGGATCCGGACCCGAGATTTGATGGTCCCGAGAGGTCCGTAGGAAAATATGGGACTTGGACATGCGTCCGGAGTCGAATTCTTCTGAGGCCTAGAGCCCAAGTTATGAATTTTTATGTGAAATTGTTTTTGATGCAATTACTAAAGGAAATAAATTAATTGACCTTGGTATCGGGCTCGTATTTTGGTTCCGACGCCCGGTACAAGTCTTAAATATTATATATGTGATTTCGTAAAGTTTGGTGACATTTGGATGTCGTTTGAGATGATTTGGACCTTGAGTCCCAAGTTTGAAAACTAAAGGTATGAAAATCATGCATTTGAGGCTTGATTTGATGAAAACGAGGTGATATTGGCGATGTGATCGCACGAACAAGTTCATAATGTGTTTTTGAGGTTATGTGCATATTTGGTTTGGAGCCCCGAGGGCTCGGGTGAACTTTGGATAGGCCACGAGATCAATTTTTCATGTTAGAAGTTCCTGTCTGCAACTGGTCTGCAGAGTTCGCAAATGCGAACAATAGTTCGCAAATGCGAACTCCCCACTATTCTGCAGAGTTCGCAAATGCGAACAATAGTTCGCAAATGCGAACTCCCCCTATTGTGCCTGAGTTCGCAAATGCGAACAATAGTTCGCAAATGCGAACTTGACCCTACTGTGCTTGTGTTCGCAAATGCGAGCTATAGTTCGCAAATGCGAACTGGCCACTATTCTGCCTGGGTTCGCAAATGCGAACAATAGTTCGCAAATGCGAACCTACCCATATTTAGCCTGTGTTCGCAATTGCGAACAATAGTTCGCAAATGCGAACTTCCCAGTTTTGCCTTGGCTTCGCAAATGCGAAGAAAAGTTCGCAAACGCGAACTTCCCACCCTTAGCTTATTTTTCAAACTCCAGAAATTGGTCGGGGTTCGCAATTGCGAACCCATGTTCGCAAATGCGAACACAGAGACCTGAAAAACACGAATTTCAGTCATTTCTTCACATTTTACAAAACCAAAACACCCATTTGCGATTCTTCAAGGATTTCTTCTTCATCAAAACGATTGTAAGTCACTTTTTACTAAATTCTTTCAATTCCTAACATCATTAAACATGTTTTTCATAAGAAATCAAAGATTTTCATGGTAAAATTCTTGTTTTTGTTAGAAAATAGGGTTTTTCATAAATTGGAGAATTGGACCTCGAATTGAGGTCCGATTTTGAAACAAATCATATATATGAACTCATGGGGGGAATGGGTAACCGGATTTTGGTCCTAACCCCGAATTCCGACCATGTGGGCCCGGGGTTGAAATTCACTATTCATGGCAGAATGTTGTAAAAGTTGTATTTGGTCTTAAGAATTAGTTTGTTGAGTAAAATTGATGATATTAAATCAATTGTGTATAGATACGGTTGGATTGGAGCCAAATTGAAAGAAAAGACATTTCCACGGAGTGAATTGCTCGTAAGCATTCGAGGTAAGTGTTTGTTCTATCCTAGCTCTGAGGGAATAGGATTATGTGTTATGTGTTATGTGATCGAGTGCGGTGTATGGGCTGTGGTGACGAGCATCCATACACTGGCGTCTAGTATGACCGTGAGTCGTTGGAAAATGATATTTTGAGATATATTACAGGTGAATTGTTATTGTTCTCCCTTGTTGGGACTTGTTGTGAAGATAATTATTGATTGCCCTTGATGGGACGATTTATGAATTGCTGTTTCTTTCTCTGCCCTTACACTGTGATTGTTATTTGGGTGAGGAAGAGTGATAATGCACGAAGGGTGATGCCGTGCCATGTTTATTTATTTATGCACGAAGGTTAATGCCGTGCCATGTTTATTTATTGATTATGCACGAAGGATCATGCCGTGCCCTGTTATTGAACCATGTACGAAGGATCATGCCGTACTATGGATGTGAGGATGAGAGTAAAAGCACGAAGGGTGATGCCGTGTACTTTATTTGTTTGTTTGGTGAGGATGAGAGTAAAAGCACGAAGGGTGATGCCGTGTACTTTATTTGTTTATTTGGTGAGGATGAGAGTAAAATCACGAAGGGTGATGCCGTGCAATTACTTGCTATTTCTTGAAGTGATATTATTCGTGTTTACATTATACTTTGTTTTCTTTGTGAAATTATTAACTGTGGTTAGTTGTTAAATTCTTTAAGATATTTCTTATTGTGTTATTACTTGATTATTTCTTGTTATTTTGTGGTACACATATATATATTGAATTGCACAGGTTTATGTGGGTGTCTGGTCCTAGGCTTGTCACTACTTCGCCGGGATAGGCCAGGCACTTACGAGCACATGGGGTCGGTTGTGCTGATGCTACACTTCTGTGCGTTTTTGCACAGGTCCAGGTTACGATCAGGAGCAGCAGCAGCAGTAAGTAGATTGCGTGGGAGCTTGATCACATTTGAGACCGAGGTAGCTTGCAGACGTCCGCAGGCACGGCGTCTCTTTCTTTATTTATGTTTATAGTTGTAGTCTCATTGTTCCGAGACGAACAGAATTATGTTATATTTCCTTCAGACTTTTATGTGTAGTATTCCATAGTAGTTTGTGAGTTGGTGACTCCAAGTCTTCGGTAGAGGATTTCGGTATGATTTTTACCGTGTGATTTATTATTTCCATTTCGATAAAGTATTCCGCATTTATTTAATTAAAATTGTGTTAAAAACAGGATAGTACGAATACGGTGGCTTGCCTAGCTACCACGAGTAGGCGCCATCACGATCCCGATATTGGGGGAAAATCCTGGTCGTGACAAGTTGGTATCAGAGCTCTAGGTTACATAGGTCTCGCCACTCACGAACAAGCTTAGTAGAGTTTGAGAGGTAGGTACGGAGACGTCTGTACTTGTCCTCCAGAGTCTATTGAGTTAGGAAAGAGTCTCTCATTTGTTCTTCTTGTCGTGCGACTTGTTCCTCAAATACTGATTGAATTTCTATTCCTGTCCTTTCGCAGATGGTGAGGACACGCGCTTCTTCATCCGGTGACCAGCAGCCCGAGCCCCAGGCAGCTCCCGTGAGGGGCAGGGGCCAAGGCCGTATCGGAGGCCGTGGTAGGGGTAGAGCTCAGCCCCAGGCAGCTACTCCGGAGGTGGAGCCTCATATTGAGATTGACGAGGAGGTTCCGGTTCCGGCAGCTCCAGTGGGCCCAGCTCAGGTCCCAGGAGAGGCTTTAATCACCCCGGATCTCCGGGATGCTTTGGTCGAGAATAGCGGGATTCATGGACGGCATTGCCGGAGCGGGTTTATTATCGGTTGCCCGGCTACTTCTCGGGCTGGAGGAGGGGCCCGGACTCTGTTGCTCGTACTCCGGAGCCGGTAGCTCCTCGGCCTCGGTACCGATGATTCGGCCAGTGTGGCCACTCGGTGCGGTACCACGGCTCATGCGGTGATGGAGCGGCCATGACTTCCGATTCGTTATGGAGGCTTGATCGATTCTCCAAGCTATTTACCACTACATTCGGTGGAGCCGCATCAGAGGATCCCCAGGACTTCTTATTCGGTTGCCGTGAGATTCTCAAGACTATGGGGATCGTGGAGACAAACGGAGTTGACTTCGGTACCCTTCGGACTTGCGGGATCCGCCAAGACTTGGTGGAGAGATTATTGCTTGACTCGACCAGCAGGGTCCCCAGCTTTATCATGGGACCGGTTTGCGGAACTATTTATGGAGAAGTTTCTCCCTGCTACTCGGAGGGATGTACTTCGGAGGCAGTTTGAGCGCCTCCATCAGGGCACTATGACAGTTACACAGTATGAGACGAGATTTATCGACTTGGCTCGTCATGCGGTGGTGATACTTCCCACGGAGCGGGAGAGGGTCCGCAGATTTATAGATGGGCTTAATCAGCCGATTAGACTCCAGATGGCTATGGGTGTGGGGAGTGACATATCATTTCAGGAGGCAGCCAATGCAGCACGCAGAGTTGAGATGGCTCTTGCTAGGGGAGGCGGTTATTCTTCGGATAAGAGGCCTCGTCATTCAGGTAGGTTTGGTGGTTCTTCCTCTGGTGGCAGAGAATCCTTTGATAGAGGCCAGTCCTCCAGGCCTTTTCATTCCGCCCTTCAGGCTTCACAGGGTGGACCAGGTGATCGTGGTTTTCGGGGGCATTATTCAGACCAGCCTCCTATTAATGCTCAGCCTCTTCAGAGTGTTCGTGGAGGCCATTCAGGTCGTCAGGGCCAGCAGCCCTATCAGTCTAAGAGTTGCTACGGTTGTGGTGACCCAGGTCATTAGCAGCGGGCAACTCTCAGCAGCGAGGTCCTCGTCCTATGATTCAGGCCCCAGCTGACCCTCAGCCTGCCCAGCCAGCCAGAGGCGGGGGTAGAGATTATAGAGGTGGAGGTCGAGACCGTAGAGGTGGAGACCGTCCAGCGAGAGGTAGAGGTCAGCCAGTTGATGGTTGTCCTAGAGACGCAGCTCAGAGGGGAGGTGCAGATCCCCGATTCTATGCTTCACCAGCCAGGCCAGAGGCAGAGGCATCAGATGCCGTGATTACAGGTACTATTCTTGTGTGTGGCAGAGGTGCTTCGGTATTATTTGACCCTGGATCTACATATTCCTATGTGTCTTCCTACTTCGCACCGTATTTGGCTGTGCCCAGCTATGCTCTGGATATTCCAGTTTATGTGGCTACACCAGTGGGCGACTCCATTGTAGTCGATCGGGTGCATCGTTCGTGCGTAGTTATATTTGGGGGTCTTGAGACCCGTGTTGATCTATTGCTTTTGGATATGGTAGATTTTGATGTCATATTGGGGATGGACTGGTTGTCCCCATACCATGCTATTCTTGATTGCCATGCTAAGACGGTGACCTTAGCCTTGCCGGAATCACCCCGACTAGAGTGGAAAGGTACCTCAAGCCACTCCGTTCGCACTGTCATTTCCTATGTTAAGGCTCGACGCATGGTCGAGAAGGGGTGTCTAGCTTATCTGGCCTATGTTCGTGATTCCAGCGCAGAGGTTCCTTCCATTGATTCAGTCCCTATTGCACGGGAGTTTCCTGAGGTTTTTCCTTCAGATCTGCCGGGCATGCCACCCGATAGGGATATTGATTTCTGTATTGAGTTGGCACCGGGCACTCAGCCCATCTCTATTCCACCCTATCGTATGGCCCCGCCGGAGTTAAAAGAGTTAAAAGATCAGTTGCAGGACCTTCTTGAGAAGGGTTTTATCAGGCCCAGTGTTTCCCCCTGGGGAGCACCTGTATTATTTGTAAAGAAGAAGGATGGCTCGATGCGGATGTGTATTGATTACCGGCAGTTAAACAAGGTGACTATCAAAAATAAATATCCACTGTCGAGGATTGATGATTTTTTTGTCCATCCATCATTAATTCATCTAAATATGAATCTACAATATACCACTGATTACTTGAACTTCTTATGTCATACCTTGCCACTAGGGCTTACGTTGCATCGAGGAATATTTGAAGTGATTTTTCTGATCCTGTTAGGGGTGATTGATAATAGGTGAATTTGACTATAATTATACCCTAAATAATCACACTTTATTATAAGAACAATGTTGTTAAGAGGACAAAATGCTTTGATTAGTGTTTGATTGTGTTTTACAGGTACATGTGATGCATTGGATGCTTTAAAAAGCCATTTCGAAGCCATAAGTTGATGAAAAGGCCAAGAGAAGAGCTAAAGTGAAGAGGGCTGGACGAAGCAGTAAAGAAACAGAAGCACTGTTCATCCGCGGTCCACTCGCGGTTGCGGATGAACCGCGAAAAACAAAGCCCTCTGAATCTTGGCTGTTCGCGGTCCGCTCGCGGCCGCGAACGAACCGCGGAGGTCCCAACGGCAGTTATCCTAATTGGACTCTAATTTGTTTTCTTAGCCCTAAAACCTCTATATAAACCCCTAGTTTGCTCCATAGAGGCATGTACTTTATTTCTTCAATACTTTTGCAAGATTTTAGTAGGAGAGATTCCTCTCAAACTCTGTCTTTATTTTTATATCAAGTAATTCTTTATGATTTCAATTATTATTCTTGTTTCTTCAAGCATGAGTAGCTAAATTCTTTTCTAAGGTTTTGATGGAACCTATTGATAGATGAACTTATCGTTTATGTGATTACAAATTGTGAATTAGATTTCTATTTGTTCAACTTCATTCTTATTGTAGTTAATTGGTAGACGTCCCAATTAGCGGTGCCTATTTAGTGTGCATAACTTGGAAAAGAGTGCATATTTAGGTTTATTGTTGAACAACACCACACCTAGGTTATTAGAGGAATTTATAATTTTAGGCGTAAAGACGGGATTAGGAATAACAAAGTCTTGGGTGCAATCTAAAGTGAACTATTCAAATTAAAGCTAGCTAGGGTAGCTCGGGAGAGTGCACTAGTAAATTATTGTAATTGCTCGGGAGAGGGTTACGATACACATAGCGTTCATGATTGATAGAATATATTAACAATTTGTATGAGCATAACGATAAGGGATTCCGTCAATAGGGAAATCAATACCTTAGTCTTTCTCTATATTATTTTATTCAATATTCAATTCTTTCGTTTAAAGCATTCTTTAATTCTTGCAAAGTAGTTGTTCGAAAACACACAAATATATATTCAAAGTTTGGGAACTTGATTCGGAAGTACTCTTGGGTTGTGAAAGTTGTGATTGATAGGTTAATTCTCTGTGGGATCGATCTTGGACTTATTAAACCAAGTTATATTGACTACGACCGTTGCTTGGACGTGAATCAATTTTGGCGCCGTTGTCGGGGAATTAACGGAATTATCAATTGCCATTGCCAGAACTTCAAGATTCTTGTGTATTCAGGTTCTTTCTACACTCTACATTGAATATTTTGACGTTTGTTGATTTGGGTATTCAGGTGTATGCCTAGAAAATCTGCAAGGACTGGAGAACTAATTGAAGGACTCTCAGACCCGAGCAAACTTTCCGGGCACGTAACAAAGCCATCAAACAAATTCAACAATCTCAACAACCAATCAAACTAGACTTCGACATGGGTGACATGAACGCTCAAAACCAGCAAGCCGGGCTAAACATGCAAGAGGCACAGGAGGCACAAGAAGGTGCATTGTTCGACTGGGCACAACCCACAGCGGATAATTTGGCAACTGCCATCGTTGTGCCAGCAATTCAAGCTGAGTCTTTCCAGATTACCAACAACATGCTTCACTTGTTGCAAAACAAGGGATTATTCTCTGGGTCTCAGGTTGAAGATCCACAGCAGCACCTCAAAAACTTTCTATCAATATGCAAAATACAAAGGCAACCGAATGTAACTCCGGAAGCTATCAGATTACTACTTTTTCCATTCTCAGTTACAGGAGCAGCACAGATATGGCTAAACTCACTCCCAATAAACTCCATTGCAACTTGGGATGAGTTAGTCAAACAATTCCACAACAAGTTTCATCCACCCAACAAAACAGCTCAACAAATTGATGAGATTGTGAGCTTCAAACAAAAACCATTGGAAACACTACATGAAACTTGGGGAAGATTCAAAGGCATGCTTGTTATGTGTCCTCACCATGGGATTCCTGAACAGATGTTGGGTCAAAGGTTCTACATGGGACTTTCGGACAGCATGAAGAACATTGTAGATGCTTCAGCAGGTGGGGCTTTTCTGAGCAAGACTTGGAGAGAAGGCCAAAATTTGCTAGACAAGATGGCTCAAAATTCCGGGTGGACGTCCAGGAATGCTCCTATCACACCAGTAGTACACTCTGTACCTCTGGATCCATCCAACACTCTGGAAGAAAACATGGCAACTTTATTGACACAAATGAGCATCCTGACAAAAAAGGTGGAAGAATCAGGGGTTAAGCAGCAAGTTCACATTGTAGATACTACCAATGGTGGTTTATGCACATCTTTCATTAGCCAACTCATAGGTAATCCATGGGCTGTAGACCAAGAACATCATCATCAGCATGAAGATATGAACTATGTGGCTAACTATGGAGGACAGCGACAAGGTAATCAAAACTGGGGCCAACAGGCTCCAATGCAATACAGACCTCCCCAGCCACAATTTAATGCAGCAGGTATGAGGCCACCACACAACATGGCTCCATATCCTAGACCTCGGAATTTCGGCAATCAGCAGCAGGGATATCATCCACCCCCACCACCACATGGGGGCAGGCATGACGATGGGTTTGCAAGGTTGGAAGCTATGATGCGGCAGGTAATTGGGTCAAATGCCAAAACAAATGAGAGGATAGATGCACATGATGCCTCTATCAAGAATATTGAAGTACAGGTGGGCTAGATTGCTATGTCTCTCAACAACCGTCCTCAAGGGACATTGCCTGCAGATACACAAACAAACCCAAAGGACCAAATCCCAAAGCAGATGATGGCAGTGACTCTGAGAAGCGGTAGAGATCTTGATGCTGAGAATGAAAGTGAGAAAATCGACACACAGGCCGAGACATCCACTCCATTACCCATTGAACTGGACGAATCCACAAGGTTGACAGAAGTCACAGTCAAGCCAATTGCTGAAAATAAAGAAGCAAAACAGGGAACGGAGAAAGTAGCTGAACAGGTAGAGCAGCAGATTGATGAGAAAGTGATAGAAAAAGAAAAATCCCAAGTCACCGGGAAGAAGAGGCCTCCACCACCATTCCCCCAAAGGTTGGCCAAACACCAAAAAGAGGAACAATACAAAAAGTTCCTCGACATGCTAAAGCAAATCCAGGTAAACATTCCATTAATTGAAGCTTTAAAAGAAATGCCTGGTTATGCTAAGATGATGAAGGATTTGATGTCGCGGAAATTTGATTTCCAAGACTTGGCCACAGTTACACTTACACAGACTTGTAGTGCAGTAGTCTCCAGACCCATTGCTGAGAAGCTATCCGATCCAGGTAGCTTCACCATCCCATGCACTATAGGGAATTATGCCTTCACTAAGGCTTTATGTGATTTGGGGGCAAGCATTAATCTCATGCCCTTAGTTATCTATAAGAGGTTAGGTATTGGGAGAGCCAGACCCACCTCTATGCTTTTACAGCTTGCCGACAGGACGGTTAAGCGTCCATTTGGTATTATAGATGATGTGCTAATCCAGGTTGGGAAGTTCGTGTTTCCCGCCGATTTTGTTATTCTTGATTGCAGGGTCGACGAAGAAATTCCCCTAATCCTGGGAAGACCATTCCTAGCTACTGGAAGAGCTATAATTGACTGTGAAACCGGGGAACTCAAGATGAGGTTGAACGATGAGGAGATCATCTTCAATGTGCAAAAATCCATGAGGCGCCCTAGCGAGTTCGCAAATTGCTCTCTAGTTGATGCGGTTGACGTAATAGTGGAAACCGACGATGCAGAATTGACTATCGAAGACCCACTGCAAGCATGCCTGATGAACATGGAAGAAGTAAATGGTGAATGTCTGGCCGAGTGGGTATTATCCTTGGAAGGCAAGGGATTTTGGAAGCGAGAGATCGAATTCGAACCCCTACACCTAGAAAAAAGAGAAAACCTACCAGCAAAGCCATCCATAGAAGAGCCACCGAAGCTTGAACTTAAACCACTACCATCACACCTCAGGTATGAGTATTTAGGCCCTAACTCCACTTTACCTGTTGTTATCTCATCTAGTTTGTTAGATGTGCAGGCTCAAAAGCTTATACAGGTACTAAAAGAATGCAAGACTGCCATTGGGTGGACCATAGCAGTCATAAAGGGGATCAGCCCCGCATACTCCATAAACAAGATTCTCCCAGAAGAGGGACACAAACCCTCCAAGAAACGCAAAAGAAGGCTGAACCCAAATATGAAGGATAGGGTGAAAAAGAAAGTGATAAAGTGGTTAGACACGGGGTAGATCCCAGGTAAGTTGTCTCACCCTTCTGTGCTATACGTGTATTATTATGCCATGAGGACATGGCATATTTTTAAGTGTGGGGTGGGAAACTTATCTTGTACATGATGTATATATTAGTGTAGTAAGTAATATAAAATAATAAAAATACAAAAAAATCAGAAAATTTTAAAAATCCAAAAATATGAGTAGAGGACTCTTCCTGATGACGGACTATTTAGGACAAGTACTCTTGAGGGAAGTAGTCCACATAGGAATTTTTTCTTTCCTTTATTTTTTTAGGTAGTGTATCATCTCACCCTTGGTTTTTCTTTTGACCACGGTTCTTTTCCAAGGGTTTTTATTTGAACCGGGTTAGGTAGATTTTTTTTTCTTAGGATTAGAGGTAAAAGGGCAACATGTAACTCCAAATATGCACATTAGCAAAAGCGTAAATTGAACTTGAGAATGTATCATCTAAACTTGATTGTAGAACCTCAATATGCCTTAAATTGCACAATAATGCTTGCTTGAACATTGATAGGATTTTGTAGATAAACCGGATTCCAAATGAGTTCCATGCCATGTGTGTGTGAGGTTTTTACTTACATTGTATGTTGTACATGATTCCTAGAACTTGCCCTGTGTGTTTGCAAAGCGAAATAGAAGTTGTTTGGTTGTAGAGAGGATAGAGGCATTTCTTTGTGTAACCCCATATATCAATAGACATGAATTCACCCGTACATTATATCTTAGTTAACCCCTTTGAGCTTTAAGCCTATTTCTTTGATAACCCTTGAATGTTCTTCAAATTATTATATTTGTTCTACTTTACCTCCTAGAAGCACTTGTATTGTAATGAATATGCAAAAGTTTAAGTGGGGGGTGAAGGGAAATTGAAAAGGGAAAATCAAGAATAAATGATAGAAAATAGTAAGCTGGCCAAAATAATATAAATGTGTTGCAAAGCAATGAGAAAAAGAGCTATATCAATGTATATATTAAAATTACAAAGGCCAGTTACACCAACAAAAGAAAAATGGGGATTAAAAGCCAATAAAGGTGAATAAATGTTTTCGGGAGACATAAGGGAGAAAACTAAAAGGGAAAGTGGTGAAAGAGAAAAGAAAAGTGCTTAGGGAGGTTAGTCACTACACCCAAAAGTATCCTACCCATCCCATAGCCTACATTACAACCCTTAAAGACCTCTTGATCTATGATTGGATAACTCGATTAGTGGAGTATTACACTAGGGGCAAGCTTATGGTGTGTCTGTACTCATATAAATGTTCTTTGTTGAGAGTGAGTGAATTTTCCTGATATCTATAAGTTCCATGTATTTGAATTGTTAATGTGTGAGAACTTCTCTCAATAACTTTTGTGAGGGCATGTAATTCAAGAGGAAGAAGGTAAATTTGCAAGATTTTGGTAATAAGTAGAGTAAGTAATAACGTGCGGGCATGAGAATTTACAGAATTTACAGTTAAGTAAAGATTATGCATATCTTAGGTTGTTCATGTATAATAGCTTTTGTGACATATTTTGGGGGAGACAAAAATTTTTAATTGGCCTAAGGTGTGATTAAAGGTTGCTCGAGGACGAGCAAAGGTTTAAGTGTGGGGTATTGATAATAGGTGAATTTGACTATAATTATACCCTAAATAATCACACTTTATTATAAGAACAATGTTGTTAAGAGGACAAAATGCTTTGATTAGTGTTTGATTGTGTTTTACAGGTACATGTGATGCATTGGATGCTTTAAAAAGCCATTTCGAAGCCATAAGTTGATGAAAAGGCCAAGAGAAGAGCTAAAGTGAAGAGGGCTGGACGAAGCAGTAAAGAAACAGAAGCACTGTTCATCCGCGGTCCACTCGCGGTCGCGGATGAACCGCGAAAAACAAAGCCCTCTGAATCTTGACTGTTCGCGGTCCGCTCGCGGCCGCGAACGAACCGCGGAGGTCCCAGCGGCAGTTATCCTAATTGGACTCTAATTTGTTTTCTTAGCCCTAAAACCTCTATATAAACCCCTAGTTTGCTCCATAGAGGCATGTACTTTATTTCTTCAATACTTTTGCAAGATTTCAGTAGGAGAGATTCCTCTCAAACTCTGTCTTTATTTTTATATCAAGTAATTCTTTATGATTTCAATTATTATTCTTGTTTCTTCAAGCATGAGTAGCTAAATTCTTTTCTAAGGTTTTGATGGAACCTATTGATAGATGAACTTATCGTTTATGTGATTACAAATTGTGAATTAGATTTCTATTTGTTCAACTTCATTCTTATTGTAGTTAATTGGTAGACGTCCCAATTAGTGGTGCCTATTTAGTGTGCATAACTTGGAAAAGAGTGCATATTTAGGTTTATTGTTGAACAACACCACACCTAGGTTATTAGAGGAATCTATAATTTTAGGCATAAAGACGGGATTAGGAATAACGAAGTCTTGGGTGCAATCTAAAGTGAACTATTCAAATTAAAGCTAGCTAGGGTAGCTCGGGAGAGTGCACTAGTAAATTATTGTAATTGCTCGGGAGAGGGTTACGATACACATAGCGTTCATGATTGATAGAATATATTAACAATTTGTATGAGCATAACGATAAGGGATTCCGTCAATAGGGAAATCAATACCTTAGTCTTTCTCTATATTATTTTATTCAATATTCAATTCTTTCGTTTAAAGCATTCTTTAATTCTTGCAAAGTAGTTGTTCGAAAACACACAAATATATATTCAAAGTTTGGGAACTTGATTCGGAAGTACTCTTGGGTTGTGAAAGTTGTGATTGATAGGTTAATTCTCTGTGGGATCGATCTTGGACTTATTAAACCAAGTTATATTGACTACG